>OZ018323.1:14460543-15030543 GCA_963969495.1 Ceratothoa steindachneri | reverse complement strand
ATGTCTATCGAAGGATTTGTGGTCAGTGAAAGGGGCCTTTCTAGGAAGCTTCGACGATTGGGAGCGACGAGGAGGAAGGCCCGTCTCGGCACTGCCGTTGGCCACTTCTGCGGAGTGCTACCGTCGATCGATGAATAACCTGTGGCTGCGGATCAACAGGTGCGCGACGAAGGTGCGCTGATCGATATTGCGCAAGTCGAAGAGGGGACTTGGGGGAATATAAAATGGAGCTCAAATCTGGAAGCTGTGACGTCACTGCACAGAGGTAGTACATAAATACATCTTAGTGCCGCACTGTACCCCTTTCTCCTCATTGCAACCCCTTCTGCAACCCAGCCTCCACCTCTACCCCTTTGGTTATTGTCTCCTCGGAAAGTGGATCAAATCTCCTATCAAAATAATCATTTCCTCTCTCGTTTTCTTCTTGTTTTCTCTCATCTGCTCTGGGATTACTGTTCCCTGCTTAATTAGTACCTCTTATGTGATTTTTTTTTGGGGGGGGACTTTGGACATGGGATCTACACCGCCCATTCTGGTTAATTATCTCACAGACGCATTAAAAAAGAAAACCCTAATTCCGAGCGCTTTCCTTACGCTGGCTCGATCGGGTTAATAAAGCATTTTTTGAAAATGAAATTTCCTGCCGTTCGATAACACAAGTCGAGAAGTCTAGAAGTGTAATAAAGTACTAGAAAGACATAATAGTAACTGATCCTGATCACTTCTGATCACTATGCGACAGCGTAACATCAACTCCTATCTGTCTCCTCAAAAGGATTTGTCTTCGCTGTCGAGAATGTAGGGTTATGAAGACTTACCAACCACCCCTGTCCTAACCTCAAGTAATGGTCGGTCTCTGTACTTTCCTCACATTTCCACTTCCTTTCAATTCATCCCTAACTATACAACCCTTCCAGCAATCTATCTACCCTTCGGCGATTTCTACCTTATTTTGGCTGCGTAAATACAAAGCAGCATATATTTGAGATTTGGGTCGCTGATTCTCAAAACGCTCTAGATTCAGCCATCTAGAGACAAATCTAAATGTGTAATTTATCCCCTTAAAATCAAATACAACTATTTGCTTATCTTAAAAATTGAAATATTTTTATCTCTCAGTTGGAATTTGCTGTAATCAATTAGGATGGATTTGCTTTCTTTTAAACCCTCTGTTTTTCACTTTCAAGTGGTTGGTAGAAATTCATGAGGAGGCTAAAACAATTTTATTAAACATTAGGACACTAGATTCTTTGCTGCTAGAACTTTAGTACACGTGGCGTTCTTTGTGGGACTAACCTTGTTTATGTGTAAATTATGACGATAGCAAGGATATCACTTGTGTCCTGGTTTCCACAGAAGACGTCACGAAGTGGATCGGCTGCGTCGTGTTTTTCTACCAATGGCCACAGGAAGGGACTCCGATAGATAATAAATGGGAGGGATCTTATTACAGTCTTTAATATGTTTTATATTATGGTTTCGATACGTTTTACCTAATCACGAAGTAAAAGATTTGCTAGTGGATTACTTTTTTTTTAATCTAGCTGCATTTTAGCTTGTAATAAGCGATATATTCATGTATCCTCACACGAGCCCCATTTATAAGCTTGTGGACTGTTAAATTGTGCCATGTGGTCCTTTTTTATCAACAAAAAAGGCAAAAATAAATCAATTTCAAGAATTCACTTCATTAGGAAAGTTTCATCTCTTCGATTTAAATCTTTGTCACTTAGTTTTATCTACCCGTATCCTGCGTTATAAACTTCATAGTGCTTAATTTATTTATCATCATTATATTTCCAATGTAGTTTTTTTATAAGGAATTTTTCATACCTACTGGGCCGATCAATTTACAGGGGTCATACAACGACGTGATCGAGCTCTGTTCCAATTTAGTCTCATTACCAACATTAATTTCGCCACATTCCAATTTTAAAATAGGTCACAATAGCGACAAACGTAATTAAAAGAGTGTCTTGAAAAAAAGACTCTGCCTCCGAATCTGCCATGCCTGAGGACGACCAGAAATTCCGATTAATTGCACTCGTCCTATGCCATTTCTCTCGATTATTATCAAGGACCTGGGGTAAGGGAGGAACGTATTTTTCACTTGGTGGAAAACGAAGGAGGGGAAAGCTTCAATATTATTCAAGAATAAGGTAATCATTTTGGTATTTCCACCAGAAAACTTTTAAAAATAAATTCATAAAGGATGTGGGGAAGTTAAGTGAAGTGGAAATGTTTAGAAGGTACTTGCAATAAAAGCAAAAGAGATTATTTTGAGTGCCCAAAACAGAGAGAGCACCAAACTACTAAATCCGCTGAGTTCGGTAGCGATGGCAAGTCTCATTGCTGAATTTCCATTAACAAGCTCATACAAAGAGCTTCGATGTCCTATTTTATTTTAGCGTGCCCCTCTGGCGAATGCCTTCAAGAGCATAGGTCGACGTAATCTGATACCCTAAAGTACGAGCAGGAGTTTCTTTTCGGAGTTCCGAGGTGCCAAGTAAATGATGTAAAAAGCTCACTTAATTCAGTCCTTAATTGATGATAAAGTGGTTAGCATTTCTAAATACGCATCCTTAAGCTTCGGTCCAATCCCCACTTCGATCGGATACAGGCGGTATGAGAAGAACTTTGAGTTTCGTCCATAATCAAATGTCGATAGAAGTAATCCAGGGAGTCGCGTGACTGGAGTCCCCTTTTTTACTCTGTATCGTCGTTTTTTCCCGAATGATACCGGAAATGAGGTGAAGAGTGACGTCAGGATTTGCGTAAGTAATGGCATAATGCAACACATCAATGAAAGAACTTATTAGTTTTTATCATAGCTGCTTTTTTTCATATATTTGCTTTTTCTTTTGTCAACTTTCTCCTTCTCCTTGAGTAAACAATTACCGATTAGATTACACTAATTTCTATTAGTTAGTAGGCTTTAAATCACTACATGATTCATATTCAATTGGGTTATACTAGGTCGCTTTTTAAAAGAATTCTAAGCACCAATATAACAAAGTCATGATAAGGGTTTCTCTACCATTAAATGTAGTGTAATACTTCTATACTCCAGTGGATCGCATCAATTTGAGCAAAGTCCGGAGAGCATCCGTGATAAACTATCTGAATGCGCCCTTTAAAACTGAAATCATTTACAGTAAAAGAAACCGACACATTCACTTTTCCGGCTTCCGAAATCATGGATTTTTTCTTGTTTATACGGACGACGTACGACTCAGATGATTGGAAACACCGATTTTGTATTTTAGCAAAGTTAAATCACATTGGCTGTGGTTAGTCGACGAATGGAGCCGCAATTGGGGCCGACTTCACTGTGGCTGCCATACGCTGTCGATACCCACGGTTTAGATTGAATCTCACGTTGCATTGTTGATCCCAATGAGAAATAGAAGGTAATAGAACTCATTTCATTATATTTATTATTGGACGATATTATCATAAAATGCAAAAAGAAATATTTCAATTTTAATCCTCGTTTAATTTGTTCAGATTTTATTTATGATCGAGTGGCAAAGTAGAGCGATCCCCTTAAACTCGTTCTATTTTCTTGGCCCGTGGGCGAACGTTGTTCCCTCCTCTGGAGAATGACTGACCCCATTTACGTTTTGCTGAATATGGCTCTAAGAAATGAATCGACTTTAACGAAATCCGTCTACTTCACAGTCTTCTTTCAAGTCGGTCCTTCTCATCAGTAAGAAATTACATCGAGCTCATTTTATGAAACAAACCACCCACATTTCCTAGGTCAGAGGTTCCCCCTCCTATGATGGGCGTCACATTGCCTGTTACTATTGTTATCATATATTTTTTGTTGCAACTACATATTTTAGCTCTTTGGGAGAAATGTCTTTTTCACCCGATTTCCTTTTGTCTTGAAAGTTGTCCAACCATATTTAAAAACAACAGACATCAAGTTATATTATATATTTATTCCCTTCTGAAGTATAGAGATAGATAAGATTAGATAGTGGGTCGTCTTCTGTTTCTAATGCTGTATTTTCCGATACCTAAGATGTGCTCTGTCATTTCCGTATGTTATAGGATTGGTTTGTCCTTCTTTAATATTTGTAATATTTTGACATTAAGTTGTCAAAAAATTATTCACCTTATGCTCGAAATGAAAAGAAAATATTTTAAATGTGATGAATATAAGTTTATTCAGGAGAGAATTTACTTGTGTTATTATGAAAGATCACCCAATGCTTTAACTATGTTGTGCTGCTCGTTCTTACAAAATCAGCTGGTTTTTCTAAAAATATAGGCCTTGATACAAACCTTTATCTTTTTCGAGGGGGGGGGGGTTCAGTATGATGCTGTTCCAGTAATAAAAATAAGTAATAATTAAATAGTAAAGATGATGGAGAGCTTCCCAACCGAGGTTAATTGTAATCATTTCCTTAGCCACACATACCACGTGTGGGTGCCTAAATAAGGAATTTATCTCGCCTGTTCGCATTACTGATAAAGAAGTAACGACTTAAACCTCAAAATTACTTTATATATTACCTGAGATATTTTGAAATACTCTATATTTGTACTGGAACAGTTATTAGTATTCTAAAGCATTTTTTAGTCATCATATTAAAATATAAAGGAAACATCAAATTTTAACGTGGACAGAAAATCAGCTTGTAAATTTATTTAAAGAAAATATGGTTTTAATTTTTTTTTATTTGAACATAAGTTCTTATATAAGTTTGAAAGATACGAAGGTAATAAATACTAAGTGAAATATGATTCCAAACTTCATCATATATTTTCTACCTTCAAGTGCTTCGGAATAATTTGTAAAAAGATTTCGAAGTTTTACGACAGGCGAACGAAGAAAGCCTTTTTATTAATTCCAAGCACTTGTCAAGCAAATGGAAAAGGTATCGGCTGCATCGATTGAATGACTTTCAGAAAGAGATGCTAAAATTTTTGCAACAGAAAAGAACTTTGGAATATAGCTGGAAGAGAAACGCTTCTTTCCCTCAAAAGCCCAACATAAAAGATAGAATCATTTTTCGGATCGACTTATGAGGATCCTTAGAACCATCATGAAATCAGGATATAGATCTCGACCTTCCGATGAATATCGTAACGATTGTATGTGCAATCAATATCATTCTAGTCTTCTAATTATGGGGTATTTGACATTAATATTATAGTGCCAAATTCTTATTTACGTCAAGGGTATTATGTTTTTTTCGCATAATATATAAATAATTAGCAAAGCTTATTTTGTGTAATTTGTTTTGAAAATAGTTTTTATGCATGATACACATTATTAAGTGTAAGAGAATTTTACCTTCCAAAGGAAATGGTGTGCGTGTCACTAATAACAGTCTTTAAACTGGTCTTTGACTCTAAGAGGTTCTGGGACTTCTGTTCTAGATTTTTTAACCGAGTTAGAATCAGAACTAGGGAAGGACAACAAGCAGCATGAAAAGCATTCAGTTGGTGCAAGTTATTTCAAACTTGGGTTTACGAATTACCAGAGGGACAAGAAACATTCTTAAGCATACCCTGAAAAACATCGAATATTATTTATTGCTTTCATTCCACATTCTTACGAATCTACATATTTAGAAACTAATATAAAAAGTTCCCAATCTTCCATTACATAAATAAATATAAAATAGAGTTAGTAAAGAGGTAAACCGACTGTTTTAAAGGATAAGCATACACTAAAGTTTGAGTACGCCAGACAGGTCCTAAAGGAATTTTTCACTTATATAATTCATGTTATTTCCAATTAATTTGTCATTTATATAACAGAAAACCACTAAAGAATGTCTTGGGTTAATCTAAATTATTAGAGAATATCAAATTCTAATAATGATTCGAGTAACCAATTAAATAAGTTTTTTCATATTTTTCTCAGGAAAAATACTAGTGAAATACCATATCTAAAAATTGAGCTAAGTGGAGAGAGGAACCTGAACGAACATAGGACTTAAGAGCAGGGCTGAACAACCTTTTTAAGTGGGTGTGCCAAAATTGGCCAAATCTTTGCTACAAAATTTTCTCATGTGCCAATACTTGACTAAAACATAATGAAAGGATATAAAATTAAAGATGTTCTTTTTATTCATGTATAACCCTTTAGGATGCATAAAAATTATAAGGAAAAGATTGTCATTTTACCTAAAAATATACATATTATCATATTATATTAAACAGAATTGAATCTTTATCATTTCAAGAAGAAAACAACAAATCCAAATTGAGACAGAAAAATTGTGGACCTTTTCATCTATTTACCATCAATGAGACTTCTGCTGCTGCCACACTGATAACATAATTTATAACAGGTTGTACACAATGCGGTTGCTATATAAAATAAATTGGAGATACATTTATTTAGTTTTCTTAAGTTAAGCATTTGGCTTCGCGTGCCGGTAGAAGTCATTGGCGTGCCACGTTTGGCACGCGTGCCAAAGGTTCCCCATCCCTGCTTAAGAGACTAAAGTTATAAAATACCATGAAAACAGGATACACATTTGCTCAAGAAAGTATTCAGCCTTTTAAATATTATCACAGTTTTTCGTTATACTTCTTGAAGCATTATTTCATTGAGACGAATGTGTGGATAGACAACCGAAAAATCTCAACAGGTTTAATAGAACAATGAAAAATAGTAAAGCTTTCTATACGAAAATTTGTAATCAAAAAGTATTAATACCTTACACAATTTGATAAGATTTTAAGGACACTCCTTAAACAATTATAATTAAAGTTTTGACACGATTCAAACAAACTTCGGCTGAAATTTTTTCTCTCTCGTTTTGGGAGTTTTTTGCTTGCAGGTGGACCTTTAAATTATGCTTTAAATTTTCTAGTGACTTGAGGTCTGGCGACTGTAATAAATATTACAAAACGCTTAATTTAGTTTCCTTCGACCAGAAAGCAACCAATTTGAAGTTGTGATAAAAGACACATCTTCTTCCAAGGCCAGGCTTGCCAGGATCATTTTTGAGATAATCTTCCAAAAACTTTTGGGATTATTTTTTATTCATTGTTCCGTTGATCAGATAAAGTACAACAACACTTGATGCAGATAAACTCCGCAATAACTTCAGATTCACCTTCACTGCGCAAAAGATGTTTATGAGAAGACTATTGTCAGCAGACGCGACATAATTCTGAACCGCTTATGGTGATCCAGAAATGCAAAGGCCAACAAATACCAATGGAACCTTGTGTCAAGAAGCTTCTTTATTACTGATATTTCAATGTTAGTTACCAAAAATTATTTCATTCTGTCACTATTTAAACAAATGTTAAACTAAAAACAGAGAGGTTTCACTTCTTGCTTTTTCATTCATTTTAATTTGTTATCCTTGCATTATTGTCACTTCTCGTTTCCCTCCGTTATGTTAACTTAGCCTCTCTTTAGACTCGTAATATAATTAATTATCTCTAAATGAAGTATATATTTCTGTAAATTTTCATTTATAGCCAAGAAGGTTTCTTTCTTCCCTGCCACGAAATTTGTCCCTGAAAGTAAATTGCGAATCCCCCGATCCTCACAAAAACCTGGTGTTCCCGTATGGAAAGACCTTTTCGTGGCAACAAACCTACAACAGCTGAATCGACTGAAGGGTTGAATGCATCATTAGCACATGTAGTAGTATAAATAACACACAAACAAACAACAATATGAACGTCTTGGGATGCCAATCAATTAACACTATTTCTCTCACACAGTTTCACACAAACTCTCCCAAATACAAGTTTATCAAAATAGAATTACGTTTACTCTTAGAGAGGATGACAATCGATCACATCAGATTGAAATCGCAGGTTTGTTCGCTTCCTTGCCACATTACTGACAGTTTCCTCGTTTTGAGCAACCCCAACACCCCCTACTCTTACTCAACGCTCATTTATGAACTTCGTGGGTGTCATGCTCTCATTTTAACACAGAAAGGGGAAATATTGCCCATGACCTTCCAAAAACTCATCAAAAAATTACGAGTCCCACTTGGGGAGATCATCAGTCAGACTTTCCAAAGGAAATCACTCATGCGACAATTACTATCAGAGATCCAGCAAGCGCTCGACATTTTGAAATCTAACACCTCTTTCGATCACTTAGCCACCGACTTCTTCCCTCCACAAAACGTGTCTCGAATAACAAGCATCAGTAGCCTCCCTCTCCGCAGAAATTGCTACTCACTCAGAGAGCAATTTGTATGATGGAATTTGCTGACACCTATAAACAACTCAAGTCTCGCTGCATTCCTGCAACATCGCATCTAGCTGCAGCACTATTTCCAATCTTAGTGTCGTCCGCAAACTTAGAAATTTTAATAATTAACCTGTTATCGAAGTAGTTTATATATATTATAATGAATAATGGGCATAAACTGAACCCTGAAGGAGGGGAACCCTGCTGGTTACTGTGGCCCAGTCCGGTTAACGAGGGAGATATAGGTGAAAGGAGTTTTTTGTTCTTACATGTTTAACCAATTCAGAATCAAGCGTTGGCACAACTCGATGTAACTCTGAATGTATACAATGTGCGTCTCTATTTAAAAATGAGCTATCCGAATTGTGGGTCAGTATATACACGATCCCGAAACAGATCAAAATTACAATTTCCGAACAATGGAACAAGGTGGTAGCTATCATTTACGGCGACGCTTGCCTTTATATCAAATTTAATAGCGTTGTGGTTGCAATTATCAGTTTTTCCCTAACTTGGAAGTTATCTACTAAATTTTCATCTCTGCCTAGAACTAAATCGAGGATATATTGGCCCCTCGTTGGTTCCTTGACCTTTTAAAAAAGGAAAGTTATCCTGGATAAAGTCCATTAGTTTTCCTATGAAAGAGGAAAGAGAGATATAAAAAGTGAAAGAGAAAGTATGATATATATATATATATATATATATATATATATATATATATATATATATATATATATATATATATATATATATATATATATATATATATATATATATATAAGAAATATCTAGAATAGTTAGCAGATATTTATAAATAAATCATATGGGTGAGGCAAGGTATCCGGTCCCCAAGACCTGAAGTAGTGTTGATTGTTGATTGCAAATTGGATTAAGTGATTTTTTCCATTCTCTTCCAAAGCAGCGATAACAATAAAATAGCAAATTGATACGCAAACTTTTGTTTGCGTTATAAAAGCCTTCAAATGCGATATCCTCTCGTGATGTAAGAAGAGCTTCATCCGATGGCTTACTGAAGTGGTTAGTTAGTTACAACATTACCATTTTCCATTCTCTTCAAAGCAGGGATAACAATTGATGTAGAAACTTTTGTTGCGTTATAAAGGCTGGCTTATGCGATATCCCATACTAAAAATAAGAAAAGTTTCTTCCTAGGGTTTGATGAAGAGGTTAGTTAACTACAACATTGCATTTTAACCGAATAATTATAATTGAGCCATTGCAAATACATAGATAAATAGATAAGCAAATAGAATAAGAAAAACAAAAAGAGAGAGAGAAAAAGAGAAAGAGATAAAGAGAGAGTGATATATATGTATATTATATATATATATATATATATATATATATATATATATATATAGTATATGCAACCAAAAGGTTTCCCTTTTGTTTGTATTTGTGGTAATTCTTTTTTCTTTTCCAAGGAGTACCCACATCTTTTCTCTTGGATTTTATTCTGGGCTCCGTGGTCGCCCCTCCATAGGAGTAACTCCTATTTTTCCAGACCATTTTATGTTGTATTTTAATGTGTCATGAGGTATTTTCCGTCTGAAATAAACCTACATTTCCTGGTGTTGTAGGATGAATTTCTGGATGGATTGCTCTAAAACTTGTGACAACATGCTGATATAAGTTGTGTTCATTTTCCATTTCACAAAATTATCTCCTACGTCACTATTAAAACCAACCAGCCCCATACCATATTAGAACCACCTCCATGCCTCAGAGTTAGTGCCTTATGATACATTTAAATTACATATAATGAAATAATACAATAGTCTTTCCTACATACGTGATAATTACTTTTATCGAACCTGATAACTTTGGACTATTTTTCCTGTGTCCAAAGTTTGTGATCATTGTCCGACTGAAGACGTTTTATTTCTCTCGACCTCAGATATCCTTAGCTTATTTCTCGCCTTGCGTCATTTTAGCCTTGAACTTCAAGTCTCCTTTTAACTGTTCTACGTGATATTTTTTTTAAATTAAATCTTTATTTAAATATAGAAGGGTAAAAAAAGGGGGAATCATCGAATTGACCAAAATTCAGTAGCGGTGCTCTTCCTTAGTCAGTTATAGGTAGTTTATTAATTGTTATCAACGTAAAATCATATAATCAAGATTGCTAAAAGATATTTCAATGTTCGCAGGACAATGCAAACCTAGGTCAAATAACAAAATACCCTCCAATTTTAGAAGAAATACAGCAAGACAAAACTGGATATTTAACTTTTTGTTACATGCATGTAAATTAAAATTCATTAAGTACAAAGTAATTGAGATCGGCTGTCAATAGAGAGACTTTGATTAGACGTAGCGGTGCTCTTCCTTAGTCAGTTATAGGTAGTTTATTAATTGTTATCAACGTAAAATCATATAATCAAGATTGCTAAAAGATATTTCAATGTTCGCAGGACAATGCAAACCTAGGTCAAATAACAAAATACCCTCCAATTTTAGAAGAAATACAGCAAGACAAAACTGGATATTTAACTTTTTGTTACATGCATGTAAATTAAAATTCATTAAGTACAAAGTATTTGAGATCAGCTGTCAAAAGAGAGACTTTGATTAGACGTTAGCCACTAATCGACTAAAAAAACTGTCAGAAGAACGTGACCTCAGTGCATTAAATTTTAGCTATTCAAATTTTTATAAATCTCGTGTAAATATTTAAACAATAAAATAGAACAGTGGGTTTTAATGAGATATGATTTTAAAGGAGTGTAGAGAAATAGTAGCGTTTTATTCATATCAATATTGCGTCTTTATCCAGTATATGCAACTTTGTTCTTGTTCATTATCTGCAAAATATATCGCTAAATTGGAAAAAAATTAGTGAAGTGGTACAAAGGGAATTCCACACCTTTGCATTAAACACATTAAAACAGGATTATTAAATTGAAATTAGTCACGTTTAAAGATATCTGTATTCACAGCTAATTGCTAATAGTCATTAATTGGAATCAAAGAATTTTCAAAGAAATATCTTTAGGAATTTTTTCAATTATAAAATCTTTTTATTTCGAACGCTCTTCTACGTAATGTAGTAAAACTAGAATCAATCATGTTTAAAAATAAATTTTATATTCACCTATTGACAGGGATGAGCAAGATCACGAAATTTGGGGATCTTAAAGATCATAATCAGAAGGGCAAAAACGTGATTTTGAAGATCAAGATGAGATCACAAGAAAAATGTAGTCTTGAAGTTGCAGATACATATTTAGATCGAGATTTTGAATAGTACTTTTCGAGATCAATTTTAACATAAATGTAGAATTAAAAAAAATAGGTATTCTTGTACTGTAAACA
Source organism: Ceratothoa steindachneri (assembly GCA_963969495.1). Classification (NCBI taxonomy): domain Eukaryota; kingdom Metazoa; phylum Arthropoda; class Malacostraca; order Isopoda; family Cymothoidae; genus Ceratothoa; species Ceratothoa steindachneri. Next base: position 15,019,013 of record OZ018323.1, on the reverse strand, counting down.
AAAACAAGTATTTTGTTAACTATTCCTGAAAGTATCTATTAATTTTCTCCTGAAAGGTGAGACAATACAAGAATTGAATCCTAATCACGTACACTATGTACTAAAGAGATTTAATTCATGAAAATCACCTACATATTTAAGTTTACTTTTCAAGTAGAAGTCATCATAACTACAAGTTAATTAGTGCAAACATATATAGGGTCAGCCCAAAATAACGGGCTCCAAATTTCGATAGGCCTCATTTCTTAATTTTCTGCAAGGATTGAATAAAACCTTGGTGATAACTAGTTTATTGTGTTTAAAACATCATATCAAAACATAAGAGTCTTTAGACTTTTCTTCTTTATTCTAGAGCACGTGATCGAGATGAGCCGCATTTAGCTCTGTGCATTTCTTGAGGTGCAGCAAAAGTTGTCCATGGCGTCCTTACAAACCGACCAACTAATGGCTCTGATCTCCTCCCTGATAGTTTTCTTGAGTTCCATAATGGTCCTTGGTCTCCCTGCGTACATTCTGTCAAAAAGGTAGCCCCAGAGAAAAGATTCTAAGGGTTCTAAGGTCTGGGCTGCTGTGAGGTGCCCACTCAAAATCAGTCTTGAAACTGATCACACGGCCACCAAAGTTCTCTTTCAGCCAATCTCGGGACAGGTTTGAGGTATGAGAACTTGCTCCATCTTGCTGGAACCAGAACTTCCCAATACGTGACGGGAATAGGGTCTGCATCTCCCTCTTAAAGGTTTTGAGGATCTCAACATACCGTTCCTTGGTGCCTGCCAACGTCAAGCCAGATTCTTCGAAGAAGAATGGTCCGATGATGCCTCAGGCTGAGATTGCAGTCCAAATCGTGCACTAAGGGGAGTGTAAGGGCTTGGTGGTTACCCTATTTGCTCTGTAGGGCGCCCAGAAGACATTTATTTTCGAGTTTACCTTTCTTTCAAGATGGAAGTGAGCTTCATCTGAGGTCCAAAGGAGGTTAAGGAAAGTTGGGGTCTCCTGAATCTTCTCCAGTATCTTGACTGTCATAGCCTTTCTCTGCTCCTTCTCTGAGGCTGTAAGGGTCTGCTCCGTCTGTATTGTGCATGGGTAGGCCTTTATATCTATTACTAGCACTCTCCTGCAAGTCTCACGGGATATACCGAGGGGCTGACTTCGCTTGCGCACAGAGAGTTTTGGACTCTGATGAACCGACTCTCTCACGCTCTTGAACAGCTCAGCTGTACGCTTCTTGGGGCTTCCTGAATGGTTTGGACGGTTGTCACTGGCTGCATTTAGGTTCCCCACTTTCCGATAGTTCTCGAAATCGTCCACTCACTCCTGAATTCTGCCCTTTTATGGGGCTTTTTCGCAGTCGAACTAATGCACGAAAGTGTCCTGCACTTTCTTCAACGAGCATGTCTCCTAGTAATGTTTAACGCAGTATATTCTATGCTGGAGCTCCCATTGAGATATAGTTGTGTTCACAGGCGTTGCTTCTGTCATGTCCTGCAAATTAAGGGTAATTAGTGAATGAATGAAGAATATATCACAAAAATGTGTGCGGGCCCGTTTTTTGTGGTGACCCTGTATTTACAGTGATGCTAATAGATAGGTGGAATAGTCATTCTGAATCGGTGGTCGATTCTAACATCTTAAACACTTTTAAAACTAATGTTGATTATTACATGATAATAAATCGGAATGTAATGAAAGTGAAAAGAAGTATTTAAATAAAGTTCACATGTATCTAATATTAATAAATTTGAATAAGACAGTATAATAATATTTGTTTTTAACAAACTATTGATTTCTATCAAATTTCTAAAATTTAAATCAAATTAATACCATTCTACCTTGTTTCCTGTAATTTTAATGACTGTCGTAGTATTCTTTCTGATAAGAACCCTACTTACCTGACACCACTTTTATTTAGTGTCGTAGAATGCCCCTCCTTTTTGTTCTAGTCTCTAAGAGTGCTAAGAGTGTCTAATATATTGATATTATAAAAATATCTTAAAGCACAGAGCTGTTGTGCAACACGTAAGGATATATATAAGAGAAACGAACATTAATCCCAAAATAACTTATAATTGACCTTTATCAAATGAATACATAACATTTATACATTAACTACAGCAATACTCTAAATATTATTATAAACAAGAATTAATTAAATTAGTTTCCCCACAAAATTAAGTTCACGTTTTCTCTAGACAAAACAATAATATAAGAATTAGGCTTACGGACTCATGTGGAGTTTAAAGGCCTCAGAAATGTTATTGACTAACGACGCGTGCCGGATGTCCAGTTGTAGATGATGGAAATTCCACGGTCGTTTTGGCGAGGGTAGCAGCTGGGGGGTCCACACGTTCTTCCGGGGGGGAAGGGTTCTTTAAGGACGAGAACCAAGACGGTGCTTTATGCCACACCTAGGCAGTCGTGGTCTCTCTGGCGAGAGTGAGTCGAACTTGTTTCTTAAATCAAGTTAACTTGGAGTGCGGTGTGATCACCGAGTAACGAGCTCGAGGAGGAGCTTTTCTCCTTCGTTACTAATTTCCTTATGTACGAGGACTGAACTCGGGGAGGGTCTTCTTCAAGGGCGAGGATAACGGAGGGGGGTTTCTCTGGCGAGAATAAATTACTTAAAGTTTGGTGTGGCCACCGAATAACGGGCTCGAGGGGGAGCCTTTTCCTTCTTCTTTTCTTAATTCCTCAAGGACGAGGAATACCCCTGGTGTTTAAGGTGCACCCGGATATGAGGAGTCTCTCTGGCGAGAGTAAGTCGAACTTACCCAAAGTTCACTTATCGTTTGGTTTGATAACCAGGGACTTAGCTCAAGGATGAGCTTTTTCTTAGCCCCTTAAGGTAGGTAGCCCTGCCTCTCTTGCAGGGTACTTCTTGGTCTGGCGAGCCAAGTACACTACCTCTCTAGTCTCGGTAGCTCGGTTTTGGATCCGAGGACTTCGTCACCTAGAGCCTGACGTATACTACCAATCCAGTCTAGGTAGCTCGGTTTTAATCGAGGACTTCGTCACCTGGCCTGACGTATACTACCTTTCCAGTCTAGGTAGCTCGGTTTTGGATCCGAGGACTTCGTCACCTGGCCTGACGTATACTACCAATCCAGTCTAGGTAGCTCGGTTTTAATCGAGGACTTCGTCACCTGGCCTGACGTATACTACCACGATTTTCCTCAGAGTTCCTCATTTATACCTCGCACCCCCCACTGGGGGAGTGGTAAGGGGGGGAGGGGCTTGAGGACGGCCCCAGGAGAGCTCTTTTTCCAAACGGTCTTTCCCACGAAGTCAAACATCGGCTCCTCGTTAGCCATCGAGATTGGGAGAAACCCGTCTCCAATTTCTTGTTCGACGTGAAACTGGATCTCACTCTCCTGGGGGAGATCTTACCTTTTTGACCTTTAGGATCTTACATGGCACCGAGTTGTGCCACACTGTGGTTAAACACTGTCTCGCCGATGCCTGGGGCGGATGTCCTTGCGGTAACCGCCTTAGAACTGCACCAAGAGTGATCGAGGGGAGGGGGGGAAGTGACCATTTCCTTACAATGACCACATCATTGTCCGGTGTTATCGTTTATGGTAAGAGGCCGCTTCGTGTCATCGGTTCTCACGCCTTATTTTCGTAGAGTTGCTCGAGATTCTTTAGTCATCTTTTCGTTTCATGTCTTCCGCGTCGACATGTGTCGCCTTTCTCGGGCCTTTGCCTCGTCTTCGCATCGACGTCTCTTTTCCGTTATCATATACGAGTATTTGTTGTCGTCGCATCATCGCCATCGTCACATACAAAAACAATGCGGTCAAATCACTACAAGACAATTTGAACAAGTTCTCACCATCGCCAAGCCTTCGCCATTTTTAAGCATTTGCTTTCATGACGCATTCCCCATTATGTTTTTTTCATTGTAATGAAGGCAAATGGGTGAGAACGGTGAAGACCGGCGAAGACATGACTACAGTCAGAGGTGTCCACTAAATATATTTAAAGTATGTAAATACTAATTATTAAATACGTGAGAAAAATGTATTTAGATACATTTTTTAATACATTTCAAATATATAATGACAATTGATAAGGATCATTGGTATCACAACAAAAAAATATCAATTAAAACGAAATTGTATATTATAATTACTAATATAAAATTTAATGACAATTAGACTTGGGTACTAGAAAAAAAATAGAAAGTTCCATAGGATGAAATTTCAGTTAGATATTTACGAGTATATCAGCATTACATTTAGGTAATATAAGTTGCTGAAATGTTAGTCAGATAAAGAACTCCGTTTTGAATGCCGAAGGTAACTGAACAATTCTAAATCTGCGGTTGATCGTGTTTGACTGGTTTTGTAAATCCAAAATAATCGTCGCTGTCCGATACACCACTGGATGATTCTGCTTCTGGTCCCTCTGCTAAATTCTCAATCACTTGAATCATAATATTTTTAACAGAGTCTTGGTTGTTTGAACTGTCCCATGAAATACTGATATCTAACCAGCAGAGTTTAAAGAATGGATGGCTTGTTGATGCAATAATGGCATCTCTCTGCAACGCTGGTTTCATTTGTTATGGTCAAATAAGATAAGTAGCGCTTTTCAAAGCCCTTAGTGACTGTACTTAGAAGAGGTTGGCAAAGTTTCAGACAACGTGACTAAAGGCTATTCAGTTTTTTATTTACAGAGAGCAAGGTAGGGAGCAATTCTCCATAAAAACAGTTTTGTTCTCCCTGTAGGAGCCAAAACTGAAACATACTCCCAGAGAAATTCAATTTAGTAACTTCTGAACACTGGAAGTTCAAGGGACGTCATGAGTTGATGTAATTTGTCCTGGTGTTTTAAAAGTAATGACAATGCATCAAACAGAGAGTTCCACCTTGTAATGCAAGGCAGATTTAATGAGCAGTTGATAAAAATTTTGATGATCTCTGCTCATTTTGGACGACTGCTTTTGTTCCATAAGGCTGAGCATTTTCCCATCTCAGTATGATTGATATTTGCCAAAGAAGATATTTTCAGTGCCTGTTTTGCATCAGTTGTGGCGACGAGAATGAATGTGTGTGAAGCACAGCGCACATGCTTGGGTCAGACGAAAGGTGTTCTTTCTGATCTAAGGCACTTCTTATTAAGAAACTATCATCTAGCTCGTGCTCACCCTGATCTTCTTCACCTACCTGAATTCCATCTTATGAATCTGTGGACACATTTTCAGCAGTGACTGCAAATTCTTTAAATTCTTTAACAAAATTAGAGCCGTTATCAGTGACGGTGCTTGTGATTTTCTGCAGGGGGATATCGTATTCATTGATCATATTCTCGATATGTTCGGCAATTTTGATGTAGTCATGTTCTCCTTTGAAGCGACAGCATGCCAATACTCCACTGTGACGGACAAGATCATAAATTTTACATATTAATATAATCGAGATAAATTCCACCAATAAATAGGTCTGCTTTCAGCCAAGAGCTGATAATTCCCTAACTGTAAAGACATTTTCAATTTCATATTTCATAAATAGCAAAATCTTAACATAACCAATGAACTGTAACGCACAAAGAACTACGGTGACGAGTTGACCAAATATCTGCAGTAAGACATAAGTAAGAGGCGCTATCTAGTATATTCTTCAGTAGAGCTCTTGGCACTTTCTCTTCTTCTATAAGATTTCGGCCTAACGTCCGTCTTGAAAGGACGTCAAATGTAGAATTTAAACTTGCGGTAGTGGAATGTGTGATTATTGTTAGAGAAATTGATTTTCACAGTGAAATGAGAATATATGGTATTCATATAAAATTTAATATATAAAATGTAGCTATATGAATATCGTATAGCTATATAGGACTGATGCATTAATTCATAAATATATTATTAGTCCTTCAGTCCTTCATATTCAGAATTACATAGTAAAATATTGACTTTCAGTATTGTTAGGAATATATACATTAACAAGCTTTATTTCCTACATTTTTGACTGGCGGGCATGCTAGTTTTGACATAATGATATGCAAGTATTGCTACAATAACAAAATCCATCGTTATAGGAATTCATCTAATAACTACATATAATCGCTCAATAATTGTATTAATTTTTAAATGATAGCGCGCTTTAAGAATATATGTACATCTGTGGATTCTCATGAAATTATTGTAATATATTAACCTCTGTTGTTTGTATATGTTTTCATTCATTTAACTTCGTTATATAGCCTACGTAGTGACCAATGTTCCGACCGCTTTAGTTATAAGAGCTTAACCTGTACTACTAATACTATAATTGTAAACAACATTTGTATCTCAGAACTCACCTTTAATTAATCTCACAAAAGCTGGCTGCTCCATGGTTGATAGGGGATGCACACCTTGTATGATAAAATCTGCAATCAGATTATCAACAACAGATTATGTTACCTTCTTAGTATTCACTGCAAAACACTCCGGTAATGTCTTTACTTTAACACCGCTGCATGAAGGACCATAGTCTAATACTGAACATTTTCTTTTTGAATCTTTTCTTTGAGCTGTCACGTAGTTATTCGCTTTTTGCACCAAAGCAGGATGCTTTCCCTGTTGATAAATGTACATGATTAGATAATTGAAGGACATTTGTTTCACGTTGCCATAATTCACGTTAAATTCAATCAGCATGTACTATAAATAGAGGTGTTGCAAACGGAAGCAGATAGGTTCGTGAATGGTAAACCTACGCCACTTAACATTATCGTTAGCTACTATCAATTTTGCCATTGTTTTTAATAAGAAATAGTGAAACTTGTCAATCCAATTAAATACCATATAATTAGCTTTAATAAATTCTTACCTTCAAATGAATGCGTAAGATTAGAAGTATTATTGCTCACCGCAGAGATTTTACCATTGCATGATGAACATACACACTTAACTTTTTTTCCGTCGGAAGATTTCACTCTAAAACATTTACCCTCTAGTAAAGGATGACTATAATTACATGATTCTTTATCTTCCTCGTCTTTAATATTGTCTAATCTCTCGATTTCACAATCTTTCGAAGAAGCTGAAGTTGCCATGCAGCAATTGAAATAACGTTGAGCGGTCTCACTATACAACCGAACACAACTGTGACCATTTTTTAACTGAATTTTAACTGATGCAAGCAATCTTCCCTCACAGACATGGATACAGACAGAATGAAAGACAGATACACCTCTCCTTTTATTATAGTTGGATATCGGCAGATTATAATGTAGTCCATAATCTCTTAATATCTGAGGTGTACAATGTATTCAAATGGATGTCTTTGAAATGTAGCATTAGTCCTGTATTGATACTTATTACTTAGTTACTAGCTAGTACTAACCCTAAGTGCCCCAGAAGATTGCTTGTTGAGTCGAAGCCACCACCGAATAACTTTTATGCAGTATTCAGTTTTGTTGAAAATCTGAAAATATTTTCGGTAAAATAGCAGACATCAATCCTTATTACCAAGGTTGTTATCTATATCTATTGGATACTGTTTGGGTGACAACCTAGAATATTTGGTTTCCTTGAGAGCCTGTTAAAGTAAAATTGAATTTATGTAAAAAAAAATAAATCTATATATATATGTTCATAATAAATTTATTAGGAATAGGGTATATTATAAGCATATATTATATTACACGTGAACATACTATATTTTTATAATACATATAAAAAATAATAAAAAAATAAAATTTTAGCTAAATTCTTTCATTAATAACGTTAACTACGTATACAGATATGTGACATCATTACGTGTTTAAATAGGATCCCTCTGCACACGCGTTGCAAAACACTTGAACAGTCGAAGTAGAAAAAAAATTGCCACCAGATCTCGCTTGGCAAAATAACAAATGACATTCGCATTGCGGGCTATTTAACAACCTAAAGTTAAAACTGATGTAGATTGATCATCAACATCAATATCACAAGCAATAATGTGATCTTAGTTCATAATCAAGATTTTTATAATAAAAGTGATCTTTACGATAAAGATCGTACCCAAATCTGCCTATTGAATAAGTAGTTCAATATACCCACAGCAAAAATAATAAAGTAGACATAATACGAGTACTAACCATAGATTGACGTCTTTCTTGTTTTCCAATCTAATGATCCTTCATGTACTTGAGTACTTCACATTCCTCACATTTCCTACGACTAGCCATAAAGGAGATCTAAGGGTTTTTGATTGTCTTAATTTTATATTTCTAAAATTCAGGAGATGGGAATTACAGATATTAAAATAAAGATAAAAGAAAACTAATGACTGGTTTTTAGAAAATCTTTCTCATCATGGAATAACCAGCGAATATTTTGCTAACCAAAAGAAAAAAAAACCCAATAAGAAAAAAAAAAGAGATCAATATTTGTGCAGTATATTTTATCCCTTTTCATTTGAATCAGTTGCTTGTTCTCAGGAGGAAAAATGAAAATGATTTAAATGAAAGTGCCTTGAACATTCACCTCCCTCTCTCAGTTTTTTTCATTATTATTTCTATGAAAAATAAACAATAAGGCAAAAGTAATAATCAATATTATCTGGAACAATTTTAAAGTACAAAACAGCTATAATTTACCAACATGCCTATTAATGAGAACAGAGAAATAGGTAAAGAGAAGGGATATGTCGAATAAATTTAGAGATTATAAAAATGAAAATGTAAATTTGGTTCGTATTTATATTGAAAAGCGATTTTTAAAGTTGTTACTTTTATTTATTTATTAACAGACCAAAAAGGAAAAGAAATACTTTTCCCCAACTGGCTCAAACGTATGAAAAAGCATTCACTCGGGAATTGGGAGAGAAATTAAATATCCAAGATCTTAGAAAATCGAAGAAGCTATCTTAAAATCCTAAAAAAAAGACATTTGTTTCCTTATCAAGTGTGAGAATGCCCAGTTACGAAATAGAAGGGGAATATACATTAAAGGAATCTATTTATACACGATGAACACCTAACTACTCTCAAAACAATGCTCAAAATTTTCCTCCTAGCGAAATGAATGATAAAATATCTTTATTTACGATGAAAAAATGACTTCGAAGAGAGTATCTTGGCTATAAGATTTTTCTGATATAAAAAAAAGAACGCAAGGATGTAAGGGAAATTGAAATAAGTATGTAGAATTTAATTAACGCTAGCAACATAAATAAAGATGGAATGTTTGCTAGAGACATGGGTGGTGAGCAAATATCGATATTTAAAGAAGCAAGCAAACAGTTTATTATGAAGGTTTTACTCATTTCATCTTTCTTTATATTTATTCCTTTTAACTATATAAGAGTAGCAAAACCTCAAGGAGGTATGACTCATTCGTTTTCACTTTTTTTAATTCAAGTATAAAGGGAATTTAAGTTACTTTTATATAGTACTTGTAATTATATGAACTGTGGGGTTTACAGGTTGGTAGATAATTAGGGTAGGGAAGTTGTTTGCTGTCATTTCCTTTATTCTTATACAATTAAAGGAATTGAAAAATATTAAAGGTAATAAAGATTAATTGTTTGGGGGGGGAAAGAAAGTACAGGTAAGTGATAAGTAAATTAAAGACTTCCTATGGACGATAAGCAAAGATACTACAACAAGGATCTCAGTTTATCAACTAAAATGGCACTTACACTCTCTCCCGTAAGTATTCATAACCCAAACTCTAATACCTATAGTTTTCGCTATATTTTCGTTGCTGTTTTTTCTCGGATAAAAACATTTAAATATATTGAAACAAATGTATTAATAGACATACCTATGACATTTAAACCAAATATACCTGACATCATTGGGGCCGAACAACCCATTCTCTATTTTATTTTACCAGAGTACATGAATTAAAATAATTAAATCTTTGTCGAAATTATATTTGGCTTAATCAGATGGGGCTTCAAATGTATCTTTCAATTATGGAGTTTTTCTCGGATCACGTCCCTACACTTCCTCTTTATGCAGCATATTGTAAAATGTGTTGAAACTAACAATGACGCCTTTCCTCCTAACTGATTAGTACTCCTCTGTCTTCTAGTCACCCCTGGGTTATTTTAACAGATCTAAGGTCCCATGAATCGTGCAGAGTGGCGTTTTTCCTTGACGTTCCGACCGATGGAGATTTTGTGCCCCTCAATTACTTAAACTTTATTATCACTGAGTGAAAGGTAAATTTACGGTTCACCCTTTATTTGCCTATGATAATTGCTTGTATACTAAGACTGTCGAGTTTGCAACGCCGAAGTAGGGATTGTTATATAATTCTAAAGAAATGCGGCCTAGTCCAAATTCTAAAGAAGTAACAGACTACTTGTTTGACTTCAAAACTGTGCCATACTTTAAACTAAATAAAATAACATAGTGATGTGAAAATGATAAGGGATAATTACTTTTTGGTTGCGACTTAACATAAAAAGTGTTCTAACTTCCTTATTCTTCCATTATCTTCTGTGATTTCATAGGGGTGGCTATTATTTAATCAAACTCAGCACCTCCAAATTTAGACTGAAGATGGAGATTAGTACTTCCACGTGGGAGATACTGTCTATATTGTTCAATGGCACAGCCTCGGGGAACCGGGTGGCAAAATCCACTAAAGTTAGCACGTGACTGTGACCTTCACTCGACGAAGGAGGGGGGAACGGACCGATGAGATCAATTGTGACACGGGAAAACGGCTCTGAGATTAGGGATCCTCTCTGCAACCATGCGGGCTTAACTCGCCCTTTGGTGGTAGTCTTTTGGTAGAAGTCGCAAAACCTGCAGTAGCGAAAGATTTCTTCATGGGCACTTGGTCAATAAAAATATTTGTAGATTTTATGGGTAGTCTTCGTGTGGCTAAAATGGCCTGAAAAGGCTGTCATGGGCAGTGGTTAAAAATGTGACAAACGTTTTCTGAGTACGCACGGTAAAGTGTGCCTTAGCCCAGAGGGGACGGACAGAATCGCAGTTTTTATGGTTCCTTGCGAAGTCTTCAGTCATGACCTACTTGAATTCTGAAGAACGTGAGCTTCTAGGGGCGAGGGCATCTTCGAATCTTTCACCACTTGCGAACACCTAACCACGGGTTGGGCCACGGAGTTGAAGAAGACCCGTGGGCACTGGCCAATGAGGACGGAGCAGAATTTAACTGGGGCTGCTGCTATTTCTGCCCAGCCAGTGAAGTAGGCACAATCGATGTAGCACTTAGCGATGGGGAATCGATTGGCGCACCCCAAATAGTCGAGCACGACGACGAATTTATTATGGTTCAGGACTACCGGGGGGAGCAGCTTGTTCGACACGACTATGCAGGTGCACCCGATATCTCTCTCACAAACGGGCCATACACTTCTCTTGATAATGATTTCATATCATCTCTTTAAAACATTTTCAACTTTGAGATTTTTACCCTGACGTTTTCTTTTCATCACCGTGTAAAATTCTTTCGCTGTAATGCAAAGCTCGTTTTCATTGTTACGGAGTAGTGAAAGTGTAGTTTGGGGAATACCTAAGGTTTCAGACAACTGGCACGAATTCAAACTTCGATTATAACTTTGAATTTTGTCTTCACTCCGTAAGGAGTTTATTTTCCTCAACATTTGTAGGGGTAATCTGATAAATAAAACATAGTCAACGTACGCAATGTGCATATGTCTAGTAGGAGCTGAGTACTACACAACGTAGCCAATGCTTAAGTGACATATAACTAAATTGTACAGTCTACACAAAAGGCTTCATAGAAAACACTTTGGCATAGTAAACTTTTACTGGTAAAAATTTAGAAGTTATCTATGTCCATATATTTTTAGCAAAAAAATTATAAACCACATGAATATTTATAGTAGATTGTAAAATGGTTGATACAATATAAAACGTTACATTAAGTTGCATATTTATACGTACATTTATTTATGAACTCTTTCTTTTTCACTCCTTGTAAGCTGATTCTGGTTCTCTATATCCGAATGAATTTAGCACGGCTACATAGAATTTGATTCGGGACTAGCGCTGTTCGTCATTATAAGCGGCTGTTTCTAATAAATGGCGTTTCTTATAAGCGAAGTGGACTATATATATATATATATATATATATATATATATATATATATATATATATATATATATATATATATCCAACAAAACGCAAGAAACAGAAAAAGGGAAAAATTTTCTTCGGAAATAATATTTCCTAATTCGAGGAAATTCCGTGCACGGTTTGAATCCCACCCCTGTACAGAATTTTGGCAAATTAGGAAATATTATTTCCGAAGAAGATTTTTCCGTTTTCTGTTTCTTGCGGTTTTGGGGATTCATTTTCATCATTCTTTCGCACTCTTGAAAGATTTATATATATATATATATATATATATATATATATGCAAATTTTGTTGAAGACCATGGTGTATTTCGCTATAATTAATTTCCTTTGCCAACTTTCTCTTCTTCTAACTATTTTTTTTATTCCAACTTGTAGATGGTGGATCACTTGTCCTGTATTTATCTCTCTTTTAAATGAATGTGTTTGGTAAAAACCAAACTAAATTGCTAGGCTTTCGATCTTATTCGATCATCTTCAGAGCGTTTTGATATGTTCTTGCCTCCTTTACCAATGTAATGAGTGGAGTGAAGCAAACGATTTTTAAGGGGATATTTATTCTGCCTAGGTTAAGCGTAACGTTAGAAGAAACGGGCCAGTCCGGTGAGTGGAATTTTAAAATAATTTTAATGTTCGATTCCAGCTTGTCGCTTGACTGTTGGTGGCCGGCTTATATTCGTTTATTAATATGGCTTCTAAGATGTTCAGCTTAGCTTTATTAACCTCTTTTCTTTTTATAACGGTGTTGTCAACTAGCATATCTCTCGTTAGGTTAATATTATGTGCACTCTCCATATGATTTTTAGGCCCTCCGCTTTACAGATGCATGGTTAAACGTCTCGGAAGTGTAGTAGTTGTCATGCCAATATATTTTGAGTTGTTATAAAGCTTACACTCTTTATCAGGTCAGATGAACTCGTAAACTATATTGGTTGACTTGAGATTGGAGGAGTTTAGGCAGCTGTTGTTTTTCATTATGAGATTGCTGGCTTTTGTTGTTTTATAATATATGATGAGTTGAATTTTAGCCATTTGATTTTTAACCTTGATGTTACGGTTAATAATCTCCTTGATGTTTTTTTCATCTATTTTATAGGCCGTGGACATCTGATTTCTGTTACACTTTGATGTTGTTGACTCCTCCCTGATTACTTTCAGTTTTATCAGTATGTTTGCAATAATTATTTAAAAATGATTGGAGTTGTTTACCAATCATGCTGTTTGAGAAGCTGATGTTCACGAGTGTTTGTTTTATTCGTGTTATCTCTAGGTGGAAAAGTTCCCACGTAGAGCAGTATTTATTTGCTAGGCGGATGTATGAGACGATTACGCTTATTTTATACCTTTCTCGGCATTCACTCTCGCATTGAGGCATTTTCCCATGTCTGTACTTTTTCTATGTACTTTAGTGATGTAGCTACCATTGATGTTTTGAACCTCAACGTAAAAGAAAGGGAGTTTATGGCCGTGCTCAATTCATAAGTGAATTTTAATACAGAGTTCTCCTCAAATTGCTGCTTGATGTTTATCAGATGTTCTTTGTTTTGGACGTTGATGTAGATGTCGTCTAGGTATCGGGACTATGTGTCTGGCTTATTTTCCATGATATCCAATAATTTCTCTTCAAGTTGAGCCATATAATAGTTGGGGAACGTCGGCCCTAAGGGTGACCCCATAGCCACTCCATCCACTTGCGTGTATAGATTGCTTCCGGTGTCCTGAACGGAGCCTCTGATGTGCATGAACGTACCATGCTTCTTAAGATGTTTGAATCAAGATTTGGGGGAGACATTGTAGTATGGTGGTACACGTTTTTTATAATGGTGTCGATGATCTGTGCGATAGGCACGTTCGTAAACAGGCTTTCCGCTTCAAGAGGTGATATTAGTCCTGCCGGTCTTGTAGAGTGGAGGATATCGATGAATTCCCCCGTGGATTTTATGATATATTTCGAAGGGATGTCCGGTTTTATTACTTCATTTAGGGCTTTATCTAAACCGTACGTAGGTGTCGTGACTTGAGAGATGAAAGGCTTCAATGGGTTGTGCGGCTATGAATTTTTACATTGCCATACAGATATCCTGGTGTGTAATCACCGATGAATTTTTGGAAGTGAAATCTTCCGATGAGTGCATTAGCTTTAGTTATTTGTCCATTTATTTTCATTTTTAAGTCTTCTGTTGGATCTTCTTTCATGCGTTTAAATTTGGTGGTATCACTTAGGATGGTATTCAATTTGTTGTTATAATCTTCTTTGCTTAGAATGTATCCTAAGTATCTGTCTCTTTCCTAATTCGCTTTGACCTGGCGCTCTAGAAACAATAGTCATTATATTCTTAAAATTTTGAACATTAATTTAAACTCTTAAGATGTCTGAACTTTTGTTTATATCTTGTTTTTTTTTTAATGATGGCTGTAAGTTAACATTGATGTATAGAAGAATACTCCTCTTCTTAATTTCCTCTCATTAATAGAGATTTTGTAACGTTGGGGGGGGCGAAAATCTCCTTCTATTCTAAGCTATTTATCCAAATTTTAGTGATAGAGATAATATCAAAATGTGTAACTCATTCAATCACTTATTGTTGATCCATTTTGTTTCATACACTCCAGGCCTTCATATCGAAACACCACAAGTAATCGCATACACTCCCATTGATTTTTACCTTACTCAACCTACAAGAACTAATAGGCAGCTAGTTATCCTTCCTGATATTCACAAACTCTTTATCATTTAATCCATCCTTAGCTCTAGGCCCTCGGGGAAAAGCAATCTTCTACACCCATCCAAGATTTAAATCAATAAGTAACACCATCATTTAATGCGACTTTACAGTCTTTCACTCTCTCCTCCCCTCTACACCCCTATCTACTCTTTGCATAATATCATGACCAGCTTCTCTCTGATGTTTCTTCCACAGAATCCCATCCCTAACCTCTCTAATTTCTAATTCTCAGTTTCATTAATTATGACTGAATGTCATGGCTTAGAAAATAGCAAGTGCATGCAGATAAAATTGTACGCTCCTCCAGATTCCACATACATAGAGCACATGGGAAAATTTTCCACATTTACTTATTTCACAACCTTGTTCAAACCCTCAAAACAACCATACTATTTATATTAAAAAATATTGCTAAAATAACACTGTAAAACAATGAAAAAACCCGGAAATGAGAATACCCATTTCAGGGGTATTTTTGGCGTAAATAAAAAATTTAACATCTCTCTTTCTGCGACCCTTCAATTTCTCGTAAATCACTATCTTACTGACATTAAATAAACTGATGGTTCCGTAGGGATGGAATGCAAACAGGATTGGGCCGAAACTGACAACTTTACAAGTTATAAAGTCATTTTGATATAATTTTAATGAGGGTGTTTTTAAGGTATTTGTCAACCTAACCGATAAAACTTATGAAAGTATACTCAATATTTTTTTATTTATATGGGTCAAAATCCGTGAAAACTCTCACGTAACCCTTGCTAATTTTTGTAACTTACTATAAATACTTCCTATTTTTACTTTTTTTATTTAATATTTGTTACTGTGACTATTTATATTATTTCTTGGCGTGTGCGAGTCTAGTCGTGGATGATTCTATATCTCACTATGTCGATTGGTCGCCGTTTTATTTTTTCATTTTGGTAATAACATTGTAATTATTCAGCCGATTATAACGAGATTTAAAACGCTATGTTGTTTTACATTCTTCTTCGAATGATATAATTTACAAGGTTCTTCCAAGGTTAGCCCGGGAATTATATTGTTTTGGCAATAACCCATAACTATTCCGCCGATTCTAACGAAATTTAAAACCCTATGTTGTTTTACACTTTTCTCTGATTGATATAATTGCCAAAGTCTTTCCAAGGTTATCAGTGGAATTATTTGGCAATAACATCATAAATATTCGGCCGATTCTAACAAAATTTGAAAGCCTTATGTTGTTTTACATTTTCCTTTTAATGATATAATTGCTAGGAAATTATTGAAAGTTTTGAAGTTCGTAAGGTCATCAATCAGAATAAGTGACAGTACGCGACCTTTGGTCAGCAGACCTTTTTTACATACTACAGTGTTTTTTCTTTAGAGGAGACAGAGCTAAAATGCCTAGAGAATACGCAAATTCCCCAGACAGTTTCTATTGTGAATGTGGATCAGATAAATTAAGACAATACAAGAGACAGTTGGCTAAACATGTGAATAAACTTTATGAGCTCTACTACTGCATATAAAACTAGACCTAATGAATCAATTTACCTGAACGCTGCAACATAACAAGCCATGTTTTCAGTCTCTCAAGACGATGCCAAGATTAAAGAAGGCATATTCGTAGGTCATAGGATTCGTCAACTTATAGCTGATGTGGATTTCGAAGCAACAATGGATGAAACTGAGCTAGCGGCCTGACGTGCATTCAAAGATGTGTGCAAAGTACTTTTGCGAAAGCACCAAGGGGCCCAGGGAGTGCGTATAGTAGAGACCCTAATTAAGTGCTACAAAGATCTCGGATGCAATATGTCACACTGAAAATGCACTCTCTTAATTCTCATTGTCTTTACCAGAGAATGCAGAAGATGTGAATGATAATACATGGAAAGAATGGAAAACAGGTATAAGGGAAAATGGATCCCTACTATGCTGGTTGACTTCTGCCGGAACCTGAAAAAGCGTGACACACCTGAGACGTCTTACAAACGAAGAAGTAAATAATAAAATGTAGGAGGTTAATACATTATATAATGCAAACAAACATAGTGATTCATTATATATTCATGAATTAATTACAATGAACATATTTAATCTGATTTTGAGAGCGAAATATATTCATGGTATCGTAGAAATTGGTATCAATTGCATATTTTTTAAATCGGCTAAATACAGGAAATGATACGTGATGGGAGTTTTTGTTATCATATTCGAATTCATTACACTCAACTTCATAATAAATTGTACATGAGATTCTATGTTTTTTTTTCTTCACATTCAAATTTGTTGTACAGTGTAATCAGAATGGTATGAACTAAATAATGTGAAAGATAACAAATAACAATACTAATGATCGCCTGAATTGTTTATAATTTAGTATTTGTTACTATTAAATGTAGTTTCTTTATATTTCTTATTCAGAATTTAAGTCTGCTTATAAATTTGGCGTTTTTAAAAAAAGAAAACAACTTTCTATATTATTTTTCCTCAATCACTTTGTATTTTCCGATTAAGCGATACCAAAATGAAAGAAGTAAGCGTGATACGAGAAAAGAGTCGCCAAGATGAAAGAAAAATGTTCTAAAATTGTGGTTTAGGAAATTCGCTTCAAACTTTTTCATGTCGTACCTAAAAACTTTATACCCTAATTAAATCATTCTTTGTAAAATTCAAACCCAGAATTCTTCCATTTGATAAAGTTCTGTATTTTTCTTTTCTGCTTCTCATTTTATCTTTTAGTGACACAATTTCATCTGCAATTTAAATGCCCACAAACATATTTTTTAAAGTTTTCCTGCATATGATTCCATCCCCCTCCTATATATTTAGTTAAGGCATAATGATAATTATTTACTTCTCTTATTCAAGCCCAATGCCTTCTATTTGATAACAAATCTCCTTAATATTCTTCCTGTATCATTTACTATTTTTTCCATAAAGCGATGCCAAAATGCCAGAACTAAATATAACGATGTGAACGCCTTTAAATGAATATAAATAAACACTAAACACAGTTGAAAATTAACCCAAAACCACGATCTGATTTTTGACACCGAATTGAAGGATTAAAAACAAAAGTAGTAAAGATTAGACCCATCTCCAGTCCACTTTTTGATCTGAAATGATCAGCGAAAGAATAAATAATGAAGCAGAATAGAAAAATAATAAAGGCTCCAGAATAAGATCGTGTTTCGGAATCCACGTTGACATGTACACACACAAAAGTACTTGACTGGTAGAAAAAAAACATTATTTTTCGTCTAATCTTCTGAAGCAGAACAACTCTACCACGTTCTTTTATCCTCTTACTGCGTCTTCCGGCTGTATGCGACTTCTCTGGGGCTACTTGGCAGCCTCGAGTTGGGAACTAATACAAGGAGAATCTGTCGGCTCGCTCCGGCCGCCCGCCTGGCTTCTTACTTCAAAGAGTGGTGAGAGGGTTCGGTGATGACGGTAGTGGACGACGAAGTTTCCGTCCCTTAACTCCCCAGGAAATTCAGATATTTTTCTGCAATTTTTATTGAAGCTCAAATGATAGAGCTCTCTTCTTTATGTCTTGTAAGACGTTTTGTGCCTTTTCTCTTTCTTGATACAAAGCTCATGATCTTTTAATATTGTTTCATAGTGATTTGCGCAGCATATCTTGAACATTTGTGCTCTTTGTGCTTCTTAGGTGCTTTAATTTTACTCATAATACTTTTATAGAACGATATTGAATACATTAATGATTATAAATTTAAGTTGAAACCTAAGAAATATTGGTTAAATTCTGTTTTTTACTAAACATACCATTTTAGTAATTACACACCATTTCGTAAAATACTACGCAATTCAAGCATATTAACATAAAGTTCAAGTAAACATATTAGCAAACAACACTATTCTCATACATATGATGAATTCTAAAAAGTTTAATTATATTAAATATATGGATGTGATATTTTTGAAATGTTATTGGAACATAATATATAATATTATTCACTTAAGATAGCATGACAAGCATATTATTTTTCGCATTTGTTGTTTTGTTTTATTTTGAGGCTAAACAACGGACGAGAGGCCGTACTAATTAGTTGAACTTACCTTAAATGCTTTTGCATGCAAGCAATTTACACTTGGCTGCTACATCGAGTCACTGCAGACTCTCGGGGTATCTTGCGTTATCGAACAATTCTTTTCGATATTTATGATGGATACTGAAGCTGAATAAAATTAAAGCAATTTTCTTAATTTGATGTACACATTTATAACTCCATATAAAGGTTTTGTGAATTTGTAGTGAGGGATAAAGAATATGCTATAATGAGGACAGAGAAAGAGATTGGGGCGACTTTAAGGAAAGGCAAAATCATTAGATAATAAATAGACAAATTAGTCGAAAGCGAACATACAGGAAAAAAAATGCTAAAGGAAGATAATGTATCTGCTTATTTGGTGGACATCATTAATAATAAGGAGAAGGAGGTTATTATGTAGATAGACGGAAGTTATTAAACATGTTCTCATTAGAAACATGTGTGAGAGAGGATATGATAGAGCTTTTTAAAATTGGTTTTGGGATGGATAAGTTTGATTTTTAACGAATCTTTGAGTTTCAAGGTAGTAATAGGACTCACGACTTGAAACTTAGAAAACAGATTGGATGAAGTTTTTTTTTGATTAATAAAGTGGTAAGGTGTTTATTTCTGAATGATTTACTACAAGAGGAAATAGAAAGTAGAAATTTAAATGTTTTCAAGCGCAGGTTGGGTGGGTATATGGGAAGGGAAGGTTATTGTCTTTTGTGAATTTTTTCTTGTGTTATAAATTGTATATATTTTAATAGTGATATTATCGTTTATTGTAGTTACATGGTGTAAAGGCTGTCGCGGAACCCGGTTCACACGGCCCAAATAAAATAGACTAATAAAATTTATAGAAGACCAAAGATCTAAAGGCCTACCAGAAATTCACCAGAATCAATCAGGACGGTGCTAAATTAATAGGTATCCGCAAGGGGTTAAATAAATACACACATAAAAAGTATTTACAGTATTATTTACAACATAATTAAAATGAAATAAATTAACTGTTAACAAATTATAAGGGAGTCATCAAACAATAAGAAAAGTCACAAATGCTTATCACCATCGAACGACCACAAGTCGTTTTAACCAAAAAGATATTCGCGCATACAAAATTGGGTTCTATGAATAAGTTGTTTAAAGCCAAAACGACACGCGCCGTTGAAGATGAAAATAGGCTTCGCTACGCTAATGAAAGGTGTTCCCGGAATAACCTCCCTGTCCTACGTCCCTTACCCGAAGGTCCAACGTTACATGAATAACACTTAATTAATTTGAAGGGGACTTAAGAAGAAAGAGATACTTCAAAATACCTGATACCAGAGCAGTAAAGTAATAACCCACTCCGGGAACTCAGGCGAAAGAGGCTCGGCGACGATGAAGGAATTCGACCTAAATCGACAGGGGTGAAGGCAAGAACGGTCTTCAGCGAGGAGAAACCCACCGACAGCGATATAGTGGCGAAAGGCGACTAGACTACGGGGAACGATGATTCGAAAGCACAACGATCCGAGAGAGGGAATTCGAGATGACAGAATTCCCCAAAGACGAGATGGCGAGGTGACTAGGGGAGAGCTTTCACGTGCCCAGTGTGAACGGCTTCCCAAAGGAGAACACTTGCAAACGTAACTGGAAGAGCACAATTCGATGCAGCGGACAGAGGGGCAGCGACAACGCTGGCAGGAGTCAATGGCAAAAAATCCGCGCTGCACGAAGGAATCCAGTACGAGACTCCAAAATAATTAACAACGTCAAGGTAAGTGACTGACAACGATTCAGAGGAGCAATCAGGCAGAATCCTCGCAACAGAATAAATTAAAAGGACTCACGGCCACATTTATATCCCTTAGACCGAGGGGGTGAAAAGGGAAGTGGGGTACAAAGGGGGGAGGGAAGAAATGAGTCGCTTTCCCTATGCAAATTAGGCTGGTAAGTTAAAGGAGCTCAGGCCAAAAATGGTAGCCTCGAAGCAGGTAGACCTGCGATAAACACCATAAACTATGATGAGAAAGGGAAAGCATGGGAATCATAGGGCCTACCCTTTACACATGGTAGAGCTTTTGACGAGGCTTGAATAGTAATAACTCCAAGGCAATGTTATGGAGACTATCATTTTGATGTGTTTATGGAGGGATTTAGGGGTTGGGATTGACTCAGATGTCCTCTGATAGTCATATTCGCTTTTTTATCCATTTATTTCTTATATTTTGATTTGTTTTGTTGTGTTTGTTTTTTGGCTTTGTTTTGTTGTGTTTTATTTTGTTACTTTACGTTACGTTGCGTACGAGCCATTTGGTTAAATGGTATAAGGCACTCGCTAGGGAACTAAGGTTTGGACCCATTGCATTATTTGAGTTTGTATTTTGGCCAGCTATAAAGATACGGCAGATAAGCATTCGAAAATACACATTCGTCAATAAGGTAAGGATATCCATCGAGATGTCTGCGGACAACGGGGTGAAACTCTTTGTTTACCCACTCACTTTGGTTTTGTCTCAAGGTTTCATCTATGGAAGTATCTCACAAATGAATTTTTATGTCTATAGTTAAATATCTCATCCATATAATATAGCTTTAGGTTATCAATTACTAATAAGGACTCTAACCAAAGATCACAAAGTCTGTACACTTACATAAATCGGCAATGGCTTCACCAAAATACTATTTACTGAGTTTAGCACTCGAGTTTGCTCTTACTCAGGAGATTAAATGAATTCTCTCTTCTCTCCTTCTGTAAAGTCGCCTTCTGGATTATGTAATCAAAGAGCAAGGATGCTTAGGAGTACGAACTTGAAAGGATGTGAAGGATAGATTCCATGTTACACTGAATTACTTGAATTAATTCCCCTTAATGTTCAAAAGTGCAGAGCGGAAATAAATATTTATTTGACCCACTCGTTCAAGTGTGATAAAGCTATCAGTTTTTCTCGCTTTCACACTGCAACCCAAATAATGTAAATGGAGCAGAGTTTGTCGTGAATCTATGTCACACAAAAAGAAGAATCTATTTAAGTTAAAAACGAAAAGAGGAAGAAAACCTACACTTTTACACTTTGAAACGCACGAACGGCTTCATTACGTGAAAGTTCTTACGTCACTGTTCCTTTCAGGATATCAGCTGAATTGTGGATTCATCTTTCTTATCATAGCTGGCTGATTTTGTGATAATTCTAATATTACTTTTACAAACTTTGAGTGATGCAGCGATAACCGAGTCTTTCTCAATTCTTTTTCGTCTTTGAAAACTAAAATTATAACAGAAGTATTGGTGGAGAGGGAGGGATCAAGTAAAGATAGCCATCTGGGAGATGAGTAGTAAAGATAATAACTCTAAATTTAGCAGGTAAAGATGAACCATCTCTCAAATGGCCCAGCAATGATAATTACAAGCGATCTATAAAATGGCAGAGTAAAAATTTATGTGTAAATTAGGAAAAAAGGAAAACAAATTAACCACAAAAAAGCGTTAGGTCAATTTCTATCATTCTTAGATTACACCTTAATCTTTATTCTTTCAGTTTACACATAGCTTATCTCGGCTAGGTCATCTTTGAGATGACTACCAGTAAAAATAAGATATCTTTAAGTTGACCCAATAAAGGAGAGCCATCTTTTTCTTTTAACATGGTCTATCTTTATTTGATTCCGTTTCATTATTTTTGCTGATTGATTCAGTAACAAATATAATTAGTACTCTTTTAACACACCACTCTTCCTACACCACCCACCGCCTTGAACTTTTTTTATTAAAGTTGACTCTCGACGATTAGCAACTTTGTTAAATTTCCACCGGAGGATTAAATCCGTGTGAGAATGTGGGCGTTACCACTAACTAACCTTACAAGTTATTAAATGCAGAGGGAAACTCAAGTTCCCGAAGGAAGACCCACTAAATGAATGGCCTGACGTCGCTCCTGTTTATAGCTCTTCACGATTAGATGACACCGCTTCTCTCTCCAACCGCTAATCCTTTGATCCTACAGCCTGTGTGCTGTTGGACCCGCAACATTCCCACTAGTAAACGGATTTGCTCTTTCGTTCAGACTGTCCTGAGGGACCGGGTTAGCATGGAGGGAGGCTGTTTCAAATCTACGAATTCGATACCACCCCCCTGTGATAGTGGTCCATGCAACAGCTAGGAAGCGGTGGTACACTTTCAACTTAATCTCACGTGGAATACATCCAAGTGGAGTGATCACGCTACAGGATCGCATCCAGGTTGTGTGGTCGTGTCCTATCCCCTTGGAGATGACTGACCACTCTTAAGCTTGTTTGCTTTCCCTACAGGGTAGATAGAGTTTAAAGAACACAGCCTTCCCTTTTGCACTCGACCGAAATTGAATACGTGTTTCCTTGCTTCCAATCGGCGAGTGGATATAAATTGATATTAGAAGGATACGATGTGACACTAAAGACTAAATGTTACTAGTACGCTTTCGTTCTCAATTTAAGAAATTCACTGTTTTCTTTGAACCTAACGGTGCTTCTTATGTAGAAGATCACAAGACAAATTTCTTGAAAATCTAATTTTTTACCTATTTCTTACAGTCTGTCTTCTGGGTTCCATCAGAAACAAACATTCTTGTAGTCTCTACTAAATGCATTTCTTTAGTTGATATCTTCAATCTCTTCAAGCGATACGCTAAACTCCCAAAAAGTAATATGATGGGGATACGGAAGAAGACTCATTAGTCCCAATCAAAGTGTTAGCTTTTGTCTATTATTTCTTGCAATATGAGGTTTCATGTTGTCTTGATGAAAGAAAACTCTTCTTATTTTGATTAATGCTGGCCTTTTTCTTAAAGTGCTACATGTAAATGGTCCAACTCAGTGCATTTAAACTTCTTTGTTGATAGTATGATTTCGGTAAGGAGTTCCAAATGGATTATGCCATACATATTCCATCAAATGAACAAGAGAAACTTCCGTGAATGAGGCCCTTGTTTTGGTTGGGTTATTAGTGTTTCCGCAGGACAAATCCATTGTCTAGAACGTTTATATTATTAAACATAACCCAATTTTCGTCTCTGATAACAATCCTACTAAAAATGGTTCAGTTTTAGTCAAAAAAGGAAAGATGAATAAATGTTGATTCTTGGTTGCAAGTATACCTCAAAAAGGTCGTGAGAACTCCATTGAAATGAGTTTAATATAGACATACAGGTATCAAAGCTTCGAGTTTAGTATACAAACCTTATTTCGATTATTTCTTATTATTTTTTATAGTTTTGGGAAGCCGTTAACACTGTTTTAATATTCTCTGTTAATATAGATTAAAGGCATCGCAGAAATAGATTTTGTTTAAAGTATAGATGCAGTTTACTTTACATAGAATATGGAGCTTAGCATTCTATCCACCTTTAGACTGATTGTCTTCAGCCAATTTCCTTCCTATGTACCATCATAATTTTTTTATTTTCACAAGTAAATTTGATAAAAAATTGTAGCATTTCTTTTTTAACTGCATTATACATTACTTTTAATTATAGAAATTAATGCTAATTCCCCATTTACCTCGGTTTCTAATCACGCATCTCTCTTCAAGTATGTACTCCAAATGAGCCTTAAGGACATTATTCGCGTTGTCTGTGATTCCTTTTTTATTTGTTATTTTCCTATTGATTACGAATCAAATGATAAGGTTGCGTATTTGTTTTTCCAGGTGAGGAGAACATACATGTTTTGTTAAACCCAATTTTTCGTAGTCCCTTACTTATAATAGAGTTAGACTGAACGGAACAATTAGTAATGTATGAATGCCGTATTTATATGTATTTCACTTTCACTACTGCGTTGTACCAATTGTTAAACACCCTGTATATTGGTATATCAACTGTAATAACTTCTCAAATCTTGTTTTTCTGATAGTTGATTGCAGTCATTTCCATTAGTTTTTTTTTCATATGACTTGAGTAACTTTTATCTTGTTGCTAGGAGACGGATCGGTCTCCCCTTCTTTAAATCTACTATTGGTCACATCGTTAAAAGAGCATATATAATTTATTTTACCAAACCTTTGGTATGTTTATGATCATAATTCATATCCAACATTTACATAGAAAGAACTTTGCTTAGACCACATATCGTGTCATTATTCAGGCCAAACCTGCTCCTATTGTTTCATTGATGGTGTCAAACGGAGTTTATTTGGATTTCATTGGAGCAGTTTTATCAAACGGAATTTATTTTCATTTCATTAACGCAATTTTGTCTTCATTAACTAGCACACCAGATTAATTCACTTGGAGAGTGCAGCCCTTTTTGGGTATGATATTTGCACGATAAAATGGACTAAATCACTCCAAAATTAAAACAGCCCAACACATAATCTTCTTATTTGACTATGTGTTCATATTTAATATAACAAGTTCAATTATCGTTTACTGAACTTAAAATTATAACTTTGAATCCGTCGGGAGTAAATAATTCCAGCATATTACCGCCCAAATTATTACATAGCATCTCTCAGGCACCAGGCAAGCGGATAAAAGGTAACAATCAAGTGCCTGTTAAGATTGCCTCTAGGACCACTGATTCCGAACGTGGAGCGCAATTTAACAATTTAAAGGGGAGAAATTTGAAATTTTAGTTTATATAACAAATTTCAGATTTATTCTATTAAATTTTTACTTATATACAACTTTACGTATCATCACTGCCAGAAACTTGGAAAGAATTTACGTGGACATTGTTTGTCGGGATGTATCAAAAACGTTTGATAAGTTGTGGCAGCGGGAAATGTAGTACAAGATTTTACGACTGGGCCTAAGTGAAAACTTAGAAACAACTCTCTGTGACTATGTCATGGAGAGAGCGGCGTATATCAGTTTAGAGTGCACGGACGGACCAAAGTTTCCGCTCACTGCGGGCCTCCCACAGGGTGGGTGTCTGTCCCCCACTCTCTACATGATTTACACCGCTGATGTCCCAACCCCTGTTAACCCCACTTGCCTTAACATTTAATTCGCCTATGATTTCACCCAGATATTTACTTTTCCATGGAAGAATGCACCTTGGCAAGCTCGTATGACAGCAGCAGAAATTGAAAACCTTAACACCTACGAGGCCTAGTGGAAAATCCGCACGAATCAGGAAAAGTTCAAAGTAATCCCCATAGGCAGTAGACTACTTTACGATGTCAGGGTGGGAGATAGACGCTATTCCTACACCACGGAGTGCACTGTACTCGGAATGAAAATTACTTCAACTGGTTACAAGAATCAAGTACAAGAAAGAATCACCAAGGCCACAGCTGCAGTCAAAACTCAATACATGTTTAGAAATCTTCGTGAAAGAAACAAGAAAAAGATCTACAATGCACTTGTAAGATCGACGCTGCTATACCCCGCTTCCGCCTTCTCGTGTGTCTCGAAGACGACACAAAAGAGGAAACTACAAGTGGTCTAGAACAACTGTATGTACCTAATTACAGGTATATACAGGCGAGAAAGAAGACGCTAGGAAGAGCTGCACCGAGAGGCGGGGTTAAGCCCCATTAACGTTGTCATAGAAGAATGGACAGGGAATATGCAGGAACTGGTTAATCAAAAATTTAACGATGTAATCGTCCAAATGATTAACCAGAACAGAAAAGGCATAAGTCACGCAAGATTTCCGAGCTTCGCTGGGCTTTTAGCTGGCGGAGCAGAAGTGCCGTTCTACGAATGAAAAAAAAGAATGTTTTTACCCAGATCAAGACAATAACCCGAGAAAAGAATACATATTTATGAAACCTCAACAATTTCTACAGGAATTTACCCATGAAGACCAAACTATAACGAAGAAGACACCAAAGAACAAACAAAAGACACGATATACACTCAATACAAGTTATATAAAAAAAACAAAGACACTAAGCATAATACTAAAATGATTAGAGTAATTTATTGCTACAACATCAAATGCGCATAACATATCCAAGAACATTAATTTTTTGGAAGACAAATGGCTTGAACGCCGTAATAATATAAACTACCCCAAAGACAACAAAGGAACCACAAAAAAATAAAATATTTAAAAGCGATAGTCCTGATTATCAAACACTTAGCATCTCTTTGCACCCTACCACACTTCTTTCTCTTTCCACCACTTGTCTATTTTCAGCTATCTGTCCCCACACCCTTTTTTTATCCCCTACCCACTTACATCATTCATATTTCATAGTTCACTGTCGGAAATCTCCCATAATCTCACTTCCATACGTCATCGTATGTCTGGCACAGCCTATGCGACAATATGACAGTTGCAGTCATAAAATTCTTTCTTTTTTTCTTTTCAGATATCACTCTTATGTATGAAATAAGTAGCACAAGCAAAAAAAAAGTTCATCAGTATTTAGAAGAATACATATTTGCAGTTTGGATATATACCTGCCGCTCTTGATGAACGATTTTATTTTTGCCTATTATACCATCAATGGAAAGAGATTGTTTGGAAACACATTTCAAAGCTGAACATAAAGTTCACATTAATTCATCATTATAGTATTTTAAAATCCTAAAAGTAAAGTTTAAAAAAAATATATACATACATTAAATTATTTTTTTCTTCACGAACCACAGCTAATAATTGTATTTTTCAGGCCAGCTAGGAAATTTCTCTCCATATAGCAAAATCGGCAAAGAATCATACTATTGGCGATATCAGTTTTTATCAAAACAATTCTGCAAAAAGATGATAAAAATATGCCTTTCAGCAATAATACAGTTTGTAGCAGAATAGATAAAATGAGTGGAGATGTTGAAGTACAACTTTTTAAAAACTGAAATCTAGGAAATTCTCAATAAAGATGGATGAATCAATTGTTAGAAACAGTCAAACTCTGTTATTGGCCTATGTAAGATATATGAATAATGAAGAATTTGTTGAGGACTCTCTGTTTTGTGAACCAATGGAAATTATTACTACCGCAATTGATATACATAGTAAACTTGAAAAAATATTTAGATAAACAACAGATATGAATGGACAACATTACATCTTGTGCAGAAAATGGTTCTCCAGTTAGGATGGGCAAGAAAAGAGGCTGCTTAAAACTAATGAAGGAACACAATCCAGAATGCTGCTTGTGCATTATGTTATTCATCGACAAAATCTAGTGGCCAAAACAATGTTACCTGTTCGACATGACATCTTAAAATCAGTTGTAAAGTGTGTCAACTTCATAAAAAACACTGCTTGAAGCAAACGTCTCTTGAAACAAGTTTGTGAGTATAAGATTATCGCTTCACAGGGAGGTAAGGGCAATAGCTTGAAAAAATTGATGAATCTGTTCGATAATCTTAGCGATTATTTACATGACAAACCTGAAATGAATCTCCTTGTAAGTATTGATTGTAAAGCATATCTCAGCTATTTAGCAGATATTTTAAAAAAAATGACTTGATTAAGTAAACAGCTACAAGAAAAAAATATGATAGTGGTAGATTCAAAGGCCAAGATATTTGGTTTCATCACATTTTTGGAATTATCACAGAAAAATGATTCTGCCAAAAAATTGGACCAATTTTCTTCGCTTAATAAGTGCGAGGTGAGTGATGCTGCTGGTCTTATTATTGTTAATCATTTGTAATCATTAATATGTGATTTCGAGTACAGATTTTCCGACCTAAAAAAGATGAATTTTCCAGCTTGGATAACTTAATCATTACTAGTGGCCCTTTCTAATGTAGCCAAGCAGTATCAAGAAGAGCTGTCAGAAATGTAAAATGATGATTCTGTTAAAATTCTCTTAAAAATAAAGCCAGTGTGATGCGGCTATGTAATGAGATGGAGACGAAATACCCAGGGTCAACAAGTTTAGCAAGAAAATTACTATCGTAATTTCCGTCCACATATTTGGTAGAATGTGGTTTCAATGCTGTAACTGACGTGTTACTGATAAAAAAAGAAATAGACTTGATATCACAAAACGAGGAGATTTAAGGTGAAAATTAATAAATTTTATGTTTCGAATAAATGCTCAATGTCATTAAGCCCAATCAAAGGGTATTCATTAAATTGATTATTTTTCTAAGTTTGATATACGAGCATTATGCTAATATTCATTATATTTTTTTTACTGATAGTAGATTTGATTTTTTAATTATGTTATTTTGTTTGGAAGAATGTATATATTTTTACGAATGATTTATTAGTAAAATAAACTTGACATTTACAAAATATAGTTTAATTTGTTACATCAGGTGCGACAGCAAATTTTAAGAAGCTGAGGTTGGGCATGGAGCAAAAAAAGGTTCGGAAACACTACTCTAGACCTAACTCTTGTAGGAATACAGAGTACTTTTATGACTCTCCTTATTCCTTATATCAGAGCTTGTCTCTTTGTGTTTAGTATGCGGATAATAGACACAGCCTTAATAATTGTTTCTGTCGAAACCAAGAACCATTACGCATGGTCTTCTTTTTTCTTTTTCATCTTTTTTGACTCCTAAAAATTACCCTGATTTTATTATAGAAAGAAGAGGTGTTCTGGCAATTAATGCCTCTCTAGCAGCTCAATTAGTCGACTCGAACTATGTGCCATTTTATTTACAAAAGTCTCCAAAGACTTTTTGACAGAGATACCGTCGTTGATTATTTTTATATAGTTGATAATAAATAATAAAAAAAACCCTCTTTTGTGCTCCTAGTTTAATAACTGGTGCTGCGCAAGGGCTGTCAGACCTAAAGAGTGTATATTAAATCATTATTATTTTAAATAGCCCTTGACTTTTCATTAATCTCCGAATCAGAACCTTATTTCATTTTTGAAACCACTAAAGATGTATATATGAGAAACATTGAATGTTTTTTGACTTTTATACTTACTGAGTATATTATACATAGATGTACTTCCATATTAATTATATAAGATCCAAACCTTTTAAAACTAAGTTGGCAATCATATTTATTGAGCCAATTTAATTAAAGACGGTTGGTGGGTCGATGTGCATCATTTGATTTAATATGTTTCCCTATAATAGCAGTGAGGCCTATTAGCTTACAGTTATTTGGGACCATACTGTCGCCTTTCTTGTAAATAGCTCATCAACCATTAGATAAATACGTGAAACCAAAGGATGTATGCATAAGACCGTTTAATATCTTATAAATTTACTGGAGTCATTTCATCATGGCCAGTGACTTAATTTTTTAATATTTTTGTATAATTTAGAAATTTACATACAGAATATGTAGCCTAAAAACCTATCTGTATTATATTTGATTACTGGATATAAGTTTTCTCTAACTTTTGACCCTGCTTCTCCCCTTAATCAGATTCAGATCAGTTTTTTTCTCCCTTGGAGAATATCTTCGCAAAGAAATGCTACTCTCATTATTTATTTATCTTTGCAAGTTCTAAAAACGCAAGTTCTTAAAATTCCCTTAGAGAATATCTTCGCAGAGAAATGCTACTCCCATTTTTATTTATCTTTGCAAGTTCTAAAAATTCCCTTGGAGAATATATTCGCAGAGAAATGCTACTCCCATTTTTATTTATCTTTGCAAGTTCTAAAAATGCAAGTTCTTAAAATTCCCTCGGAAAATATCTTAGCAGAGAAATGCTACCCTCATTTTTATTTATCTTTGCAAGTTCTAAAAATTCCCTTGGACAATATCTTCGCAGAGAAAAGCTAGTCTCATTATTTTATTTATATTTGCAAGTTCTTAAAATTGACTTGGAGAATATGTTCGCAGAAAAATGCTACTCTCATTTTTTTATTTATTTTTTCAAGTTCTAAAAATGCAAGCTCTAAAAATTCCCTTGAAGAATATCATCGCAGAGAAATGCTACTCTTATTTTTATTTATTTTTGCAAGTTCTAAAAATTCCCTTGGAGAATATCTTCACAAAGAAATGTTAGTCTCATTTTTTATTTATCTTTGCAAGTTCTTAAATTTCTCCCGGAGAATATCTTCACAGAGAAATGCTACTGTCATTTTTTTATCTATATTTGCAAGTTCTAAAAATTCTCTTGGAGAATATCTCCGCAGATAAATGCTACTCTCATTTTGTATTTATCTTTGCAAGTTCTAAAAATGCAAGTTCCTAAGATTCCCTTGGAGAATATCTTCCAAGAGAAATCTTAGTCTCATTTTTTATTTATCTTTGCAAGTTCTAATATTCCCTCGGAGAATATCTTCACAGAGAAATGCTACTGTCATTTTTTTATTTATATTTGCAAGTTCTAAAAATTTCATTAGAGAATTTTATCACAGAGAATTGATACTGTTATTTTTTTTATTTACATTTGCAAGTTCTAAAATTCTCTTGGAGAATATCATCGCAAAGAAATGCTACTCTCATTTTTTTATCATTGCAAGTTCTAAAAAGGCAATTTCTTAAAATTCCCTTAAGAATATCATCAAAGAGAAATACTTCTCCTATTTTTTATTTATCTTAGCAAGTTCTAAAAATGCAATTTCTTAAAATTCCCTTGGAGAATATCATCACAGAGAAATACTTCTCTTATTTTTTATTTATCTTAGCAAGTTCTAAAAATGCAAGTTCTTAAAATTCCCTTGGAGAATATCATCACAGAGAAATACTTCTCTTATTTTTTATTTATCTTAGCAAGTTCTAAAAATGCAAGATCATAAAATTCCCTTAGAGAATGAATATCATCACAGAGAAATGCTACTCTTATTTTTTATTTATCTTTGCAAGTTCTAAAACTGCCTTTGTATATTTTCTAACAGTAAAGGGTAGGCTTTATTCGTGCTTTATTAATGATATTAGGATGATATTATTTAGGATTATTACGTTTATGCTTTATTCAGTGGTGTACACACAGAAGAGCAACTCTCTTTTGTCCAATAACAAGTGAGTTTCAAACAAAATCCATACTTTGTTATCGCCGTTGTATTCTGAATAAACTATTCAATACTGCTTTGTTAATCCTTGCCAAACTTGTTCACTTTTCTTTCACATACCATTTTTATTCTTTCTACCGTTTTTTTGTCTTCTCTTAGGTACTCGTAATGTTCCATAAAGTGGAGTTAAATTTGCGATCTCTTCGGTCCTTCTTTTGTCATGAAAGTAGGCCACATACTTGGCTTATTTCCCCTTTAAGGTCCGGGTTGTTTCCCTGTCTTGAAATTTGGTTTGTTTGTATGTCAATATTCCTTAACCATATGGTATAAACAAAGTCTTAATACAGTAGAAACAGCCATAATTTTAAAATGAAAGTGGGCAGGGCATGTGGCAAGATTTCAAACTAATAGATGCAACCAAAAGAGCAGAGATTTGACTCAATAAAAGCCCCCCAAAGACCACGAACGCCAATTTCGTCGTGTATTTCTTCCAATTAATTCGTCTGTGTAATTTGTATGGCATTTCATACATATAATTTACGCAGATTCTTTCGGCTAATTATAATTGCTCTCTACGAATATGGTTGGAACGGTGAAAATTTGCAGGAGACACTTTGTTGCATCTCTCAGTGCCTGACTTTTAAAGATGACAAATCGGCGAGTGTCCTTCTGCAGGAAATGTTGCACCAGCCTGCATGATTCAGATTCTGCACTAAACACGAGAATAAAATAATATCAACATGAATAGGCGACTTTTTTTTATATTTTATTTAACTGGTTATTTAATTTTGAAACCTCATTATGGTGGTGGGTTGCGATATTTTTAGAATAATAATTAATGACTCAACTTTTTTGTTAGTTTTTATTGGGATTTTATAAATCCCAACTATCAATTTTCCCTTGTAATAACCTCTTAACACCACAAGAGGGAGTTAGGATGGCTCTTTGGATTCTCTGTGTTCTTGATATGAACGTACGAACGCAGGAGGAAAGTTGGAATAAGTCCCTCTGGCCCAATCATTCATTTCCCTTAAATAATATAAACTTTCCAATAAAAAAAGACGACAGACTCTTGCAACACGCGACACGAAGGTGACAAACGAAGGATTGGGTCGTAAATGGTGGATCGGAATGAATAATAACTAGGTTTCTTTAGGTCAGCCCATATATATATGAGGAACAGGAACGGTTTTTGTTTCTTTTCTCTTCCTTATCCGCGTACTTATGTCGTTTTTCGCCAACATTAGTTGAAAGAGAAGTGTGAGGGAGGAGCCTTCATTTTATAAGGTTTTTGCTCATATCAGGTTTTAGGCGATTTCCGAACCTTACCTTCTCTTTATGGTTCGTAAGATCTTTTGAGGCGCATTGTTTTCTTGTAACTCTGTTCTCACTTGATTTCATTCTTTCTTTCTCTCTTTCTCTCTCTCTCTCTCTCTCTCTCTCTCTCTCTCTCACACACACACTCACTCTTTCAAGTGAGTTGAATATATATAATACTCGGCTTGTCTTAGCCAAAGGATTCTTATGTCTTTCTCTCCTTTATTACTTCTACTTTCCTCACAGTTTAACTTCCATCCACCAAATATTTCCATTTTCTACAATCTCATCTTTAA
Organism: Ceratothoa steindachneri; assembly: GCA_963969495.1. Classification (NCBI taxonomy): domain Eukaryota; kingdom Metazoa; phylum Arthropoda; class Malacostraca; order Isopoda; family Cymothoidae; genus Ceratothoa; species Ceratothoa steindachneri. Next base: position 14,985,782 of record OZ018323.1, on the reverse strand, counting down.
CAGCAACCATAACAACCATTTCATTATCAATTTCGGTTAAACCCTCAAATGTTATGGCCAAACAGATGACTCATAGACTATTGGGAATGGAGTGATAGATTTGGCTTTGAATTTATTTAGTGATATAACACCATCTTTCACCGTTGGTTAGGTCTTTCTATTTATGGGGGGGAATAGGAGGATGATGAGAGTGGGGCGAACACATTGGAAGCCTCAGGCATCAAATCCTCGCAAAAGACGAGCACCAAGTAGAAATGCCACCAGCGCGCACTCAACTGTTTATTGTAAGGAGGAACTAAATGATGTTGCATTTCTTTCTGAATTTGTAAGACACTAGGTTGATAACTTTGTAATAATCCAATGAGTTCATTAAATGACTTAATCGGTCATCGAAATAACTAGCTTGGATTTGACAATATAATATTTCCTCCCCCTTTTACTTCAACTTTTATTCTCCATTCGGGTAATTTTTCCTAATTCTATAACATTCCTACTACCAAAATAATGATAATAATAATAAGATTTATTTTATCTTAATTTTTAGGGATTTTATCCTTAAGAGTTCCGTTGTTTTTTCTAGAGATTTTCACTTCTCTTCTTCACAATTGGATGACGAGTGAAAAGGGAAACAATGAAATATTGGGCCGAGCTGAGGTTCCGTTGAAACCTCCGCTTCACTTCAAACATTGATCAGGTCCAGTTTTATCCACCCAGTTAAGCCATGCATCTCTTTGGAACTGTAAACCTTGAGGCACATTACAAGTGGTAAGTCACCGGATAGATTCTCGATTCGACTCGCCTTAACGGTGCCATACGGTGTAGCTACCCATGGTTCAGGTCCACGTTAAGCTTTGGGTCCTCACTGAAATATAGAAGGCGACTCAAATGAGCGAAGATTGGTGTTAAAACTTTTACTTTTTTAGTCGCGTGCGACTCTATAGTTACTATGTCAGTTCGTAGGTCGGCGGTCAGATGGTAACCACTTTACTTTTCAATGAGTTTTTTTTGCAATGACATCGTAACTATTCGCCTGATTCTAACGAAATTTGAAACACTTCATGTTGTTAGCCTGGGGATTATTGAAAGTTTGAATGTCGTAAGGTCATATGGTCATAAAATCATAGGTAAAAATAATTGAGAACACGCGACTTAGGTCCGTTGACCTTATTTATTTAAAACACAAACTGATTTTGGGGGGAAGGGATATAATGTAATATTCCCTATTAGAAATTTGTCACCTTAATTTGTAGAAAGTTCCGCAAAACGTTTTTTCTTTTATTTTAAATGCCAAACTTTTATTCTCGCTAAGCCGACCTCCAAAATTTATATTTCCCTCACATAAAATGAAGATTTCGATCGAAATCGCTCTTGAATATTATCAACGATTTTGTTTCGTCCTGCGCAGTTTTAGGAAAGCTTTCTTTAACATTTAAGCATCGATAGAACAACAAATCAGTTGGATTTGTCGAGTCCCGTGAATTAAATTATTATAGACACTATTAAATTTATATCTAATTAATTGATGTAGTACTTATTTCAAAGCGTGGCCCAAAAGTTACCTCACATTTTAAAATATTAATAACACAAAGAATAATTAAGCTATAAAAGTGAATCATATATAAAATAAAAGAGGAGAACTTGATCTTTTATTATTTAAATAAAATATCCTTCAAGTGTTTGCCATTAGTGTTAGAATAAAGGCGGATCCTTGCATCATATTTTACTTGACATTTTCCAAGATACAACAAAGAACAGCGAGCAAGAATCGTGACAACTTACTTCAAACATAATAGATTAATTGTTACTGCACAGAGGGACTTGGGAACAGTATTTAATTAACAAACCAGTCCCTTGAGGCATTGCATTCTTGCAATCGTATCAAGGTTCAAAGAATCTGGGTCTACAGATGATAAATAACGCTCTGGTAGGCCATGATCTGTGCAAAATGCCTGTCTCATTCAGCGTGTTTTAATCAATGTTCAGCAACAGCCACAAACGTCAACTAGGATAAGTTCCAGTTAATTAGGAACTTCTCGAACATTATTGCAACGAATCCTAACAAGAGGATTGAAATTTCATTAATACAAAATTTAAATAACTCGACATTTAATTATTGCAGACTATCAAAGAAGAAGAAACATTGGACGCGCATTTTGAGGACTAAAAAAAGATCTGAATTTTACCTCGCGCCTAATCATGTCCGATGAAGCCCATTTTTACATTACAGGATACGTTGATGAACAAAATTACATATTCTGGTGCACTAAAAACCCCATGAAAATTCAGGAGCAGACTCTTTGTGCACAAAAAGTTACGGTCTGGTGCGGCCTAACCAGTTCGAGAATCATTGGTCCTTACTTCTTCAAAGATCCTGACTGAAAAACAGTGACAGTAATAGGGGACACTTACTGATACAAGATTATTTATTGCCAGAAATGGAAGATTTGGATATGCAAGATATGTGGTTGCAATAAGATGGAAACCACATGGAAAAACTAAGATCAGCCTTCCCTGGTTCGTTAATTTCACGTTTCAGTGATGTTTCTTGTCCACCACGATCGCCTGATTTTACCTCTCCAGATTCTTTTCTTTAAGGATACCTTAATGAAAAGGTATACGTAAATAAACCTATAATATGCAAGAATTAAAAACAAAACATCTTTGAAGAAATCGACAAAACCACTTCTGATGTTTTGGAAAATGTTCTAGAAAATATAGTGCAAACAATCCACCTTTGTTTTAACAATAATGAAAAACAACTGAAGGATGTTGTATTTAAATAATAAAACTGCAATATCTCAATTTATATATTTACCAACACTTATAACGTAATTATTTATTGTGTTATTAACTTTTAAAAAAATGTGAGGTAACCTTTGAACCACCCTATACCAACTGTTATCTACTATGAATGCTGAATTTGCAACTTCAGATAAAAGAGCATTTCAATCATTAAGGCTCGCCCTATGGTTTAGGGAGGGGGCTATGACATGTACTTGAATTCTAAAGGTGTTTTTCCTCTACGCTATTATTCAATTATTCGGTGATTTCGTACGTCCTTCTTCCTAAATTCAAGATAAAACAAATATTTTCAATTTCCTCGTATATTTCATGACTGTGCTAACATGACTAAAGTGTTCTGCGAAGTATATTAATGCGCTTTGTCCTAATAACAATATTTGTCTCGCTGCAATGGTTCTGCATCGACTCATGGCAATCACAACACAGGAAGTTCTCGAGATAGCCTAAATTCAATGCCAGTCATGGAGGAAGGGGAAGTTTGGGTCAAGAAAAAAAATCGCATTATTGCAATCCACTTAATCCAAACGCATTCTAAACTTCTGTTTTCATTTATAATAATAATAATAAAACATGCTGAATTTCCATTGGGCAAGAGATTAAAACCTTTTTATCATAAGCGACCCAACCTGGAGATACGATTTACATTGAGCCGGGGTTGCATCATGAAAATGGGAAGCTAGACCGGAGAAACTCAGTACATTCAGATAAGAGCTTCAGAGAATATGCAAATAGAACAAGTCCTCCTCTTTCTATGAAAACAAATAAAGTGTAGGTGTAACTGGGACAAAGACCCCAGAGAGGAGAAGGACGCTCATTATGTGGTGATTGGTCGGAAGTTAAAGAAGGACTTTTAACATTTCCCTGTTGGTTTTCACATAGCAGGCATTTTAGCAGCAGTTTGTCCAATTCAACATTTATACCAGTGTTAACAACAGCTATTTTTAACTCTTTGACAGTTTGTGTAAACTATTGAATGATGTGGACAGTAATCAATATTTTTAAGTTTGTGATTCTAATACAAAGTCGATTTACTCTTTTCGCGTATTCACAAATTTATCCAAACTATACACGACCACAACCTAACGTTCTAGGAACGATAGCATCGGAAGGAGCTTCTCAAAAGCTAAAGCTAACATCGCCCATTAACAATGATTTTGTAAACAAGGTAAATGGTGCCATCGTTGTATGTCAATTTTCTGATTTTTCCATTTTCCAAGTGTAGAATCTGGTAGATTCCTAGTTTGGAAGGCTTCTATATTCGAAACATATTTTAATGTAATATCTGATTCACTTTTGTAAATATTTTATTATTTAAACTAAGACTAGTTGGGGAATGCAGTTTACTAAGCTTACTTGTGAGGGAGAAAGTAATATGTTCCAAGATTGAAAGATTCACACCTTGGAATCAATCAAAGGTAGTCACAAAAAAGCAGTTGCAAAGTTTATTGGGTAAGTAAATCGATTTGACATACGAACTCATATTTTCACTTATCCACCTAAATAGAAGAAATATTGTCCATTACAGTCTCATCTTTAACGGCCACCATAGCAACCATTTTATTCTAAATTCAGGTAATTTTATGGCGAAGCTAAAAATCGTAGACTTTTTGGAAAATAAGTAGAGGTTTTAGTTTTGAAATGATCTAAGGCCATACTTCACTGTTTGTTTTATCTATCCCTCTGTGGGAGTGGATAGGGAGAACGCATTGGAACCACTGGTGCAAGCAAGTACCGAATGGAGAAAGGCCGATCATAAATTGCACCATGACTGACCGGTGTTGAGAAAAGGGCTTTTTGTAGCAACATGAGGGGGTAGCTGTATTATTTGTTTCATTTTTACCCAATAAGGCTAAAACCCTTAAAGGTATTTCTTCTAGAAATTTCTTAAAATAAGCGTCGTGGCTGTATTGGTAAAGCTAGGAGAAATTAAAATGTGTCAGAAGTACAAAGACGATGTAAAGCAACCGTCGAAGAGAGCATTCGAGTGGATCGGAGCAACTTGGATTTAACGATCAGAGTTCAAGTTAGGAAGAAATGTAACTGTCAATAACAGTACTTTAGTAATGTCTCTTGAACTCCTGAGAGAACTACTCTTCATTTTGGATGTCTGGGACTAAGTTGCGAAGGTTTAGGCGAGTGTCCTACCTTTCTGGACCCCAGCACGCCAGGTAGTGTTCTCTTTAGATTCATCAGGCTAAGTGCTTGCCTTATCTTTGTATCGGCTTTTAGTGTCGTCATGAAGATATCCATTCTTGATGTATTTCTTTTTTTCTTATTATTTTTTAACAATTTTTACAATATAATATGTAAAATTCCAAAGTTTGCAGACGATACAAAATTGGGAAATAGAGAAAAAAATCGTTATCATCATCATCACTAACTATAATTGTATAACGGGATTTTTGAAAAATTAATTAATTTTTTTTTCCTTAGTGGACAAATGACTTATGTTTTTTATCAAAATTATTTATAATAATTCTTTTATATATCCAAAAAAACGGTGAAGTTCAGAAATAAATATAAGTATCGGAATTTTGTTAATTTTTTAAACCCAAAGAATTACAAATGGTGAAGTTCAGAAAATTTATTTTTATATATCTTCTATAACTATATTTTAGTTTAGAGTTCCTTTTTAAAATTATAAAAATTTGCAAAGTTCAGAAATTTAGAAAAATTTAGCCATGGCTGCTTTTTTTTTAGATTTTAAATTTTAATCTTAGTAGCGAAGCGCAAGCTCCCTCAGCTCCCCATGGAGGGGAAGTGGCGAAGCCATTGCCTAGTGATTTTCTAAATTTACAGGTTTGCGAAATAGACGGGTAAATGGTAGCTGAAATTCAAAATAGAAACGGGGGGCGGGGTTCATAGTCACTTGACAAAGACTTTAGGTGTCTTTATTTCGAGCAACCAATAATTTCCAAATAGGAGCGTTGTATCATTACAAAAAGTGAAGAGACTTCGAGATTTTAATTTGCTTTTACCGGAAACTCGTCATTTGCGTAACGCTCGACAAGATAAAGTCTTTAAAATAGTAAAGTTTTTATACTAGTCTATAAAATACCCCAAAGTTTCCTACTAAAGTCTTTAAAATACTAATGTTTAAAATATTAGAGTTTCACCAATAGTGAGTTGCCGGTTGAAGTTTAGAATCGAGCGGATTCTAGGAAAAACCTCTTCAAACTTCTTTATTTTTCTCGAGGAGAGATGTGTAAAGAAGATGGTGAAGTTAGAGAAAGAGAAAATATGTGGAAGATATATATATATAGCCGCTGATCTTCCTTGGGGCATTAGAGCCGGGATGGCAAGCAGTGGGACGCGCGAGAAAGTGTGGGTGTGGGGAGGCCCCTCCTGATCACTCCTTTTGGGGAAGCGCGGGAAAGTGTGGGCGTGGAAAGGCTGCTCCTGAAGATCAACGGGTTTGGATGACCTCTCAAAGGCAGATGGGAATGCCGCTGATGCAGAAGAGTCCTCTGACATACGTAAGGCCTTCCAGCGGTGACCACCTCAAGTATCCAGGGCAACACGACGATCTCCCCCGGGCCTTTCAGGTTACCCTCCCTATTGAATTCCCCCTCCCCCGAGCAGATAAACGAGGGCCTAACGCGTGACCCTCATGATTTCCGAGCCGCCGTATCCACGAAATCACAGCCCCACTCATCCAACTCTTTCCTCACACTCTGCACCATCCTCAGAATAACATCCAATCACTCGGAGATTTTCACATTAGAGCTCTCGGCATGAATACAACCCAAGCAGCACAGTTTTCATTTCACAACTTAGTCTACTATGATAGGAAGAAGAGAGAATCAACGCCAGACAACACTCATTTAGAGTTGCCAGCGGCAACCCATTACCCATTGCACCCTGTGCATCGATGACCCCCCAAACAGCCATCCCCCATTTAGGGAAAGCTCTAACTTAATAAAGCTTGAAAAAAAGCAGAAAACAGATGATGGCTTCCCCCACCCACCTCTCCCACCAAGAATTTTTTTTTTAGTAAATCATACGGAAAAGTAGAAAAGATACCTAAATATGCTGAGGAAAAGGAAACAACCAGGAATTTGGATAGTAAGGTCATACGGAAAAGTAGAAAAGATACCTGAATATGCTGAAGAACAGGAAACAACCATGAATTTAATTTTGATAGTAAAGTCATACGGAAAAGTAGAAAATATACCTAAATATGCTGAGGGAAAGGAAACTGCCAGGAATTTTGATAGTAATGTCATACGGAAAAATTGAAAAGATACCTGAATATATTGAGGAAAAGGAAACAACCAGGAATTTTGATAGTAAAGTCATACGGAAAAGTAGAAAAGATACCTGAATATACTCAGGAAAAGGAAACAACCAGGAATTTCAATACTAATGTCATACGGGAAAGCAGAAATGACACCTGAATATGATGAGGAAAAAGAAACATAGAATTTTTATAGTAAAGTCACATTTTCAGAGAAATAAATTTTAAAACCAATTTATGTTTATCCAATTTACTTCGTATATTCGGCCAATTATGTCCTTAAATTGTACAACTTATTCGACCCATTGTGGAAGTGAACTTCTACCGTGAAATTGCAAACCCGCTTCACAGAACTAAAATATTGCATAATAATTGAATATTATCTTATATAACAACCACCTGCCCTGTCCTAGTAACAAGTTGTATATTTCGGCTATAACAAACTTAAAGCATTTTCACTTTCTATAACTTCACCCCTTTAAAACAAATATTAAATTCACCGAAATAGATATACTCGGTAGTTTTGCTTTATTTCATTGAAAAATCAGTAAATATAATATATAATAAGCATGTATGGATTATCTAAGTGAAAATATTGCCACATAATTTAGCTTTCTTTGTTTTACACGTACATAAGTCTTTAATAATACAATGATGGCATATTGTCAGGAACATAAAATGTGTACAATATGTGAGAGCTAAAGAAGAAGGTGTCCCACTGAGTTCTTTGTGAATGCAGGCTTTCACCAGGGTGGCCTCTAGGTGGAAAATTAGAATTTCTTGGAATAAGAAAACCTAAAGATTCTGTGAAACATTTCTCGGCCATATTTTATGCCAGGAAACAATTGCCGGGACCAAATCCGTGTGTAGATAATTCCCTCTCATGACGAACACCGAGGAAAGTAAAATAACTTTTCTAAGAATACAAACAAAGAAACAAAAAAGGACGCGCTCACTTTTTATCTCAGTGTTTCTTCAGTAGTAATGAGACAGTCAGGGTGCTTTATGCACGTATTTGTTTAACGTACTCAAAAGATATACGTGCATCCACACTCATGATACTTACATATGGTCACCTTCTTGAGCTAGTGATCTTAAGGATTAAATTTAGGCTTATAGTTAACCTCAATCCCTGCCAAATGAGGCGGGTGTATATGCAATCCCGTGTGAATCCACTAACTGTCCATTGTTCTATATAAGAGAGACTGGGAGAACAATAAACAAGGTCTGTTGACCAAAAGTCACGTGCTCTCACTTATACTGATTTATTACCTTACGGCCTTCAAAACTTTAATAATTCACGGACTAACCTAGGGAGGACCTTGGTAATAATATCATTCAAATGAGAATGTAAAACAACATAAGGATTTCAAATTTCGTTAGTATCTTCTGAATAGCTATGATGTTATTGCCAAATAATTCCCCAGCTAACCTTGGGAGGACTGTGGCAAATATATCATTCGAAATGAAATGTAAAAGAACCTGAGGATCTCAAGTTTCGTAAATATCTACCGAACAGTTAAGATGTTATTGCCAAAAGAAAATAATTTCCGGGATAACCGTGGGTAGTGGTGGTGTAAGTGGTGTAGGTGTAGTAGGAGTGATGTAGGTGTTATATGTGGGGAGATGTAGGTGGTGGTGATGTAGGTGATGTTGGTGTAGGTAGTGGTTATGTAGATGGTGTTGGTGTAGATTGTGGTGTAAGTGGGGCAGGTGGTGGTGTATGTAGTGTAGGTTGAGGTGTAGGTAGTGCAGGTGGTGGTGTAGGTAGTGTAGGTTGAGGTGTAGGTGGTGCTGGTGATGTAGGTAGTGTAGGTTGAAGTGTAGGTGGCGCTGGTGTTAGTAGTGTAGGTGTATAGGTGGTAGTGGTGTACGTTAGGTAGGTGGTGGTAGTGTATGTGGTGGTAGTGTATGTGGTGGTAGTGTATGTGGTGGTAATGTAGATGATTGTGTTGGTAGTGGTTATGTAGGTGGTGTTGGTGGTGGTGTAGGTTGTGGTGTAGGTGATGTAAGTGGTAGTGTAGGTTGAGGTGTAGGTGGTGCAGGTGTTAGTGGTGTAGTTGTTGTAGGAAGTGGTGGTGTAGGCAGTGATGGTCTAGCTGGTGTTGTTTAGGTGGCATATGTGGTGGTGTAAGTGGTAGTGGTGAAGGTGGTGTAGTTGGTGCATGCGGTGGCGGTGTAGGTGGTGGTGGTGGTATAGTTAGTGGTGGTGAAAGTGGTGGTGGTGTAGGTGGTAGTGGTGTAGTTACTGGTGGTGCCAAGGTTCTCCGAAGGTTAGCCCGGGAATTATTTTGTTTTGACAATAACATCATAACTATTCGGCCGATTCTAACGAAATCTGAGACCCTTATGTTTTTGGTTTTTTTTACATTCTCTTTCGAAGGATATAATTGCTAAAGTTCTCCCAAGTTTAGCCGGGGAATTATTTGGCAATAACATCATAACTATTCAGCCGATTCTAACGAAATATGAAACCCTTATTGTTTTACATTCTGTTTTGAATGATATAATTACCAAGGTCCTCCCAAGGTTAGTCCAGGAATCATTTTATTTTGACAATAACATCATAACTATTCGGTCGATTCTAACGAAATTTGAAACCCTTATTTCGTTTTATAATCTCTTTCAGATGATATAATTGGCAAAGTCCTCCCAAGATTATCTAGGGAATTATTTGGCAATAACACCACAACTATTCGGCTAATTCTAACGAAATTTGAAACCCTCATGTTGTTTTACATCCTCTTTCGAATGATATAATTACCATCGTCCTTGCAAGGTTAGTCCAGTAATTATTGAGAGTTTTGAAGGTCGTAAGGTCATAGATTAAAATAAGTGGGGGCCGTGATTTTGGTCGGCAGACCTTGTTTCAGTCGTCGTCCGTTTTGCTTTTTTTTTGTTTTAGTAAACATTGTAACTATTCTGCGGATTCGAACAAAATTTGAAACCCTTATGTTGTTTTACATTTTCTTTTTGGATGATATAATTGCTAAAGTTCTCCCAAGGTTAGCCAAGGAATTATTCGGAAATAACATCATAACTATCTGGCCGATTATGACGAAATTTAAAATTTAACGCTTATGTTGTTTTGCATTCTTTTTCTAATGCAAAGATCCTCCTAAAGTTAGTACGGGAATTATTAAAAGTTTTGTAGGTAGTAAAGTCATAAATCAGAATCTGTGAGAACACACGTTTTTGTTCAGCAGAACTTGTTTTCTTTTGTTCTGATTTTGAGGCTGTGTAGCGACTTTTGGCTCATCAAAGCAGGTGACACTCCACTCTAGCATGATTTTCGTGAAAACGGTGGCTTATGCGAGGCCCCTCGTGGAATATTTCGAAGACATCCCCGAACAGCTAGACAAGCAAGAAGCGTCCAAGGTCGAAATTGTAATGGGAAGATAGGGAGGGCTTCGATAGTCACCCCTACACTCTTCATCATGTTCGATCATGACAGGCTCCTTCAGTCGGTCATCCCGTCTTTTGTATCACTACCACGACAGGCCACTCGTGTCACTGCCAAAAAGGTGCTACTACTAACGTTTCTGCCACACGAATCGCTCATGTAGCCGTGCAAGCCGGGTTTACCCGAAGTCTATCTAAATTACTCCAAGACCTTACCAGATAAGTCCTTATTGTATTGCAGACAGATATATCCTGCTTTATCGAATAATATCGACATATCTCTTCTAGGGAATGAGCTCCTGTCCATTTAGGTTGCGGACAGTATCTATTTTCGTCAGATTAAAGACGGTTCTGTCGCATTCAATGCAACCTGGGAATTACTATATATCACAATTAAAAATCACCCTCTGCTCCTGACTACTCCAGATCTACGTGCCCGGTCGCTTGCACTTTTATTTGCAACTCTTCTGCGGATTATCCCCCTCGCATTTCAAGTGCAATCCTATTACCACTGGTGGATCCACGGGTTCATGACCCGCGTGACCGTTTCACGTAAGGCTATATGACCGGATGCCTCCACCGAATTCTTAGACTCACACGCGGAGAAGTATTGACTTGGAGATGCTGCACCTTCCCAAAAAGGGACCACCTGCTCCGAAGCCGGCAGGCTCGCCAAAGGTTTCGAGGCGAATGCATCACTGCCTTCATCGCTTTCTACCGCCAATATCTTATATAGTTCTGCCTTCGAAAGCGAACGATCATACCCGTTTTTGTCTTCATGACGAACAGCGCCGCCGAATCTTCTCCTAGCTGGGCCTAGATGGCATATTCCTTCAATGAAATGACCTTGCATTCTGGATAAATGGCTGGAGCTAGAGTGGCTCTTCTCCCCCCCCCCCCCGTTCTCCGCGTTAGCTATCTGTTTGCAGGATATCATAATTGGCACGTACCTTTTTCCTACCCTCCCTGGGTATAAGGTTTTTGAGGCTCCACCAGCAAGTGAAGTGTGCCGTGCAGAAAGATCCGCGATTTACACCGGGGATGAAATCTCATTTCTTCTATTCGGAATGAATATCTCCTGCCAAGCAGTTGCAGTATACATTTATTTTTGCGTATATTCCACTGTCAGCTGGCTTCGAGGTGGAGAACTTCCACTGAGTCATTGCACGGTTGCTGAGGGTCTTTCTTTTCCAAGGGGGTTTGAAAAGTGGGCACCGAGAATGAGAAGAACTACACGATCAATCTCAGGGGTCGGGTCCGTGCCGAGTTGATGGAACAGTTAAAGATATGTAGATGTTATGAAAACTTTAAGACTTTATGTATCATTGTTTGAAGACGGCTTCATTTTCTTGTGTTGCTATGTCCCTGCGCTCTCCAGATGTACAGCCTGATTTTGGCGAAGGTAGTCGATGATCTTCATGGTAGTGGCCACTTTCCCATTCAAATATAATTTTCTGAGTAGCTAGCGCCTGAGAAACCAGTCAAGGGTGTTAGGAACGGCTGAAGTGGTCTACATATCATTAAATGACTAATTTTTCTGCCCCAGTCGAGGAATTTAGGTCGGTGGATGATGCCGTTGAGTTCTTCTTCGGCTATCTCATAGCCCTGGGCTTAACTACTATTCCTAGAACATCTGAATTTCCGGGCATACGTGTCCTCATTTAACGAGAAGAATCTTCTTCATAAGTGTGGAAGGGAGTCAAAATGATTTGGGCAAATTCTCTTAGGATTAGCATCCAGTTCTTCAGGAGACCCGGATCACATTCTCGGACCGTGCGTCCGTGCCGTAGTCTTTTGTGACCATTTTCTCCACCGTCTCTTGCTGGGATGCTACTCTATCAGAATTCAATGCACGTTGCAATGTCGCTGAAAGCCTCCAACTGGAAATTACCTCCAGACAATGATAACTTTTTAACGATATGTTTACACAGAGTGAGTTGCCGTCCACTCTGGTTTCATGTGTGGATGCTACTCCCAATCCGGACGATTTCCCGTTTACCATACTTCGAAACCTAGTTGATTGAGGCATGGTATTTACGTTAGATTTGTTTACAAAGATCTGGAAAGAGGCTATCCTCCAAGAATTTTGGTTAAAGTCTACTGTGCTCGCAATTCGCAAATTGGGGAAAGATCGCTCTACCCGGCCAATTTCCCCCAATTCCTCTTACCCCTAATTGTGAAGGTTGATCTAACAATTAGAAAATGTTAGATTACCTTTTCCTAAATATTAGGGCCACATAACCTCTACACAGTGAGGCTTTCACAAGTTCCATTCCACGTCGGATGCTCTCCTCCAGGTGGGCAATGCTATCTTATTGTGTGACTTCGTTGTCCTCAGGACTCTTCCGCACATACTTGCTGAGTGTGACAGCCGGAAAGACCTTCTCGCACGTTACATGTTCCAGTACCGAGATGAACTGCACATAGAAATCCACGTACATGAGAATGTGTGTACAAGCAAGCACACTCTACGCATAATACAAGGGGTACATTATAAGTGGGATCAAATAAAAAATCAAGATGGGGAGAGGAAGATAGATAGTGCGACAGAGAGAGAAGGTGCGAGTGGAAGAAGATGAGATGGAAAGAAGGAGAAAGTGAGAAAAGGAAGGCGAGGGCGGGAACGAGATTGAGACAGAGAGCGCGCGTGCTCTCGGAGAGAGAGGGAGAGAGTAAGGGATTAAAGAAAAAGAGAACTATAGAAAGGGGTTTATGAATGGTGAGAACGATCGAGTGAAAGAAAGTAAAAAGGAAAGAAGACTGAAAGAACGAAATAATGAAACTTTTCCACCTTATATGTACACTTTTTTATGATCCATTAATCCCTAATCTCTGTTAACTATCCCTCGAAAACAGATTTTCAGTGTATACTACTCTAAAATTACACGTACATCCAAATCATTTGCACACACAAAAACCCCACACGTTCTTGCACGTTCTACTACCATAATCTTGACCAACCACTACTAACTACCTTAGAGTTTATACACATATCTTACGATTATCAAAGTGAGGAAAGAAGTTCAGTAAATGTTTCTTAACGTTTCTGTCTTGGGGGAAAAAAGCTTTGAGTAAATGAGCATAAAGCACATTCCGGTTGTACAAATGTACACAGTACTAATAGAATTTAATCTTTTCGGTGCACTTAAGCTTATTTTTTGGATCGGTATAAGATTAACGTTGATTACTGACAAAGATAAATTCCTGCCAAAGTGTAATCGCAGGGAAATTAAATTATTTGTAATTCTGTATGTATATTAATGGTACTTCCGTGATTTTGAATTTGACAATGTTCTAAGAAATATGAAGAACTTCTTGCGTTATTATTTTCACCTTAAGTTCGTCCATTGTAAGGTGCAGTTCGTAAAGCTTCATTCGACGTCGATTGTTAACTTAATTTGAAATCAAGAATTAGTTTCTTAGTCTGCTGGTGCCTTTTAAATATGAACACTACTCATGTACATCCTACCATTTCATACATATGAATTTACATTCCAGAATTTAGCGAATTGGTAATGTCTTTACCTTTTCTTATAGCCTTAATTATTGGAAAGAACAGGAGTTTTTCCATTAACATTCTTGCGTGTATATAAAGTACAATTACAATTGCTCCACCTCATTTGTAATCACCAGTTTGCTCATCAATTTGAAGTGCAAGTTTAATGCTGCATTGCTTTGAAATTATGTTGGGCAGTAATTAGTATGTTTGGGCTTATTTGAGTCATCTTGCGGTATACTGTATTAGCCAATAGGAAAGTTTTAGTAGTTCGAAATACAGGGTGTTTCTAAAAATTGTATATCATTTGAAATGTAAATATGTCAGAAACTACATAGTTTAGGCAAATAAAACCGAAGTGATTTAAAGTAGAGGAATATAAGATTTATTTCTCATAAATTAATGAGAAATTCAAAGATATGTGGATTCCATGGACAATTTCAGTAATCTTCAATATGCGCAGTGCCTGACATTAAGGGTGGATCAAATGCAATTGTATTTGTAATTGAATTGTATTTAAATACAATTTCCATGTATTTATATTTGTATTATGGCACCCAGAAGAAAAAGTATTTTGTATTTGTATTTGTATTTTTATTACGGGTCTAAGCCATTTTAGGAGGATATGCAAACTCACAAAAAATATATATATATATATGTATATATATATATATATATATATATATATATATATATATATATATATATATATATATATATATATATATATATATATATATATATATATATATATATATACATATATATATATATATATATATATATATATATATATATATATATATATATATATAGAGAGAGAGAGAGAGAGAGAGAGAGAGTAACAAGGAGTAACAAGGAAAAGAGGTACCCTAGTAGACCTTATGATCCATTCAAAGAGAGTACCTTTGAGTGAACACTTGAGCAGGCGCAATCCTCTAAATGGTCAGAATGACGCTCTAGAAGAGCACTCGTGCGACGCTTCAAGTCTCCAAGCAGAAATGTTTTCAAGACTTGGCCTAGTCTCGACTTGAACTGTTCCATAGAGTTGCTGTTGACAACTTCCACTGAAAGCGTGTTCCAAGTGCCACAGAGGCTATATGTGAAAGATTTCCGACACAGATCACGCTGGTAACTCTTCAGTTCAAGTTTGTAGCCATGAATTCTTGTTCTCCCCTGGCTACAATGTATTCTACAATGTCGAAGAGTCGAAGTATTTTAAACACTTCGATAAGCTGACCACGCAGTCTCCGGGTCTCCAGCGAAAACAAGTCTAATTCCCATAATCTATCTTTGTAACTCTTGTGTCTGTTAGAGGGAATCAGTTTGTTTGCCCTGGCCTGCACACGTTTTAATCTTGCGATATCCTTTCGAAGCGAAGGACTCGAAAATTGTACAGCATACTAGAAGTGCGGTCGGACAAGGAGTTTTACAAACACAGTACTATTTCCTTGTTTGGATATCGAAACCGTCGCTTTATATAACCTAATATCCTTTGGGCTTTCTTCTTCGCCTCAATACACTGCCTTGAGAACTTGAGATCACTAGGGATAGTTACATCCAAATCCTTCTCAGTGTTGGTGGATTCAAGAGCAATGCCCTTAAGGATATACTGAGATTAGGGGTTTCGGTAGTTAATATGCTTCACTTGGCATTTGTTTACGTTAAAAGGCATTTGCCACGTGTCCGAGCACTCCCCAATCTTCCGAAGATCATCTTGAAGACGGGTAGTATTTCCTTCCTTTGCAACGTTCATACCAAGCTTGGTATCATCGGCGAATTTAAAAATCTTCGCAACCATGTCACCGTCCATGGCGTTGGCGTATATGATGAACAGTAGTGGACTAGGAAAGAACCTTGAGGAACACCGCTAGTAACGGGTACCCATTTAGAAGCCTGTCCATTCAACACCACCCGTTGCCGTCTGCCCCTTAGCCAGTTCTCTATCTAACTTGCTACATTTTCGTTTATCCCCAGCACACGCATTTTCCGTAGGAGGCGGTGGTGTGGGACCTTATTGAATGCTTTTTGAAAGTCTAAGTAGATAACATCCACCGCCTTATCCCGGTCGTGCACAATGAAAACGAAGTGGAAGAATTTACACAATACTCGTTAGGCATGACCGTTGCCTTCGGAAACCGTGCTAGGAACTCTTCAGTAACAGGTTCGACTCTAAATATGACGTCATGTTGTCCACCATGATGCTTTCCATGAGTTTACTGACTATTGAGGTCAAGCTAATAGGTCGGTAGTTAGACGGCTGGCGAGGGTCTCCTTTCTTAAAGATAGGAGTTATCTCCACTTCATGCCAGTCTCTAGGAACGCATCCGGTCCGGATTGACATGTTGAAGATTGTGCTCAGATGTCGTGACACTTGATCGCGCAGTTCTTTCAACACTTTAGGTAGAAACCTGTCCTGGCCAGGGGACTTATTCGTTTTAAGATCAGTGATCCTTTTTTCTATTTCTCCTTAGGTGAAGTCCATTTCCTCTAGCTTTTCCTCCAATTAAGAATCCGTAGGCTGGGAGATGAGACTACACTCTTCAGTAAACACTGAAGAGAAGTAGTTGTTTAGGAAATTAGCATTTTCTGCATCTGAGTACTTTAATGCCCCCTCCTCATTCACTAAAGGGCCAATCGTGCGATGGATTGGTTTACGGCTGTTTACATAACCAAAGAACTCCTTGGGATTCTTCTTGGAGCTCCTCGGTACGCTTTGCCGCCCTTATGCTGGACTTCACTCTCTTAGCTAGCCCACGGTACTCGTCAAAATCTCAGGAAGTCTTTGACTGCCGATACACCGTTTTTTCTCCCTTAGCAGTTGACTAATTTCTCGATTAAATCACTTTGGTTGAACAGAAAACCGACGAAGGCTTTCAAAGGGATGAATCGTGATTGAAGACTCATGAGCGTAGTTTCGAATCTATTCAACGAACTTCAACATACTCGCCCACTTCTAGCCTCGCATCAGTCAATCCAGCACGAAAACCAGCAAAGTCTGCTCTTCTCAAATCCAGTTTCTTAGATTTGCCAGTCGTAGACTGTACCTTGGGGACCTTGACTCTAAATCTGACTATTCGGTGATCACTTCCCCCGAGCTCTTCGCCTACAGAGAGATCCTCAACGATGTCATCCTCTCGTCGGCTCTCTCTCCAATTGAGTCAGGAACTCGTTGCCTGCGGACTCCAGGAGTAGTGCGTTCTCGCCACAGGGTTCTCTGGTTTCCCAGTCCACTTGGGTATTGAAATCACCCACGGTGATACACACACTCTCTTGAACATGTTCACCCAGTAGCCGGTACAGATCTCTGTCCTTTTCAACGAGTTTGGTAGGGGGTCTGTAAAGCAACAGGGTCCTGTATCTGACAGGACATATATCTAGGTCAACTTCTAGTAGCTCGTGGTCGGATACAATGTTGCAGTTCGAGATTTGAGTGTATCTTTGACATACATCACAGCGCCACCCTCTCTGTTTGACCTATCTTTTTGAAAGAGTTGGTAACCGGGAATCGTGAATTCACCTTCAAAATCTCGGTTTGAGATTTTTACCTACGACTCTGTTATGGCTACCATTTCAGGTTCTTCCGTCGCTACCAGGGCACGAAGTTCAAGAAACTTGTTCCTGATCTACCTCGCATTAAACAGAACTTTCAGGGAGTCCCCGAATGTAGGACTCACTACGCTTTTCCGTTTCCCGACTTATTCGTTGAGAGAGAGAGTCATAGAGAACCATGATTCACGACATATTATAAAACCGGTTATATTTGGTACGCGCGGGGTGCGCGCGTTGCGTGAACGCGTGAGAGTTTTCTAGAACATTCTCGAACGTTCAGGAATGTTCGGCGCAAAAACTATAGAGTTTATAAGGCACGTGAACGGCGTACTTTCATTCAGTCTTTATTTGAATAATGCTGTGTAAACGATACTCTCTCTCTCTCTCTTGTTCGGTGGGTTTATTATGATAATAAATACATACAATAATATTATTTGTATTAATTGAATGTTTAATCATTAAAAGAGATATTCTCTTGGGTTAACTCATTGATTCATTTTTCTGTTTCTCTTTTATTGAGTTTAATTTTAAGGATAATGACTTAAAGTACTAGTTAAAGTTTATAATCAACAGGTTTCTCAATTTTTTTTTTTCCTTTTCACACATATTTGTATAAATTTTTGTTACTTTTAATCTATTAAGTTTGGGTTTGTTTTAACCACTTTATTATCATTATTTTCTTTGGTTGAATTTATTTTATTGTTATTTTGTTTTGTTTTTCTCTTAATGTTTCATGTTTTTTTTAAATTGCTTTTATTTTTTATAGATATGTTATTAACCACTTTATATTTTTGTTTCTTTACTGTGATATTTTAATTTTACTGTTAGTTTTTTTTATTTCTTAACATTCTGTTTTAGTACTCAGATATATGATTTATGATAAGGTAAATTTAAAATAAAAGTAGTATATATGTTTATTTATAATAATATAGGAATTAAAATATAACCGCAATTTAAATTTAACTTAAATATATCTCATTTATTATATAACCTTCTAATGAATTGGTACATGAAAAAAATCCAGTAAATATATAAAATCTGAATCTACTAAATAATCATTACGTGAACTTTAATTGCGTCTCAATTCTCAATTCTCAATTTTCACTTTATAGATGGATAACGAAGACGTCGTTACACCCGATGACAGATGACCCTTCAATCGGGGATGAATAGGTCCAAAGGACGTACAAATACCTCAACTCTCAGCTGCACTGGCAAAGTTTTATTCTGTCAATGTCAAGTCGACTGACAAGAATCTCATAGCCGACTGTTTGCAGTGCAAAAAGTCATATTCGACATCAGTGAAGCAGCATCTAACCTAGTTGTCCTCCTCAGAAGAGTTCACAAAGTTTAGTATGATGAATATGAGAGCTTGAGAGATGCAAAGGAAAAGAAGAAGGGTAAGAGCTCTGCGTCACACTCACAGACCAAAATGACCTCGTTCTTCAAAGTCAAACCTGCACAAGAGAAATCTTCTTACGCTAATCACATCAAACAACGGTTTATAGTAAAGAAATTCTTAGACTCCATCGCATGTGACCAACTGCCTTTGAGTATTGTTGAAAGTAAGAGTGTTAGAGCTCTTTTGAACGAAGCAGAACCATGCTTCGTGTTTCAAAGCAGAACCACACTTAGAAACAGTTTACTTCTGCAGAGAGCAAAAGACATCGAGCCGCAATTGATGACAGAATTCGAACATCTCAATTGTATGTACCTGACACTGGAATTCTGAACGAATCGGAAAATGATATCGTTTCTTGCTGTCACTGTACACTTCATCAACTCATCATGAGAGCTAAAGTCACGCGTCATTGCTTGCGATCAGTTAATAGAACGACATACAGCTGTGAACATCGCTACAGTATATGAGGATATAGTCACAAAATTCGGAATTCGTGGCAAGATGAGGAAGGTGGTTGCAGACAAAGACTCGTCTATGGTGAGAGCATTTTATGCCTGCCTACCAGGATTATATGGAAATAAGGTAAGGAATGGAAGTAGCGGTAAAAATGAAGACACCACTTACCTCGAAATTTTGAAAGAACTTGATCTGAATGATGGCTTCAATGATCCCTGTGTCAGAAACAGTGCAATTGCAACTGTGATACCTAAGTGCTGTAGTATTGTAGCTGCAATACGTCGATTTACTGTGGCAGCACCATTAAACAGAACTTTCAGGGAGTCCCCGAATGTAGGACTCACTACGCTTTTCCGTTTCCCGACTTATTCGTTGAGAGAGAGAGTCATAGAGAACCATGATTCACGACATATTATAAAACCGGTTATATTTGGTACGCGCGGGGTGCGCGCGTTGCGTGAACGCGTGAGAGTTTTCTAGAACATTCTCGAACGTTCAGGAATGTTCGGCGCAAAAACTATAGAGTTTATAAGGCACGTGAACGGCGTACTTTCATTCAGTCTTTATTTGAATAATGCTGTGTAAACGATACTCTCTCTCTCTCTCTTGTTCGGTGGGTTTATTATGATAATAAATACATACAATAATATTATTTGTATTAATTGAATGTTTAATCATTAAAAGAGATATTCTCTTGGGTTAACTCATTGATTCATTTTTCTGTTTCTCTTTTATTGAGTTTAATTTTAAGGATAATGACTTAAAGTACTAGTTAAAGTTTATAATCAACAGGTTTCTCAATTTTTTTTTTTCCTTTTCACACATATTTGTATAAATTTTTGTTACTTTTAATCTATTAAGTTTGGGTTTGTTTTAACCACTTTATTATCATTATTTTCTTTGGTTGAATTTATTTTATTGTTATTTTGTTTTGTTTTTCTCTTAATGTTTCATGTTTTTTTTAAATTGCTTTTATTTTTTATAGATATGTTATTAACCACTTTATATTTTTGTTTCTTTACTGTGATATTTTAATTTTACTGTTAGTTTTTTTTATTTCTTAACATTCTGTTTTAGTACTCAGATATATGATTTATGATAAGGTAAATTTAAAATAAAAGTAGTATATATGTTTATTTATAATAATATAGGAATTAAAATATAACCGCAATTTAAATTTAACTTAAATATATCTCATTTATTATATAACCTTCTAATGAATTGGTACATGAAAAAAATCCAGTAAATATATAAAATCTGAATCTACTAAATAATCATTACGTGAACTTTAATTGCGTCTCAATTCTCAATTCTCAATTTTCACTTTATAGATGGATAACGAAGACGTCGTTACACCCGATGACAGATGACCCTTCAATCGGGGATGAATAGGTCCAAAGGACGTACAAATACCTCAACTCTCAGCTGCACTGGCAAAGTTTTATTCTGTCAATGTCAAGTCGACTGACAAGAATCTCATAGCCGACTGTTTGCAGTGCAAAAAGTCATATTCGACATCAGTGAAGCAGCATCTAACCTAGTTGTCCTCCTCAGAAGAGTTCACAAAGTTTAGTATGATGAATATGAGAGCTTGAGAGATGCAAAGGAAAAGAAGAAGGGTAAGAGCTCTGCGTCACACTCACAGACCAAAATGACCTCGTTCTTCAAAGTCAAACCTGCACAAGAGAAATCTTCTTACGCTAATCACATCAAACAACGGTTTATAGTAAAGAAATTCTTAGACTCCATCGCATGTGACCAACTGCCTTTGAGTATTGTTGAAAGTAAGAGTGTTAGAGCTCTTTTGAACGAAGCAGAACCATGCTTCGTGTTTCAAAGCAGAACCACACTTAGAAACAGTTTACTTCTGCAGAGAGCAAAAGACATCGAGCCGCAATTGATGACAGAATTCGAACATCTCAATTGTATGTACCTGACACTGGAATTCTGAACGAATCGGAAAATGATATCGTTTCTTGCTGTCACTGTACACTTCATCAACTCATCATGAGAGCTAAAGTCACGCGTCATTGCTTGCGATCAGTTAATAGAACGACATACAGCTGTGAACATCGCTACAGTATATGAGGATATAGTCACAAAATTCGGAATTCGTGGCAAGATGAGGAAGGTGGTTGCAGACAAAGACTCGTCTATGGTGAGAGCATTTTATGCCTGCCTACCAGGATTATATGGAAATAAGGTAAGGAATGGAAGTAGCGGTAAAAATGAAGACACCACTTACCTCGAAATTTTGAAAGAACTTGATCTGAATGATGGCTTCAATGATCCCTGTGTCAGAAACAGTGCAATTGCAACTGTGATACCTAAGTGCTGTAGTATTGTAGCTGCAATACGTCGATTTACTGTGGCAGCACCATTAAACAGAACTTTCAGGGAGTCCCCGAATGTAGGACTCACTACGCTTTTCCGTTTCCCGACTTATTCGTTGAGAGAGAGAGTCATAGAGAACCATGATTCACGACATATTATAAAACCGGTTATATTTGGTACGCGCGGGGTGCGCGCGTTGCGTGAACGCGTGAGAGTTTTCTAGAACATTCTCGAACGTTCAGGAATGTTCGGCGCAAAAACTATAGAGTTTATAAGGCACGTGAACGGCGTACTTTCATTCAGTCTTTATTTGAATAATGCTGTGTAAACGATACTCTCTCTCTCTCTCTTGTTCGGTGGGTTTATTATGATAATAAATACATACAATAATATTATTTGTATTAATTGAATGTTTAATCATTAAAAGAGATATTCTCTTGGGTTAACTCATTGATTCATTTTTCTGTTTCTCTTTTATTGAGTTTAATTTTAAGGATAATGACTTAAAGTACTAGTTAAAGTTTATAATCAACAGGTTTCTCAATTTTTTTTTTTCCTTTTCACACATATTTGTATAAATTTTTGTTACTTTTAATCTATTAAGTTTGGGTTTGTTTTAACCACTTTATTATCATTATTTTCTTTGGTTGAATTTATTTTATTGTTATTTTGTTTTGTTTTTCTCTTAATGTTTCATGTTTTTTTTAAATTGCTTTTATTTTTTATAGATATGTTATTAACCACTTTATATTTTTGTTTCTTTACTGTGATATTTTAATTTTACTGTTAGTTTTTTTTATTTCTTAACATTCTGTTTTAGTACTCAGATATATGATTTATGATAAGGTAAATTTAAAATAAAAGTAGTATATATGTTTATTTATAATAATATAGGAATTAAAATATAACCGCAATTTAAATTTAACTTAAATATATCTCATTTATTATATAACCTTCTAATGAATTGGTACATGAAAAAAATCCAGTAAATATATAAAATCTGAATCTACTAAATAATCATTACGTGAACTTTAATTGCGTCTCAATTCTCAATTCTCAATTTTCACTTTATAGATGGATAACGAAGACGTCGTTACACCCGATGACAGATGACCCTTCAATCGGGGATGAATAGGTCCAAAGGACGTACAAATACCTCAACTCTCAGCTGCACTGGCAAAGTTTTATTCTGTCAATGTCAAGTCGACTGACAAGAATCTCATAGCCGACTGTTTGCAGTGCAAAAAGTCATATTCGACATCAGTGAAGCAGCATCTAACCTAGTTGTCCTCCTCAGAAGAGTTCACAAAGTTTAGTATGATGAATATGAGAGCTTGAGAGATGCAAAGGAAAAGAAGAAGGGTAAGAGCTCTGCGTCACACTCACAGACCAAAATGACCTCGTTCTTCAAAGTCAAACCTGCACAAGAGAAATCTTCTTACGCTAATCACATCAAACAACGGTTTATAGTAAAGAAATTCTTAGACTCCATCGCATGTGACCAACTGCCTTTGAGTATTGTTGAAAGTAAGAGTGTTAGAGCTCTTTTGAACGAAGCAGAACCATGCTTCGTGTTTCAAAGCAGAACCACACTTAGAAACAGTTTACTTCTGCAGAGAGCAAAAGACATCGAGCCGCAATTGATGACAGAATTCGAACATCTCAATTGTATGTACCTGACACTGGAATTCTGAACGAATCGGAAAATGATATCGTTTCTTGCTGTCACTGTACACTTCATCAACTCATCATGAGAGCTAAAGTCACGCGTCATTGCTTGCGATCAGTTAATAGAACGACATACAGCTGTGAACATCGCTACAGTATATGAGGATATAGTCACAAAATTCGGAATTCGTGGCAAGATGAGGAAGGTGGTTGCAGACAAAGACTCGTCTATGGTGAGAGCATTTTATGCCTGCCTACCAGGATTATATGGAAATAAGGTAAGGAATGGAAGTAGCGGTAAAAATGAAGACACCACTTACCTCGAAATTTTGAAAGAACTTGATCTGAATGATGGCTTCAATGATCCCTGTGTCAGAAACAGTGCAATTGCAACTGTGATACCTAAGTGCTGTAGTATTGTAGCTGCAATACGTCGATTTACTGTGGCAGCACCATTCCTGGAAATGATTCGGGTTTTCCTGCAGTCTGCCAACGCTACTAGATGGAACTCTCAACTGACAATGCTTTAGTCAGTTCTCAAGAAAACCGTCCGAGTCAACTCAGCTATTCGTCTCCTAGGATAGAACTAAAGTGTAGAATAGTTGAAAGGAATAGAAATAACAATGCAGAAAGAAGTGCCACAAGTTTTGGAACCATTCCAAGAGGCAATGACGCAAATGGAACGAGAAAACATGGTTACACTTTCTTGGGTTGCACCAGTTGTATTTGGCCTTGAGCACAGCCTCAAACTATTCACGGAAAGTAAACTGATCTCCTGCTTTAACTTGGAAAATGCACTACAGTCTTCTATCAAGAAGAGGTTGCATCCATTTCTTGAGAGGACTGATGTCATTGCAGCCGCTCTCATGGACCCCAGGTTTAAGCTGGCATGGATGCCATGTAATGAAATGAAAAAGGAAAAGGTTTCGAGGATTGTAGACTTAATTCTTTCTGAGTCAACTCAATCGACCTTGAATAAGAAAGTAATTCAAGAGAGTGAACCTTTCGTCTCCATGAGCATGAATCAAGATGAGGCTAGCGTGAGTGCAAAATGGCCTCATCTTTTTGACTACATGCCTCCAGCTGGGCAAATGATGGCAAGTGCATCAATAAAGACACTACAGTGGTGATGACGGAACTTGTCCTGCCTTTTGATGTCAACCCACTGAGGTACTGGCGTGATACAAAAAGCTTCAAAATTTTGAAGCATTTCGCCAAGAATATTTTAGGGTGCTGTGCAATGTCGGCACCATCTGAGAGGGTGTTTAGCAAAGCCAGCAATTCTTACACTCTTGAGCGAGCGAAACTCGGCCCGGAAACCTTTCGGGCATTAATGATGATAAAATGCAATAATGATATGTAAAATGTAAACGTGTGTGAAAAAAGTATCTGTTTATGTTTTTTGTATAATTTCAAGAGTATTTTCATTTGTATTTTTATTTTTATTTTTTGAACCAGTAATTGTATTTGTATATTTAGATTCAGAAATAAAAGTATTTGTATTTTTACCTGACTTATAAAAATCAGTATTTGATCCAACCCTGCCTGACACATGGCACATGTCAATTCGTTAGTTCAGCTTTTGTAAAACACACCCTAGCATGTCATCGGTAATAGTTTGCTGTGCGAAAGTGATACTGTGTTTGAGTTCCCCTAGGTTTGCAGGAAGCGTAGGAAGATAGACCACTCCATTCGCATAGCATCAGAGAAAAAATGGCAAGGTGTCAGGATAGGTGAATAGGGAGGCCATTTCAACTGCACATTGTCGTCGTCATCACCAGCACGACCGATATATCTCCCTGGCAGATTCTTATTGAGATAAGCCTAACCGTTCAGCTTCGGGTGAAGTATAGCTCCATCCAATTAAAAAAATGAAGTCTTCCTGTTTATTTGCAATGAGCTCATCCATTAGCCAGTTCTTAAGCCCTAGCATATAAACATCACCGGTGACATTTCCATCAAAGAAAAACGACCCATACCCACAATTTTTGGAGATGGCGCAGAAAACATTTGCTTTTTGTGAGCCCCTTTCGTGTCCATCTATGTCATGGGGATTTTCTTCACACCAATGAGGATATTATGTTTGTTGACTTTGCCATTTATATGAAGTGGAGCCTCATCACTTAAAAAAAGATGTTCATCGAACTCATTTCCTTCAAATCTATCTTGCATATATACACATAATTGTTTGCGTTTTCGCTTGTTATATTCATTTAAGGCCTAAACGAGGTGGAGTTTGTAGGGTTTCAGTTGAAAGCATTTCCTTAGTCACGCCAAAGTCTCATTGGAGGAATCTGCGTTTCTAGGCTTGCTTTTCTTATGGACTTTTATGGGGCTTCGTAAGAGTATTTCGCAAACTCGCTCGACCGTCTCATCCGATGCTGGTGTTGCCCATATCAGTTTGCCCTGCACAGACAACCTTGCTCTTTAACCTTTTCTGTCATGTTAAAATCTACATTGCATTTTTAGATAATACTGCCACACATGCGCCCTGCACACAAAAAACACTTTTCTTTTCCATTGAATGATATTTCTAAAAATATAAAAATCAAAACAAAAAAAGACGTTTTCCACACATGTTAAAATTTGGGGTCAATTAAACTAGAAATGTCAAAGTTATTAGATTCCTAAATAATATGAAACTCATAAACACCCTGTATATCTGGAAAAGTTCCTCTTTCCTCGCCATTTTATTTGAAAATACTTCTTGCAGAAGATGCTCGGACGGTTCTTGTAGTCGAAATAATACTCGAAATAGTGTTGTGACTATCTACGAAATTGTACCTATTACATTCATAAACGCATCTGAAAAAAAAATGCCTAAACTTTTTCTGGCAAATAATGAGACGCTAAAAGACTATTGCATATATTCTCTTCACCCAATTTACTCGAAAAAAGGATAAATATGAGCATATAGAAGGACTAAAAACAGTAAGCTAAAAATCCTAATCGATACATGAAGATCAAATAAATTTATGAAAATTAATATATATATATATATATATATATATATATATATATATATATATATATATATATATATATATATATATATATATATATTACCTCTTAGAACATAATTTTGCATCGAATATGGTTAGCTTCAAAAACTTGAATAACCACGCAGTTGCCACTCTTTTGATAGCAATGTAGTGCAATTTAGTAAGCAGAGAGCTAACATCTGAACGGGAAACCTAGGATACTATTACTTATTGGAAGAATTATTTTGAAAAAATGCTTTTAAAAAAACCTGTTATAATTAGAGGATTAATAATTGGAAAGAGATACGAATGGATTTCAATGATAGTTAGAGGAATGGAAGCACATCAACCTCATTTAATGATGAAAAGCTTGCTTCCATCCAGTTTCTACTGGACAGGGGCTATCGAATGGCTTCTGATTAATTGCCAAAGTAGGTATTTCTTGGTTTTGGACCCTCCATTCTGGTGAATGACATGGAGATCAGCAAACGCTTTGCCTAGATGTAACGCAAAAGCATATTACTAAAAAACACTCCAAACAGCTTTTTTAAACAAATTCAGGGTAATGAAGGCGATTTTATGGCGAAGACTATTTATTTGAGAGAAAACTCGTATTTATCAATAAGATCATCAGAATAAACATCTTGACTTCTAACAGCAGTAGGGTGCTTTGTGTAAACTGGTACACTTGGTGACTAGAAGAGGGGCGCCTCTCCGAGCCCTTAGTACCCGTAAGGAAGGTCTGGCTCATTGAGTTAACTTGAAATCGTTGACATGACCTGAGCAAGCTGCAGTGATACCTTTGTCGCACTATGAGCCTTTTTCTCCCTAGTTTAAGGACCTGACTAGTCACCTCATTCTTTTAACGCCCACCGGGTGCAGGGGACCATGTTTGAGGGTCCCTGGGCGTTGCAGCGCAAATAAATGGAAATCTGTTTTCCATTTCCCCCCAAGGAGGCGAGATTTACTGCCTTGTTGGTTGCAAGGCCAACTAAAAGTCTCTGAGGTGCGTCTCTTTTTCTGTCACGTGACAGATCTAAAGAAGAGATCCATTCTGGTGCACATGGCGAGATAATTGGCAGCCAGTGGACGATGGGTCAATTTCACCAATCTTTATTTATTATTTATGGTCATAAGCGTAAATATTGTTGTATGCTGGTAAACAGGAAGAATTCTGATTATATCCCAAATAGCAAGACTTCTCCCCACTTTAGTGTTAGAGTAGGCGAGGACGACGATAACACATCCCTAACTGGTGCCGGCTCCCTTCCAACTACCTTCAATCAGTGAAAGGGTTTCCCTTTTACCATTAGGGAACTGCCCTCGAACACTCCATCACCACTATGGAGGAGTTAACCCCCATGCTTTATCAGTGGCTCCTACAAATCTCTTCTAGCTGAGAGAGGGTTTATTCTTCTACAATATCACCAGGTAGGGGAAATTCCCTCATACCCCCGCCCTTAGCTTTTCTCCTCAGCCCCCTCCAATTGGTTTACGCATGGTCCGCCAAAGCGACAATAACAAGAGGGAAAGTCCTTTCAATGACCTGCGGCGTTTTGTGATAAGATGATAAATGGTTATTGCATCGATGGTTTCCCATGGTTCAATCACCTACAAGGGCCTTTGAATGGCTAAATGAGGCTTCTGCCACTATATGGCGCCACTTAGCGTCAAATCCGATGGCAGATTTTGTCTCCAGGGTGAATAACCCTATGTCCCATGGTCATATGGGTTATTTCATGGATCTAAATGTGTACAATTGAAATTTACTCCTTTTGAAAAAAACGACGCCTTGACCTGGCGCTTCGCCGCAGGCCAAAACATTACGGGCGAATCAACCGTTCAGGAAAAGAGCATATGGGGGGATTCTCAATAACCCAAACATGCAATATAAACCTGAAAAATAGTGCACTTCACATCCTCCCCACCCTATTTCGTTGTCAAGCGTTCCTTTGAATGATGTCAAATTAGAGATATTTACGACATCCCATCTGTCTATTCCATCATTATTAATCCATCATAATTCTCAATCCTTATTGACGACGTTTCAGGCTCCATGCTCATCTTCTGGTCTATCAAAATGAATCGACTGTTAATAAATATTCAAGAATCAAAATATCTTGGTATTAACATTAATGCAAATAATTGCACTAACGAAATTTTACTTTTTGTCGGCTACAAAGATTAGAGTAACATTTTTTATTATTGTGTTTTTATGTATAGATTTAAAAAATGGAAGTAATATTTATCGAAATGACTCCAGTTTTTTGTAAGTTTCCAATTACTATCTTTTTCAAATTTTTAAGATTTTAACGAAGTTCATTCTTTTATTTCTTGTTTTCAGGTTATTTAACTAAATAAAATTTTAAATAAAAGCAACAATTTGAATTAAAATGCCAAGAGGACAGTGTAAAAATAGGCCAGATAATTCTGCTACATATGTGGTTCAGTAATATTTAACAAAAATCAAAGAAAAATTTCTTCTCTTGTGAGAAAAACTATATAATTTGTATTTTGGATGTAAAATTGGTGACCAAGATAAACCATGGGCACCACATATCTGTTGCACGACATGCTTTAATTCTTTATCAAAATGGTCTAAAGGAAAAATAAAAAGCCTTCAATTTGGTGTTCCAATGGTATGGCGAGAACCCTAAGATCACGCCACTGACTGCTATTTCTGTTTGGTAGACATATAAAGTAAGTAATGGTTTATTGTCTAATGTACCTATATTTTGAAGTATACTGTAATATTATTTTTTTAAATATAAAATTAACTAAGTTTAAACCACTTTATTGTAATCGCACATATGTACATAACTTTATATTTTATGCATATAATTTCCATACTTTCAGGTAAAACAACGGAGTGCGCTTCAGCTGTGGTATATCCCAACTTTAGATCTGCTATTCAGCCTATACCTCACTTAAAAGACATTCCAGTACCTGAACCACCTGCAGAAATTGTCTTGTCTAACTCTGATGAATCAGATATGGAATCATGTGAACCAGAAACTGAAATTTTGTTCCTGAAACTGTTGATACTACTCTAAAACATTTATCACAACTTGATCTACATAGATGATCACGTAAGAGATTTAAACTTAAAGCAACATAGTGAATTACTGGCCTCGAGACTGAAAGAAAGAAATTTAGTATCAGAAGATGTTCGAATTACTAAGCTTCGCATTCAATCAAACAATTTACAAGACAAACTTTCCTTTCATAACAATTTATGCTACTATAATAATATTCGACGTCTCTTTGAAGAATTAGATATACATTATGAACCCAGTCAATGCAGACTTTTCATTGACACTTCTTTATATAGTAGTAAAGCCGTGCTTCTGCATAATGAAAATATACTACTATCGATGCCAGTAGCTCACTCTGTTATTTTGAAAGAAACTTATGAGAATTTCGATTTCATTTTAAAAAGCATTAAATACAGTGAACATAAATGGTTGATTTGTGCTGATCTTAAGGTAGTAGCCATTTTAAATGGCTTGCAGTCAGGCTACACAAAATTCATGTGTTTTTTGTGCCGGTGGGACAGTAGAGCTCGGGTAGAACATTACATACGTTTAGAATGGCCTTTAAGAGAAGAGACAAAAGTAGGTTGTCATAATGTGATATGGGAACTATTGGTTTCTAAGGAAAACATAATTTTGCCACCACTTCACATAAAATTAGGTTTAATGAAACAATTTGTGAAAGCCTTAAAGCATGACTAGCCATCCTTCTTATATTTAAAAACAAAATTTCCTAAGATTGGTGATGCTGAAATTAAGAAGGAATCTTTGTTAGGCCTCAGATTCAACAACTGATGGTAGATAGTGAGTTTGAGGCAAAATTGAGCAGGCCAGAATTTGAGGCCTGGCATAGTTTCAAAGGTGTATGTAATGATGTCCTTGGAAGACACATATCAGAAAATTACCACATTCTTGTTCAGAATTTGATTAGGTCTTATAATGAGGTGGGATGTAGTATGTCACTAAAGGTGCCTTTTTTGCATTCCCGTCTCTCTTTCTTTCCAGAGAATCCAGCAGACGTCAGCGATGAGCATGGTGAAAGATTCCACCAAGATATTGCTAGTATAGAAAAAATGGAGTCTTGCAATGCTTGCTGACTTCTGCTGGGCCCTTTACAGAGACAGACAAGATGTACATAAAAAGAAGCCTAAATATTCTAAAAATACATGACTATTGTATAGATTTCAGCAATTTTGAAAAAATCTTAAATCTTCATTATTTGTTTAAATATATTTTTACAATACCACAACCTGAAATGTATTAAAAGGTCTTATTAATTTCTTTTGATGAATAATCTTTTTGTTTCCACTTATCTTTGTACTCTTTTTCAAATAAAATAAAATTACTAACAAATATTTCATACCTCTATATACTGAATAATCTAATATTAATAAAAAATTAAATGTGCAGATTACAAAAAAACTGAAGTCATTTCATGAAAAATAAAGGTCATTTTCGTAATCTAAGCAAAAAACTACAATAGAAAACTATTTTCTCATTTCTGTAGCAAAATCATTGTTGGACAGTGTTATTAATGATCGTAAACAGATTGTATTATTTATTAAATCATCAAAGATTAGATTTGTAAACAAAAATAACTTTATTGAATGAACGGAACATGATGCAAAATTTACGAGTTTAACTACGAGAGAAACTCAACTGGATAAGATACAAACTGGACGTAAGAAGAAAATATGGTTAGGTCTGAGGATCATCAAACAGCCAGTCTGTTGCATCCCTATCTTGCCCCGTAAGGAGATCTTCCTGCATTAGAGAAGTTGGGCATTATCGGTCAGTTGCGTATCCTCCTTATTCAATAGCCCACAAAAGTCTCCTCTTTAAGCATCGTACTCTATGTCCCTTGCGTTTATTCTCACTTTTCCTAACCCCACTATTTTCTTGATAGATGCTCCCGTTGCAGATGTCCATCGATGACATAAGGAAGGCCTTGAGCAACTAGAATTTCAGTCCGTGGTCTGGTAGTAACACATTTAAAAACCTTAAGATGCTTATTTTCATTCAGGAAGACACTTAGGTTAGGTTAGGTTAGGTTAGGTTTGGTTGGGTTAGGAGGTTATGTTAGGATAGGGGGCTAAGTTAGATTTGGTTAGGTTAGGGAGATTAGTTTAGGATACGGTAAGGGGATTATGAAGATGGAAATTAGTATTAGAAGCTATAGGAAAGAGTTGAAACTACCGAGCAATAGTGCTCTCTGATCCAAATCCAACGGGTACTCGGACCACTTGAACTTTCCATCATGATTGCCGTCTATTATCCGCACTATATCCAGGTCCTTCTAGAACTCGTTCCCACGAGTGGTGAAGAGTTCCTCACACGTTGGCATTACACCAGTAATCCTCTCATTTTCGTTATTTCCTGCCCTTGCTATTAACACTTTCTTCATTTCCCACGGCACTGACTTTATTAATCTTTACTTCCCTTTAAACCTCCTCACCTAGACTTTCCTCGCTTTCAGATTCCGAAGTGAACCCTCTGAATTGGAGACTTTCCCCATAGACCTCTTGTTCTTCTTCTCCATCTTCTTAGATAATTTTACAAGTGTTCTTTCATCTTTCTTTTTAACTACTAACGCTACCTCTTCGTCCTCGATTATTTTAATTTTTAGAATGTCTCGTGAAGGAGGGGGGCCTGAAACCACAACGTTCTCTTTTTATTATTCCTCTCCATCAAGGTGTTCAGCTCCTTCGATAAGAATATCAGGTTGTATATATTTTCCATATGAGCGTACATAACTATTGGCATAATCTCCATGATCGGTTTTTGACTATGAGATAAGGCACCCGATTGTCCAGCGCTGTTGGTACTGCTTGAGGGGTCGTTTTCATTGCCCCTACGTAGGACAGGTTTTCTTTCCTCCTTTGCGCTATTACCTTTTCCTTCTTATTCTTTATGAGTTGCCCTTTGGCCGGGCAGCACATAGTCATAGATCTTGGCTGTTTGGTCACTTTTTAACTTCCATCCTAGACTCCCTAAACATTGACCCACCTGGTACACTCCGAACACTTCCTTTTCCTCCTACATTTTCTAGTGCTATGGTCTTCTATCTCAAAATAGTTGGTGCAGATTAGGATCTGTATATACTCCTCTGCGCAATCTTTGGGAGTGATTCTAAGATTGAATGCCAGGAGGCCTTGTTGTATGGCTTTCCCACCAGTCTCTGCATCCGTAAATGTGATCTGCTATAAGCTGCTGGTATTAACAATGTCCCATAATAAATCAGCAATATACACCAGTCAAGCAAAGTAGGCAGAAACTAATTGCTTAGACATTCGATGCAACGAATGGCATGCGAAGAAACAAATTTTGAGTAAGGTACAATTTGTTTTCATTGTTTTTCCCATCACGTAAACCTCTTAGGTGGAAAAGCACCAAGTACTGCGTGGATTTCATAAATATTCTCTTCTAATCTCTGCGAATAACATTTTTTCTCGCTGTCACCATTGTGTATCAATGTATTATAATATGTAACTAGGGTCAGTTGCCTACCACGCCATCTCCTATTAGATGAAATGTTCACAAATGTATCATATCTTGTGCATCTATAAAAACTTGTAAACTTGTACTCGTAATAGCACAGTAGAATTAGCCTTCAAATTTGATAAAAGTAAAGGAGCAAAAGAAAGGAAAAACTGGCTAAATATGGCATGAAGAAGAATAATTAAGGTATCTTATTAAACAAATTAAATAGCTTGTTTAATTTAAATAACTAAAAGCAATCAATCAAGAGATAATGGAACGGGGGAGGGAACAGATTTTTAGGACAAAAGAATGATTTAAAATGCATATTTTTAGCACCCATTTGAAGACTATTCTCCCAGTTTTTAAATTATACTAATATGTTCGAATATTTTTTGTCTAAAATATATTCCCGCATCATTTTACTGCAATCTAAAGCTAAGTTGGTTGAATCATTCCGATGTTGTACAAATTCACATTAGTTTTACAAAATCAAGATTACCCTTACCACCAAACGCTAAAATTGACTATTACATAACATATGACATCGACACTTATTTGAACTTTAGTAAAAGTACTCTTGGTAGTATGAATTGATTTTATTAGTTTTAAAAAGTATTGTTCAGGTTTAAAATCACGCACACAAACACACACACATATATATATATATATATATATATATATATATATATATATATATATATATATATATATATATATATATATATATATATATATTTCGCCTTGATCAATTTCCTTTGTCAACTTTCTATTCTTCTTACTGTCTCTTTTAAGACATCTTCTAGATGGTAGATAATTTGTCCTATGTTCCTATCTCTTTTTAATAAAAGCGTTTGGTAAAAAACAAACTTAAATTGCTGAGCTTTCGATCTATTCGATTGTCTTCGGAGCGTCTTTAGGTATTCTTTCCTCCTTTACCTCCACCCGGTGCAGGTTTAAGGAGCTTCGGGGCCCGTAGCACAAAGAATAGCGGGGCCTTCACCTGTATATATATATATATATATATATGGTATCTCACCCCGACCCCCCTTTTTCTTTGCAGAGAGCGATAAAGGTATCTGAGGATTTTAAAGAACTGCTAGTATGCCTGGGAGGAATCAAGTGAAAAAGGTCTGCTGACTAAGAAGTCGCGTGCTCTCACTTTTCTGATTTATGACCTTACGACCTTCAAAACTTTCAATAATTCCCGGGTTAACCTTGGGAGGACCTTGGTCATTCTATAATTCAAAAGGGAATGTAATAAAACATAAGGATTAAAAATTCCGTTAGAATCGGCCAAATAGTTATGATGTTATTGTCAAAACAAAATAATTCCCGGGCTAACCTCGGGAGGACTTTGGCAATTATATAATTCGAAAGAGAATGTAAAAAAAAAACATACTGGGTTCAAATTTTGTTAGAATCAGCCGAATAGTTACAATGTTATTACAAAAAAAAAGCAAAACGGGGACCGACCGACCGAATAATGAGATTTAGAGTCGCCCGCGACTAGACTCACTCGCGACTAAAAGGAGGGTTTTATTTTGTACACTTTTTATTCCTTTTTAAAGATCACCCCGTACTCCTATAACATAATGCCACACTTATTATACTATGCAGTATCCTCTAGTAAAGTTTTCTATATTTTTCTTATAGTAATATCATCTATAATTATAATATAAAAATCAGGAAAATGAATAATTATTTTGTCTCGGCCTTCTGTGCCTAAGGGTAAAAAGCTAATTATTACTAATTTTTTACATCTCCGCAGGGCCCGTAGCACGTGCTACATGTACTACCAGGTTAAACCGGCTCTGCCTCCACCATACTTCATCAGTAAAGGAGGAAAGAATACCTAAAGACGCCCCGAAGACGATCAAATAGATCGAAAGCTCAGCAATTTAAGTTTGGTTTTTACCAAACGCATTTATTAAGAAGTGATAGGAACATAGGACAAATTATCTACCATCTACAAGATGTCCTAAAAGGGACAGTAAGAAGAATAGAAAGTTGGCAAATGAAATTTGAATCCGAGAAAGACTGCTACCAATCTACACTACTTAATATATATATATATATATATTAGTGTAAATGGGAACAGACCTTCTTGTATGCAGAATTTGTTAGAGACCATAGTATATTTCCCCTTTATTAATTTTCTTTGGAAACTTTCCATTTTTCTTCTTATCTTTTTTAGTTCATCTTGTAGATGGTAAACGACTTTTTCCACGTTCATCTCTTTTTGGATGAAATGTGTTTGGTAAACAACAAACCTGCCTGTAGTTGCTGAACTTTAGATATATGCGATCATCTTTTGCTTGTCTTTCCTCCTTATCAGTGAAAAATGGTGGAGTCAGAATAGAAATAGGAATGAAAAGAAAACGGATTTTAGGTGATATTTATTCCTCTTCCCTTGAACGTTATGTCAAGGGAACGGGGTCACTCCGGTGTGAGCGGAATTTAAAACAACTTTAATGTTTAATTCCAACCTGTAGCCTGGATCTTGATAGCTGGCTTTTCTTCGTTAATTAAGATGGCTTCTAAGGTGTTCAGTCTGGTTTTATTTCCCTCTTTTCTTTTGATTGTGGTATTATTAACCAATATATCCCTGGTTAAGCTGATGTTATGTACAGTCTGCATATGATTTCATGAGGGGGAGCTCCATGTTGCAAGTGAATTGTCAAACACCTAGAAAGTGTGTTGGTAGTCATACCAACATATTTTGAGTTGTTATGAAATCTTCATTCGGATAGATAGTGCGTATCTCTTTACTAATTGGCTTCTCAAACAAAAACTTAACATATTACTACGCATTTTAAAAAATCTTTACATATTATTTAAAGGATAACCTGAAACATGTGCCTTAAAAGAAATTAAGTTATGTTATGATATTTTGACAAAACAAAATTCTGTCGTTAATATGTGAATGAATTAAAAACCAAGATTGAATATTTTACTAGGCATCTAAACTACCTTCACATGCTGTTTCTCAATTGACTCGGGAACCAATAAGTTAAAGTGATTCAATAATCATTCATGTAGAAGTCATTGGAAATCAGACGCTATCTCGAGATAATGACTGATTAAAACATAGAATCTACAAAGAAGCAAACGACTACAAAGATGTTGACTCAATGGACCTTAGCGCTGAGGATAAAAACCGAAAAACCTAATGTTTAATGAAAAACAAATATTTACTAGAATAAAACTTACTTTGAAAAATAGCATTATACGAGGGGCGGTCAATATGTTTTGCAATTCGGATATAAGGAAACGAGATATGAAGAAAAGTGTTTTATTATTTTTTAATATAACTACCCTCGACTTCAATGCACTTGCGGCACTTGTCCCTGAGGCTTCGAATTGCCGACAACCAGAAATCTCCCAACTGCTGTTCAATCTACTCCTGGACGGCGAGCTGGACATCTTCATCGTCCCCAAACCGGCGTCCACGCAGTGCAGCCTTGAGCTGGCGGAATAAAAAGTAGTCGCTAGGGGCCAGATCTGGACTGTAGGGGAGATGGTTGAGCTCCTCGAATCCGCACTCGCACAGGTAAGCTTGTGCAACTCTGGCCTTGTGGACAGGGGCATTGTCGTGGAGGAGCAGGACACCGCGTGTCAACTTGCAGCACCGCTTCTGACGGATGCACTTCTTCAACCCAGCCAGTTCCTTGGCGTAATATTGGCCTGTGATGGTCCTTCCACGAGGCGCATAGTCCACCATCAACACTCCCTCAGAATCCCAGAAGATGGTGGCCATGATCTTCCCGGCTGAAGGTTGGGTCCTTAACTTGATGGGGGTCGGAGAGCCCCTGTGCTTCCATGGCATGCTTTCGAGCTTGTTCTCGGGATCCCAGTGATGGACCCACGTTTCATCACCTGTCACTATGCGTGACTCGAATCCCGCCGAGTCTTGGTTGTACAAGAGCAGCAGCTCCTCAGAACTTTGACGACGTTGAAGTCGATCATGGGGCGTGAGGTTTCTAGGGACCCAACTGGCAGAGACCTTGGTAATGGCTCAATTGTTGTGGATGATGTTGATAACACTTCCATGTGATATTCTAAGTTCTCGCTCGATTTCTTCGACCTTCACCCGTCGATTTTAGAGGATGCTCCTCTCCACACGGGCCACATTGTCATCGTTGGTCACATCTGACGGGCGTCCTGGACGGGGATCATCTTTGAAGGACTCATGACCATGGCGGAACTCCCTATTCCAGCGAGCAATGGTTGCATAGGAAGGGGCGATGTCGGTGTACACTGCAACCATGCGTTCATGGATCTCCTTTGCATTCTTGCCTTCCTTGGTCAAAAATTTGATCACTGCGCGGTGCTCAACCTTCTCCATTGTTGAAAAATTTGTGACTGACGATCTGAGATCAGCTACTGCTTCTTAAATAGACGAGGCAGGATCGTGCGGCTGCAGGTCCTGACTTATCATAAATTGTCCTAACACCCCCACAAACGGCCTTCCCCCTTCCTCTCTTTTGACCTACCGATTCGTAAAACTTATTGACCTCCCCTCGTAGCTACTAGATCTATTGCATAATTTTATGACCGAGTGGATCACAAGTAGTTATTCTACTTAGCCAATTTTTGAGGTATCGTCCCAATATTTTAAAATCAATGCCAGGTGCTACAAACCTAACTCAAGACGAGTTCCCATTTGACGATTAACAAAGTCATAGTTCAATCATGATTGTTTCTAGAGTATATACTTGATATGGTTGACTCTAGAATTTGCTTATTATTTTTCAAATATAAATGCTCTTCGAGATTCATATATATGTATATATATATATATATATATATATATATATATATATATATATATATATATATATATATATATAATATATATATATATATATATATATATATATATATATATATATATATATATATATATAATATTCAAACAATGTGTCTGTCGGTTATGGTCTAGAAAACGGGGTCGTTGAGAGATATAGAAATGCATTTATCATATGTATTTTTTGCGTCAGGTTAATAAGTTAGTTAAGTTAAAACTGTAGGTCAAGTTAAGTAATAATATTAATTAAAGCCAATCATAAACATTAGACAAACCCAAACAATCTAAGCTAAGAATCATAACAGAACAACCAATTCACATTAGCCTAAGAAATAACAAAAAGTTACCAAACTGGCCAAATCATAATCACGTTAAATTCTTCAAAACACATCAAATAAAACGAACAAACCCAAGCAATCTCACCTAACCTACGTAACGCAGCAAACAACTCATAACAATTAAATATAAAACACCTAAACTTTGTAAAATAGCAAACATCTCATACCAACAAATAAAACCAAGAAAATCAAACAAAACCTTCATTACTCTTCGAATAGTTTAAAACCATAAAAGATAATTAACAAATCCGCACAACCTCATCTAAAACCATCACTCCTAAACAACCTGACCTAACCTTGTAATCATATCAACTTTCCTCAGAACTCCTTAATGTACCTTCGATAGAGCCACTATTTTATCCAAGCAATGCCGTTGATTCCTTTAGATTTAGGGGGTAAAATGAAACACTAATTCCTCCCTTAAGTTAAGTTCAAGCCACACTGTGGACACCTAATCTTTGCAAGCCACCCGCTTTAAGTCTCCATCATTTTCAACGTAAATATTCCACCTCTTTTATTCTTAAAATAGCATTAATGAAGTTTAGGACCAGTTCTTATTAAGTGCGAAACAATGGCAAAAATTATACCATAACCTTGATAAAATGCTAAAGAAAATGGTGTTTGTATTGCCACTAAGGACTCTATCGAGGCCGTAGTTGAAGTGTTGCATTGATGCAATACACCGAGAATGATTGTACCAAGGTCACAAGCGACATCTCTTGACTAGTTTCGTTAAACAAGTACATATGAACTTGGAGACTCCAAAGGACATAACACTGCGGAGGTTTTTTTTATTACTTTCTAGGTATGTAATGTTGTGCTTCAGAGAGAAGAGGGTGGCAAAGAAGCACAAAGACCTTGGGAGCTACATGGTATGCTTAAAAAAATAATATATACTTTTAAATGCCCAATATATTATCATTTAAAAAATAATATATTGTTATCGCAAATGTGATTGACAAGTAAACTAATAATCAAAGCAATCCAAATATTGTGTCCAATACTTGGCATATCAAATTTAATTAACTACAATAGGTACTTATAATGTTTTTTCCTGATCTGAGGGAGTGTACCTGCAAACTAACTGAAATAGGGATTCGGCGCAACTGCCAATACTGGGTACCTAACAATCTACACGTGTAGGTGGATAACATAGTAATTTACCAGGATTAAGAATATGATGCGGTTTATCAGTTATAGGTTTGGTTGCTCCATTTTTATTCGCGTGCGACTCTATATCTCACTATGTCGGTTGGTCGGTCGGTTGGTCCCCTTTTTGCTTCTTTTAAGTTTTTTTGGTAATAACATTGTAACTATTCGGCCGATTATAGCGAAATTTGAAACCCCTATGTTGTTTTACATTCTCTTTTGAATATAATTCCCAAGGTCCTCCCAAGGTTAAGTCTGGAATTATTTTGTTTTTGCAATATAATCATAACTATTCGGTCGATTCTAACAAAATTTGAAATCCTTAAGTTGTTTTACATTCTTTTTCGAAGGATATAATTTTCATAGGCCTCTCAAGGTTAGCCGGGGAATTATTTGGCAATAACATCATAAATATTCGGCCGATTCTAAATAAATTTGAAACCTTTATGTTGTTTTACATTCTCTTTCGAAAGATATAATTGCCAAAGTCCTCTCAAGGTTAGCAAGGAATTATGTGACAATAACATCATAACTATTCGGTCGATTCTAACTAAATTTGAAACCCTTATGTTGTTTTACATTCTTTTTCGAAGGATATAATTACCAAGGTCCTCCCAAGGTTAGTCCGGAAATTATTGAAAGTTTTGAAGGTCGTAAAGTCATGAATCAAAATCAGTAAGAGCACGCGACTTTGATCAGCAAACCCTGTTCTTTAGGGGTTCAGTCATTAGCCCCTGAGTTAAGGTCAGATAGTGGGCGAACCTAAGGCCTAACTGAAGGTGAGGATTAACCCAAGAGTTATAGAAAAGTTTGCAGTCTAACATGAATTGTTATTATTCCATAAAATACTGATAACAAACATTAATGAAATGTAAGAATGAGACTTTTCTCTCTCGCTCATCATTTTAACAGATTAAAACTTACCACGGCATTTCCTAGGATCCAATATTCGTCCTCAAACTTGCATGAAACGAATCATTTTACAGTTATTAACAGCAAATAGCTCATGGGTAATTTATTACCAAAAAATATAATACAGGTCTGTCAATTTTACAGTAATATTTTAGTGCCGGAAGCTGTTCG
This sequence comes from Ceratothoa steindachneri, assembly GCA_963969495.1. Lineage (NCBI taxonomy): Eukaryota > Metazoa > Arthropoda > Malacostraca > Isopoda > Cymothoidae > Ceratothoa > Ceratothoa steindachneri. The sequence goes on along the minus strand of OZ018323.1, from coordinate 14,945,563 downwards.
GTAACGACGAACTTTACTGTTAGAGAGGACCGATGGGAAGCATTCGGATCTCTGTAGGTATCATAGGATGCCGTTTATGACACAAGATCCGCTACATTCAGACATTTTTACATCAAAGTTAGAGCGCAATAGCAACGAGGCTCAATACTACAGATGTTTAGGCCAAGGAGGCCCTTAATGTTCCAGATGTCAACTGACATCCACTTGCGGGCACGTAAAATGATAGATAAGGAAATGAAAGGGATGGCAGTAGAAAGAGAAACGTATGGGAAGAATGTAAGTCAAGACCTACTGCTTGAACCAGAGCCGAGAGTAAGGGATCAACCAACCTCTCACCCCTCCTTCTATCCCAAGCCCTGACCAAGGAAGAATGATGAAAGCGGGACCGGGACCATCTTTTGTGTGTAATTTGTTTTCTGGTTCAAAATTTATACCTCGATCTTTGCTCGGTCAGGTTATAATCTTTGTTGGTTTATTTAAGAGAGGAACTATCTTTAATAGCTGAATTTAGAGATCGCTTAACTTTACATTATCCAAAATAGTTGACCCAAGTAAGCAGCAAAGTTAGCGCCAAGTCCTTATACTTAGTATGCTCTACTTCATTCCACTTTTCTCTTTTATATTCTTTCATTTAGAAAAGGTCTTCCGCCTTTTTTTCATATGGCAATAAGTAACAAACCTTTGACGGAATTCGAAATTATCCTCTGCAACAGTTTAGGAGCAAAGGTGCAGTATTATTGCGCTGTTTTTGATGTAGCCGGTGCAGCAACTTGATCAATGATTATATCACTTTGATGCTGCTTCGCATTTACTTCTTGATTTGTGCGAGAGTTTAACAAATCCCTTTTTTTTCATCAATAAATTGAACGTTTACCTTAGCCAAAAAGGTACGAAAGGCGAAGAGGAACCGAGTCAGACTGTGACATTGACAAGGTGCTGGAGACATGACAAGAGAAAAAATGGTCAATTTGATAGAAAAATAATCCCATGAACTTTTCAAAGAACGATTTGGCACTTTATCGACATCCTCTCAGGGAGTGAACTCATAAAATAATAATAATAATGATAACATTAAATTATATGCGCACATACACCCTTCAGCGACAGAAAAGGGAATGCACAAAAACACTGGTAGTACTTGATCTCAAGGGACACTTAATCACTTCTTCTGTAATGGATTCAGTCCGGAGTTGGGGAGGAGGGGGTTCATCTTTATTACGGTCGCCACAGATCTTTTTTAACACTTTCTGACAATGATTCTTCCTTTGGTTTTCGACTTTTTTCTAACAATGATGAGGATGAAGACCAATTCCTAAACAACAGTAAAGATGAGGCCTTGAGTTAAGGCCATAGCACTGGAAGGTTTCATTTGCCGAGACAACCAGGCCCAAAATCATTTGTTTTATCAAGGTTGGACCCCTAGAAGGCTTCAAACATCCACCTACATATCTTATCTCATAATGCCCAGCCTACATTTTTTCCTCGCATATTCAGGTAGCATACCTCTTTCTTTCAGACATTCTCTCATTGAGGCAATCCATATATTCTAAGCTAAACCTACTTTCGTCCATTATACACATTATATTCGATCGAAACTGTCATGAATTCCAAAATATTCCCATCAATCGTCTCACCTGTTGAGGAGGAAAATGTGTGTAAGATGTATGGCCGCAGATCCATATACGAGCATTAGAGCCTGGAGGGCACGAAATCCTCCAGATGCCAGCTGCGGCATGGTTGCCAATGCTTCTCCGGAACCTACTTGCTTGGTAATCAATCAGCTCACTGATATACTTTTTACTCAATACATTTCTTTCATTCATCCGTTCAACAATCTCTTTACTCTTATACTCCGTAATCTCCTTAAGTGGTCCCTTTGAACACCTCTTACTCACTCATTCTTCTTTTCAATCCAGTCATACTCAATTACATTAAAGTTGGTTTAAAAATCCTATTATGCAGAATTTCACCCTGCTCAGTCCAAAGATATTTACCATCAATCCCTTTTATCCTCTTACTTTCGAAACTTTAGATTCAAATTCAACTTCATTCATTCTCTGCAAATCAATACAGTTCCGCCTACAATACCTAAATTCATTAAAACATTCAAGTTCCACGCAACCTATACAGACAATACACATTATTTCGCGTGAACCATCAATTAATTACATTGGACAACAAAGATATTGTTGCATTTAATCCGGCTCTTCTTCTGACCTAATTTAGTTGTGCTGAATTCAAATCTGAAATCATATTTTCTCGAAGCTACATATTTTTTTCCACTTTCATTTTGTAGGGTGATTTTGATATTTTTGCATAGTCATTTTTAATCTAAGCAATTTATTGTTATACTATGCTAAAATTATGCTTGAAACGACAGTTTAGGCAAATAATCTGTATTATTTTTTTAACAATGTGTATATTCATCACAATATGTACTAGAATTTGAAATAAAGGAAAAAAATATCAAATATGCAACTTAAAAATGTGTATAATTACTATTTAAATCAGTGTGCACTGATACGATTGAGAAAGATCGATAAAATAATAAAAAAGTTCAAATTGTTCCTATCATGACAAACATTTGCGTTAGAAGACTTTGCTGAGGTCATTTCGTTTGATACTCTAACAGTAGTCTGGTATCATATGGCTGTTCAATCGTCCTTGATAGCGCTTTTTCACCACCATGAGGTCTTGATGTAAGCGCTCCCCCTGTTCATCGCTTACAGCTCCAAGGTTCTTGAGGAGATGGCGAAGGTGACTTTTCATGAAGTGAAATTTGACACTTATGTTGCACCCAAGATCGTAAAAAGCGAACAGGATTCTAGCAGCTAAACTCTCATATTTACTGGCTTTTTTGTTACCATGAAAGTTTTGTATAACCGTCAAGGACGAAAGCCATGCTGTCTTCCTTTTGTCTTTCATCTTTCTGACAAATTATACATCACCTACAAAGGCGTGAATGTGAGGTCCATCAAATACGCCTGCTTTGATTTTCTCAAAAGGCAGAGCAGAAAAGGCAGAAACTATATGTTGAAAGCATTTCCTGTCAGTACTCATTGCCTTCACAAACCGCTTCAACAAACCAAGCTTGAGATAGAGTTGGGAGAAAATAATTTTCTCTCAACTGTCGATCGGGTCATTCGCAATGGTTGGCATGCTTGCTTTCAGAGCTTCACGGATAAGCCATTCTAAATGGGTCCAGTAATTTTCTCGAGCTCGACTGTCCCACATAAAGCGATACAGGAGAATTTAGTGAAACTTTTCTGTTGGCCAATGAGGAGGTTGACCATTATTTGGTCCACATAGGTGATTCAGGAAACTAAGCGTAGGGAGTGTCGCAAACCAATCGCCCGCCTTTTGCGCAACAGCGGTCGGAAGTAGGGGTGAGGAATCCTTGCTCCTGCAATTATTCCTTGAAATGGCCAGGAGAGCTCAAAGCCACTCCGGCGCCCCAGTTTGGGATGTTTGCATGTGCGTGGATGTGGAGAGAATGTGAAGAGAAATGAAATTGGTTGCCTGTTTGAAAAAGAAACACTGGATGTTCTGTTTCTGAGTGAAAACGATAAAATCAGGAGTTAATGAAAGAATGAGAGCGAAGCATGAGGTGGCGGTACTGATGAGTGAGGACGTGTGGAAGTGTGCAAGAAAGTATAAGGAGGTCAATTCAAGAGTGTTGTGGCTGCGAGTGAAGTTAGGATGCAAAAAGTGGGTGATAGTGAGCGTGTATGGTCCACATGTGGGTGAACATGAAAGTGTGAAAGAAGCGTTTTGGGAAGAGCTGAATGGATGTCTGCAAGGTTTTAATGTAAATGAGAAAGTATTTGTAATGGGTGATCTGAACGCAAAGGTAAGTGATCAGGTAGTGAATGGGGTAGTTGGGACATACGGAGTGCTGGGAGTGAATGATGGTAAGGCTCGTGTAAATGTGTATTGAAAGAGAGATGGTAGCTGGCAACACATGGTTTAAAAAGAAAGAGCACAAGAAGCATACCTGGGAAAGACTGGGTAGGCAGGTGAGAGAAAGGTTGATTGAGGATCAAAGAAGTATGTTAGACTATGTTCTGATAGGAAGAGACTTTTAGATGTAGATGTAAAGAAGGGGATGATGGGAGACATCCGACCATCACCTGGTGATATCAGAAGTAAGAGTAAAGAGTAAATGGGTTAACAAACGAAAGAGCTTGCCAAAGAAGGAGGTGGTAAGTGTGGAGAAGCTGAAAGAAGCGAGGTGCAAGGAAGAGATGGGGAAAATATTTTGAGAATTTGCTAAGTGTGGAAGATAGTAGAGAAGTACAGCTGTTATTCCTTAGAAGAGGTGAGATGATATCAAATAGAATTAGTGAGAGTGAAGGAATTAGCAAAACGAGCTGGAAGAGGCAGTGAAAGGGACAAAATGTGGAAAGTCTAAGGGGACAGATTGGATATCATGTAAATTGCTGAAAGTAGGGCGAGAGAGTGTGTCGTAGAGGGGTGGTAAGGTTGTTTAATGTATGTATGGACCAGGAGTGTTTGTCAAAAGATTAGAGGAATGCATGTATTGTTCCTATTTACAAGAGAAAGGGTGAAAAACTGAGTGTGGTAGTTATAGGGGTATAAGTCTGTTGAGTGTGCCTGGAATGGTATATGGACGGGTCTTGAGTGAAAGAGTTAGGAAGTGCACGGAAAATCTGATTGGAGAGGAACAAGGGGGGCTTAGAAAGAGGAGAGGGTGTGTATCTCAGACTTTTACCGTGAAGAATATATGTGAGAAGTACCTGGAAAAGAAAAATAGTGTGTACATGGCATTTATGGATCTGGAGAAAGTGTATTACAGAATGGACCGAAAGGGGATGTGGAATGTGTTGAGAATACTTGAGATTTAATGTACACAAATAAGAGCTATCAAAAGCTTTAATGATGACTGTAAAGCATGTGTAATGGTTGGGAGAAATGAAGGTGACTGGTTCAGTGTAAAAACTGGACTCAGACAAGGATGCGTGATGTCACCTGACTGTACAATCTGTATATAGATGGCGTAGTGAGGGAGGTGAAAGCAAGAGTGAGAGGTCGGGGTGTAGCATTAGTGAGTGAAAATGGAGAGATGTACGAGCTAGAACAATTGTTGTTTGCGGATGATTCAGTGCTGGTGGCTGACTCAAAAGAGAAACTACAGGCACTGGTCGATGCATTTGGGATTATGTGTAACAGAACGAAGCTTAATGTGAATGAAGGCAATAGCAAGGTAATGTGGTGACATAGGGAAGGAATGAGTGGCCTACAAGTGAGTCTAAATAGGAGGTGGCTGGAAGAAGTGCAGTGTTTTAAGTATCAGGGTGTGGATTTGGCAGCTGATGGAAGGGGTGAAAATGAAATATTACAGCGATGGAAAAGGGAGTGCAAACATACGGTGCAATAAGGAGTCTCAGGAAAGGGAAGGGAATGAGCAGGCAGGCACAAATGGGATTATATGAGGAAGTTGTGGTTCTCACTGCTCTTTATGGATGTAAAACATGGGCGTTGAGTGCGAACGAAAGGAAGAAGGTTGAAGTTATGAAATGGAAATGTCTGAGAAGTAATTGTGGTGTGAGGTTGATTAACAGGGTGAAAAACGAAAAAGTGCGAGGGAGATGTTGAAGTAAAGTGAGTTTTCTTAAAAGCTCTGATAGAGGTGTGATAAGATGGTATGGTCACCTAGAAAGAATGGAGGAAGAAAGGCTGGTAAAGAGAGTGTATAGATCTCGAGGGATAGGAAGGAGACACCATGGGCGTCCGAGAAGGGGGTGGAGGGAGTGTACGAGAGATGTCCTTGCTGGCCGAGGAATAAGCATCCAGGAGGCAGAAAGGCGTGATACGGATATGAATGAATGGAGACAAATGGCTAGGGGAAGACGAAATGTGTAGGGTGACACACAAACGCAAGTGATGAAGTTTACAAGGGAAACCGGATAGTCGGACTCTGATGATGGATGGGAAAATGTAGTAGGTGGGTCACCTTGGTTAAGCAGCGGATAATGTATGCGAATAGTAGAATGGAAGTGTCTATGGCCATGCGCCCGCTGTCTGCGGGAGATATGCGCGGCTTATAAAAAATGTAAGTCATTCAGATGTGCTCTTGATATTTTATTAGATCAATCACCATTTTTATGTCGGCATGAGTTTTTCGCAAATGCAGCGAGTGACTAACTGGAACTGCATCAAATACATTACTAAGATGCAAGAGAACCCATTTGAGGCTGCGTTTAGAACTATCTAAATACAATTTCAGTCGGGTTATACGAGGCAACTCCTAACTGTTCTAGATGACCTGGGTTATCGTGGCAATAAACAAATTGCTTGTCTTCAGGAAAAAATGTTCACAAAAATTTTGTTCCGTGTCCTGAAATAGGAGACTTTAGCAGAGCTTTTAGGGTTTTTTTATTTATTGTGAAGTTAATAAATTTCCTGCTTTCTTGGAAAATGCCAAATCACGTGCTGAGTCAGTCAGCTCCGCCTTAATAAAATGATGAGGGGCTGATAACTGTTTCGCATTAGATGAGGAGTGTTAGACCATGCCTTGAAACTCCAGATCAGATTTACTACTCTCATCTTCAGAGGAGTCAGAGTGGGTCGAATTTGAGAGGAAATATTGGGATGGGTTTCTCTCTCGCCAAACCATGATGACTACAAATGTTAGATCTTTGCATTTTCCTTTTGTCCAGTCATGAAGACTTTCTTCGCAATGATGACACAATCTGTGGAGCCCACTTCTTGGCTTAGTCACCAAGGGAAAAGGCAAAATAGACATTATAGGCACGGTGCACAAACCTTGTTATACTACATCCTTGAAGAACAAGTGTGTCACAGCCTTGCTATTCCGAATAGCGTGGTCTGACTGTCTAAAATATAAATTACCTACACAAATCATGGCCAACAGACTAACAAAATCACTATAAACTGTAACTTAGGGGCATTTTCTATAATAGCTCCGAGTAGTAAGCAATTATATGATAAAAAAAACGCATAGTAGAAAACAAGTCATGATTTGCTTGGTTCTTTCCTGTAGCTACGGGTATACATAAACGCCACAGGACTATAATTTGGCGACACTACGAACCGCCATCTTGAAATGCGGCGATAATTTGGGCCCAAAATTATCGCCTAAAACTGTTTAAAAGGTGGGGCACTTTTCTGCTTTTTTTCACCATATTAATGGAAGAAGTTATTTTTCGACATTTTACTCATAATGACGAAAACATTTAAAAAATTAGTGATGCTAACTTCTCCCCTTGACCTTCTGTGTATTTTTAGGGTATAATTTTTGTCTCCATAATTATCGCCCCAATTTCCAGATGGCGGTACCTATTGGAGCTAAATTACAGTCTTGTGGCATTTTTACCCGTAGCTACAGGGAAAATAAAACATAAGGTCAGACGATGACTTTTTACTCTGCAACCGAAGCTGATATATGTAGACATTATCCCAGTTTGCTCTTGTTTCTGATTTATATGGTTATCCCATAAACAATGCGGCATTTTTTTATGTTTATCATTACTTAGGGCAAGAAATAATTGAAAGCAAGTTTGTTTTGAGTATATGAACGACATAATCCATTTTTTAACTTCTTAACCTAAATCAAGCTATCAGTAAGGAGGTTTACTGTGCTCAGTTGGACCGTTTGCATACAACACTTAAAGAAAAATGGCCAGCATTAATTACTAAAAGAAGAATGATTTAGTGATGAAACGGAGTTTAGGTTCAGGTCCGGCTAGGCAAGAGATCCGGTCATTTGGGGAAAATCGGGCTCCGGCTCGGACCGAAGATTTCTAGATCGTCCGCCAAGCCGGAGAAAATTTTCATTAGATTTCAACTAAAATTCTTTACATATAAAATCTATGAAACTTATACAAGAAATAACTATCTTTTCTTATAAAGAGGTAGGAAAAAAGTAAATGAGATTTCGCCTTTTGAATATAACACTTATTTTATTTACGATTTAGGGAGACAATTTAAGGAAAAACTTATATAAGGTTTATCGTTTAAAAAATAAGAAGAAATAATGACTATATATTAGCTTTTACTATCATATTGAAAATTGAGGCTTTGTAAATTATGATGAAATGGGAGTAATTTGTCAGCAAGTTTTCGAGAGATTCGATTTCTTTTATTTGTATAAATATTTCCAGCTAATTAAAAATTCTAGAAATAATTAAATAAACATAAAAAATTATCAAGTGAAAGAAAATGCTGCTAATAATAATAATTATTAATATTTTATTCTAAATACATATTTAAAAATAAATGCTATAAATAATTAAATGAAAATAAACTTTTAGTAAGAGAAATAAAATGCTTCTCATAATAATAATCATTATTATTATTATTATTACTATGCCTATCGCTCTCTCTCTCTTATCACTAGTGAAATAATTGGAAGATAATGCATTATTTCCCTTTTCACAGGTCAATGAACTAAGGGGATAGTAGTAATCCAAACGAATATAATAAATAAAGAAACATATTTCCTGGCAAGTTCAGCTGAATGGCATTTTGGAAATAAGCCTTTTCTTTCTTTCCACTATAGCACTGTTTCAGCATCAAGTGTATCCCTTGTAGTACTGTTTGTAGGATCGGGTTTTCTCTCCATGACTGCAGATGCAAAATATTTATTTACACCAGTTTCCATCATATCTTCTAACTCTTGTTATCTTCTCTATTGCTACCTATTTTGGCTCGTCTTTTAATGTCTATATTTAAAGTCCTATTGATTAGCCTCCTGTTATTTCTAGATCAACAATTTACTCAGATGATGATATACTCTGCAACATCTCATCAAAGCATTCCAAGAATTAAACATAAGTTTCCTTTTAAACATCCATTCTTTGAAATTCAGTCTCTTCTGGGACATTTGATGGAGAATTTCTGTCCACCTGGCTATCAGAATCAGAGCTGGGTGTAGCAGTTTCTTTTGATTATGGTAATAAATTTATTTCTTGTTTGAGCGTATGCTTTATTTTATTATGATCTCTAATATCCAAAGGAGAAAATTTCTAGTGTGATTAGAACGGTTTTGCAAGTACATTAGGCTTCTTGTCTTTGATTTTGCCAAAGCGTTCTTTTAAAGAATTTAAACTTTTCTTTTTCATGGTTTATTATAATTTTTTAAAGAGTTAACCAAAACGCAAGCAGTAAAAATATGGATTTATCTATCATAATAGCTGCAGTAAATACGTTGCAGAAATATTTATAAAAAGTTGGAAAGTTAGTGAGTGGTCTTTTCTACTTTTTTATAAATATTTCTGAAACGCATTCACTGCATGTATTAAAAAGATAAATCTATATTATCAGTATAGATAACCGAACTAAGATCAATACTATAGTAAGCATTATTAACTTTCAAAAGCAACATTTTAACGAAAAATCAAAATATAAATTATCTACAAAGCTTCAACAAGTTTCAAGATTGACCAAGTTTTTACTAACAATTACTCTGAAGAGACCCGACACGACTTCACTGGACTTTGACTTGACTAACGACAAATATCTCTGCTTCTCTATCCCACCTCTACCAGGGCGTGTCGATTAGGGAAGTTTGAGGCTCCAGAGATACTCTTGCAGACTAGTGAACCAGGCGGCTTACTGGGCGCAGGCCGAAGCTTAGCCCGGGACGGGTTAGTACTCGCGTGAGCGGCGGATTCGTTTGGGTGGAGCAAAGAAGTGCTAGGGCTAGGAATTAGGCAAGTAAAAGGGGTTCACCGACACGTCAGCGAAATGAGCCAGGCTAATAACTGGATCTCAGCCGCTTTCCATATCTTTCTATTCCCTTGCAAAGCCTCTCCTTTTTCTCACGTTAAGATCATCAATGAAGAAAAGGAAGAAGAGAGATTAGACACAAAATGGAATCAGCGAAAAGGGTTCCCTTGCGCACGCTTAGAGGTGCGCAAAAGCCCGACAGAACATCAGTGTTTAAAATTATTTACAAGAACTCGAAGTTCTTCTAATTAGATTACTCGGCTATACCTCAACTTATGTCGCAATATGCCAAACAGAAAAGGATATGGATAACCTACTCAGCGAGAAGGCAACAACACTATTACAGACAATAGGGCTAGAGGCCAAGGTCACTCCACAAATAGAATCCCAGAAGGCAATATACTGCTGGTAGATCGTTTCATGAATAGGAGAAAACTCAGCTTTAGAATTTAAAGAAGAAATTGAGAACTGCCAAGAATGGGAAAGGGTTAAGGAAGTAGTAAAATTCAAAAATATACACACCAATGAAGAGTATACCCACGTCTTCAAAGTTATATTCAAGGAGACAAGTATGGCCCGGAAGGCAAAGAAGAATAAACTTCTAATATTCAATTTAGAAATAACGCAAGAACAGATAAAGAGCGACAAATTCATTAACGTATTAACTTGCTTCGCCTTAGATAAGCCTATATCAAGAGATTGTCCAAAGAAAGATGAGAAGAAGTGTTAAGAGTGAAGCTCTAACTCGTATATTTGTAGAGATTGTAAGAGTTTAGAGAAAAAGTGTGCAAAATCTGAAGGGAACCACCATACGATGGCGATGGCTTGCCCGGTAAAGAAGGAGATAATCGAAGTGAAACAAGGAGAGAAGGCAAAATCTGAAGAAGAAAAGACAAAACAAACAAACGCGAAAGTTGCTGAAGCTGAGCTAAATAGCTTCAGCCAACTAAAAATATAATAGAACTGAAACAGAAAAAGTCACTAAATATACTGGCGTGTATATTACACCCAGACTTTATGAATGTTGCCAATCCAAGTACATATTGAAAAGAGCTTAATAAAATGTTAAGCAACAATGGTTTAGAGCCAATGTGGTTCCCGGAGAACTTGCCCTCGGCTGATGTTTTAAATATAAAATACAATTCACGGTTTAAGAAACACAAACGCCTTCTGAAGTAATAGAACCACCAATCCAATGCCAAATCACAACACTAATCAGGGATTACTGAGGGATCTAGGATAAAACAAAAGAAGGCTCAAGCTGAGGAAGAAAGAATGGACGTAGAACAACAAACAAGTATCGCAAGATTTTCATGAATCCAACAAGAGGGAGAAACAGCGAAAGAGGCAGAAACGGGAAACGAAGTAACCTACCAACAGACACAAAAAGAAAATAAAGAAGGAAAGGGTTTTAACTTAAGATTCTACGCCCCGGAGGATAGGGTCTTCCCAATAGGAAATACCTAAGACATTTTAGGAGTAAAATGAAGGATTTACAAATACGAATTCGAAGGACCCCATTCGGACAATGAAGTCCACAAAATTATCATGAGCGGAGGAGTAAAACTCCACAAAGAAATTTACTATAATATAAAAAAAGAGGAATTTAAAAAGAAACGATGCGGAAGAACCAAATCCCCATGTGAAAGAAAATTTAAGAAGAAGGAAAGAAGGTCATCAATGGAACAATAGAAACTTACAGAATAATGGATAACAAGAGAAAAATAAAAATTGTAAGCCATAACGTGGTGGAATGAGATGCCAAAAGGCATTCACTATGCAATTCATATCTAAAAAAAAATAGATCCGAATATTATCACACTAAACGAATTAAACATCGATCCAGAAACTGCCCTATAAAATTATATAACTACTCAGTAATACACAAAACTACCACAGATATGATCTATGATGTGGTAGCTATAGCTATAAAAAGGAAATAGAATTCAAGAGACTAAAAGAGCTAGGTGAGTGACGAGGTTTAGTGGGTGGGTAATCCCAGTCCCACTTCCTGGACATATATTTTATTACCGCACCGAGGTGAAGCGGAGGTGAAGTGTAATCAATACACTTACCGTAGCCACTTCCGGTGAATTGATCAAAATTAAGATAATGATCCCTTGACTGTGTCCTCACTCAGTAAAAGCCAGTCATGGGTGGACAGGTGTAATATTAAGATTTAAGCCGAGTGGATTGCTTATTAATTGCCAAAGGATCGTCCAAAATAGTTAAACACACAGATACAAAAATAATCTTTAATATGCATGAATTTGAAATAAGCAACAACGTATATAAATATAAATAGAATTAATCTTTGCACTGAATAAGTAAGTCTACAACATGTCGTGGGGATTATACTTGAAAATTACTCACTAGGATGCGTGCGTCTTAATGGCACCCGACAGAATGAATGGAATAATATTATTGAATTAAGCACTGAATTAATCACTTTAATACTCGAAGTTATGGGCTCGGGATGGGAATTCTAGTTAACGAATAAACTGGTTAAGTTAGGGGAGTAAATAATTCACTTTAACGATACTTTTGAGTTCGTAAGTATTTTTTAGAATGACGGTGAAGAAATTCTTCTGGTGACGATGATCGCACTTAGTCCGGCCGTTGGAGGTTACCGAATGAGAAGGTAATCCTAGACCGGTGATATACTGATCCTATGCCGGATCACGAATGCGAGCCAAACTGTGGCTCAAATCGGAGTTCTTCTTCCTCGAAGTGACTATCCGATTATTCAGCTTCTGGAGTGGGAGCCAAAACCGATTACCTAGCTACGTCTAGGGTAATCCGCATAGGGAGGTCCTGTGTAACCTCAGACTTTGAATAGGGGGGGGGGGCTGCGAGAAGTTTGGCACCTACAAGTACCGTGACGGCAACACACAAATTCCCCAAAGTTTCATTCATACAACGGGCGAACTGTTTCCTTTGTGGAACGAGCTCCACACACTCGATGTAGGTCCAAGGTCTTCTGCGTCACTCCAGGGAGAAGTTTCCTTTTTATTTTCCCCACGAGCAGAAATCCAGAGAGAGCACCGAATTCTCCTAAAATCCGTATCGCTGCGTGAAAGACCTTTTCAACGGCTAGCATGTGTCTTTTAGAGGCAGACATTTTCCTGAACGGCCATCTCGAATTTGGTTGTCTCAAAGGCGCTAAAAGGGCGAAGGGAATTCGAGGCGAAAGGTGAATTTGGAATACGGGAGGGACGTGCAGCTTGTGTCGGGGTATCTTTGCGTACATTAATATACGTGGTATTTAGACTTCTACAACGAGTCATACCTAGCCATTAAGATCAAGACCAAGACCGGAAATATACACATAATGGCAGGGTACCAACCTCCAAGGAGAGGATATGTACCTATCCACAATTTCATGGAAATATTCGGCCAAAACGACCTGGTTTTGTTCATGGGAGACCTAACCGCGCATACAAAAGCATCAGGATAAACCGGGAACTTTAATAATTCAGGTAAAAATCTAGACAAACTAATAGAAAGAGGCATTTTCGAAAGAATAGGTCCGGACTTTCCCACATATTTTGGCAGAAGAAGAGGAGCCAAACGGTACATAATACTTGCATCTCCTAAATTCCGATACCACTACCGGATCGAAAGAGGCCCACCTTCTATCAGTAACCATGAAATGATGGTGATAAAAATATCAGCAGACCCTTTACAAGCGAAATGTCCCATTAAGAAAAACTAAAAACGGCAAACTAGCGCGGACTGACAAACTTTCAGGAACCAGATCTTAGCGAGGCTATGCTCGAATATATAGATGTACCCATAGATAACACTGGGGATCAATGTATTTGGTGAATTGACAAAAGTACATTTTCCAACCTAAATCGAGCATACTGAATTCAAATCTGTAATCATATTCTCTCTAAATGCTACAGATTTTTCGTAATATCAATAACTAATATTATACAATAATTTTCATTTTATCACGCCTATCATCATGCCCTGAAGTAATTTTGAATCACCCTTTTGCGTTATTTATAGTAAAGCAGGTTTTTTTTGCACAAACTTTTTATTGCATACGAGAAGAAACTTAAATTACACATTAGTATTACAAATACTCTAATCAAATAGATGGTAATTTATTAATGACCTAACATCAGGCTGGAGGACCTCTTCTTGATTTCAATCAGCCAAATATTTGTGTTTGTAACTCTATCTCTTGTAAGTCTTCTCTGGCTGATCTCTTCTAATCGTCCAGCAGTAGTCCGCCATCATGTGTCTATCCCAGTGACTTGGTAGCTCTCTTCCATCGTCATCAAATCCTGATGGAAGCGTTGCCCTTGTTCGTCGCTCAAGGCTCCCAGATTCTCTGGGAATCGGTCGTGGTGACTATTTAGGAAATGCAGCTTCACACTCATGTTGCATCCCAGCTCACGATATGCTCAAAGCATATTAGTAACCAGATCCTCGTAGTTATGCGCTTTTTTGTTTCTCAAGAAGTTGCGAACAACGGCAGAAAATGAGAGCCAGGCTGCCTTCTATTTTTCATTCATGGTGTTCACGAATCTAGAATCACTCAGAAGTCTTCGGATTTGGGGACCATCAAATATTCCTGCTTTTATTTTTTCGTATGACAAAGCAGGAAACGCCGATATTATGTAATGAAAACAATCATTGTTAGTGCTCAACGCCTTGACATATTGCTTCATCAACCCAAGTTTGAGATGAAGTGTAGGGAAAACGATCTTCTCTTGACTTACGATTGGCTCATTAACAATGTTTTGCATTCCTGCTTCCAAAGTTTTCTGAATTAGCCAATCTTTTTGGGACCAGTGTTTGTCACGCGCTCGACTGACCCACATACATATATAGCATGAAAATCTTGTATATCCCTTCTGCTGGCAAAAGGAGGAAGTTGACCATCTTAATGTCTACACATATGATCCAATTGTGTTCATGGTACTTAAATTAATCCATGACCATTCTTATGTCATCGTGAGTTTCTCGCAGCTGGACAGAGTGCCCAAAAGGAACTGCACCAAAGGCATTGCCATTATGCAAAAGACACACTTGAGGCTACGCTTGGAGCTATCCAAAAACAGTCTCCACTCATCAAGGCTATAGGTGCCAAATCCCAACTCGGTAAACAGACTAGGAACATCGTGGCAGTATACAAATTGTTTGTCCTCAAAGAAATACTTAACAAATGTACTCTCCCTTGTTCGGTAATATAATACTCGTGCCGACCTGTCAAGCATATGTCTTTCACTCAACCTGGTGGCTAAAAGTTCTGCAGCTTTCTTGGAGAGCGCCAAATCACGTATCAAGTCATTCAAATCCTCTTGATTCAAACATTGAGGAGCTAATGACTGTTCAGCATCTGATGATAAACCTGCAAAGTTTGAATCCATTCCGTGGACGTCCATATCAGGTACATCATTTTCATCCTCGGAGGAAGAATATGCACTGAAAATTGGAACTGGTAAAGACTCAGAATGAGATACTAGCCGGATCGCCGAGGGAATGTTGGGGTAGTCGATCTTTTACCGATTTTGCTTGTCAATCCCTTTAATATTCACCAGACAGAAATAACTCCGATACATGATCCTTTGGCTCTCGCCACCCAATGGGGATTACAAAAGAAAGACCATTTCTCTTTCCTTTCGTCCACTGACGAAGATGTTACACACAACTATGGCAAATAGCATGTGGGGCCCACTTCTTATCTTGATCGCCAAGAGGAACATCGAAATATGCCTTATAAGTGCGGATCACAAAGTTTGACATAATGTGCCTTTGACGAACTAGCATGTAACAGCCACATATGTAGCAGAAAGTATCTGGATCATCAACACAATTTCCTCTTGACGAAGCCATCACTCTAACATGAGACCTGAAAAAAGAAACAATAATGACAATATCTTGCACAATAACACTTATTACTATCTTACAACTATGTACTGTGAAGTATTTGCTTCCTACAACCACCCTCTCTGTCCGTCCGGAGGGCAGTTTTTGGGGAAGCGAGAAAATAGAAATTATAGAATAACTATAGCATGTAAGTAAAAATGAATTATATATTTAAAATTAGTATAAAAATACAAATTAAAATTGTCAAATAAATCTAACTCGCCAGAAAATGTGATTAAAATTGTTCCCCTGGGTCATTTAATCAAAACGCTAACCGAAACAGACATAAAAGACATCCCGAGAACAACATTCAGAACCTTGCCACACCACGCCCATACGCCACTAATTGCGGAATTAAAAAACAACTATGCTAACTTAAGAGATAGAATGAAGCGAAATGGTCCCCACAGGAGTGACAGGGAACGACTACTCAACATTAAAAACGAATTAACCACAGCAATTATAGCGGAAAGAGGCTCCATTTGGGATCAGCTAGTGGAGGCAATTGAAGAGGAGACGAACCCGATGAAATTTTGGCAGAGGATCAATAGAGCCAGAGGAAACATAAAATCGAAGAGGAAGATAACCATTAAATATAACGGATAGGATGCTCAAGAACCGCAACAAATAGAAGCCGCATTTAGAGAAAACTGTAGCAAGATATTCGACATATCCCCAAAAGAAAATGAAAATTTCGTCCATGAACATGAGAATGTTATAGTAGAAGACCTAGAAAGAAATAGAATGAAGATAGCCCCTAAACACACTGCCTTCCCTACAATAATGGAAAATCAAGGGGTTGAGCCAATAACTTTCGAAGAGTTAAAGCTATACTAATCGCCACCAAACAAAGATCCTCAGGCGATTCCGGGATATCCCGTGAAAATTTGGTGAGAGCACCAGACGGCTTTCTGGCAAAATTAACAGATATCTTCAACGCGTCAATCAGCGCAGGGTATTTTCCGGGTGCCTTGGAAAAAGGCAAAATAATATTCTACAAACTTCAGACCTATGACCCTGCTGGAAACAATAGCTAAACTCCTTGAAAAATTTATTGGAAAGAGACTTAACAAACACATTGAGAAAAATAATCTAATTCCACAACACTAGCATGGGCTTAGGAAAAATAGAGGCACAGAAACGGCACTGGTCATCCTTGTTGAAACGATAGCTAAGGCAAAACAAGAAAAGTATTATACGGATCGAGTGCTAAGAGACGTGCAAATATCGTTTGACAAGGTCTGGCGAATCGGGCTAAAATACAAGATAAAAAAGGTTAGGACTCCCCACAATTCTGACAAAATGCTTATACGATTATATAACGGACCACACAGCACAAATCGCAGATACATCAAGGAGTCTCCCAAGGGGGATGCCCTAATCCAAAATTATACAGTATATATATTAGGGATCTACCAGACTCAGTCTTCGAGAACACCAAATATATACAGTTTGCGGATAATATATCGATCATCACCAACAGTCTGTATAAGCACCCACCAACAATGGCCAGAAGAATAGCAACAAAAATAGAAAACATTAACAATTACGAAAGGAAGTGGAAAATTAGAACGAACCCAAACAAGTTTATCAGCATTCCAATAGGAAGAAGAAAACATCGAGAGGGCTCATTAATGAGGACAGAGATACCAAAAATAGGGAAAAGTTCTAGGTCTCAAAAAAACCTCCAATGGATACAAAAAACACGTCTCAGAAAGAATAAACTTAGCACAAGCCAATCTAGCGAAAATGTTCCAACTCAAGAATCTTAATGGAAAAAATAAGACCAAATTTTAAAATTCATTATGCAAAACGATATTACTATATCCAACAATACCATTTAATCGACTTCACAAGACTAATACCGTCAAGTTAAAAGCAAGAAAATAGCAGCCTCTTAATAATTACCAACACAAGGCAGAGAGATCGACGCAACAGCGAGATCTGCATCAAGAAGTAAATATGGAACCAATAAACCCAACTCTACATAAAAGAGCTACGAGCATATGAGAAAAGCTAGAGGTACTTCTTAGTGATGAAGAAAAGAGAAAATTAGAGATTTCCATAGAATACAGTGAAAACAACAGAGGTAACTTTAGGAGCGGGAGACCGATTGGAGGAGTCATTCCCGCACCAATATTCACGTAATAGGATCACGATCAATAGTAAAAAGAAAATAAGGAAACATTAACAACTGCATATTACTCAAGTAATATCTAAAGAAATTCAACAAGGAATAATAGAAGCGTGAGGGCCTTCTTATTCAATATATAAAATAACATTGGAATATTAAATAATAGTAATTGTTTTTATCTGAAAGCCTCAGGATTCTGAATAGCTCCAGAAATTGCTACAAAAACTCGTCTGCCCATATCCTTCCTTTTTTTCTGCGTGAAGCCTTTTGAAATGCAAAATTAAGGATAATTACTACTAATTATATAAGGTTCCCGAAAACTGTTTGAATTGTTTGAGACCCTTAATATACAACTGACAAAAAATGACTGCCTCTACATCGTCAAGAAATTACCTAGAAACCAAAATCTTAATGCAGGTGCAGAACTATTTCGAACAAGAATTTCCCCAGAGAGCATCTCCAACTAAACGTACTATTTAGAAAACTGTGGAAAAGCTTAAAAGAAATAAAACTATTTTCAATTTCAATAAATGACTTTCAGGACGACTGAATACTATAAGGAAGGAAGACAACATTGAGTGCGTTCATTAGTTATTAGTAGCAAACCATAAAGTATCCTCCAAAAGAAATGGTACAGGATTTTCACAACTCTCATTTCTACGAATTGTTCGAAAAAAGTTTATTTCTATCCATTTAAACCAGTTACTAAACACAAACTCCTTAAAAATGATTTTCCTCGCTGTCTCAGATTTGTCCAATGGTTTCTCGGACATCCAGGAAGATTAATCGAACAGTTAGTTGTTGGAGATGAGGCTGCATTCCTTATGAATGGTCAATTAAAAAGACAAGACTCACGGCAATGTGCACCAAGAATCCAACCAACCGAAGACCATGTGTACGAAAAGAGTATCCGTAGACAAGAGTTGTCTTTGTGGGTAGTACTGTGTGGCAATGGTTCGCTAATTGGTCTAAGTTTTATTAATGGGAACTTAAATGGTGAAAACTGGCCTAGAAATTTTAAAACAAGATATCATTCCACAATTACACGGTGCTTATGGAGCCAGATTAAATCGCGCTTGATAGATTCAAGACGGTGCTCCTGCTCACAGAGCACTGATTTTTTTTAAAATTGCCTGCAGAAAGTACTCCAAAAGCGAATAATTGCTGTGGGCCATAAGAACGAGTGGCCTCCCAGAAACACTGAATTGACCCCATATGATTTCTTCTTATGGGTTCTCAATTTAGACGACTTAAAGCAGCGCATCACAAATGAAATAAACATCTTAAAGGACAGAACAAATGTTATCAGAAGAGTAAGGGCGATGAAAGATAGAGCTCACGTCTGTCTAAATAGAAATAACCGTCATGTTGAATAAAGATACAGGTTTGCAATAAACAATAAATAAAATGTTTACTGTTATTAAGGATTGATTAATTTTATATTATTATCCTTGATTATATTATTAAATAAATATCACAGACATTGTTGTCTTATTGACCAAATTGTGCTGCTTAAAATACATGTTGCTTAAATTCTATGATATTGGCTTGCAAGCCCATTCGGGGTGTAAAGTAAGACTGTTTTCTACACCAAACAAAATAAATTGTTTCCAAATATTTCAATTTATGAAAAGGTTATTTAGACTTAAACCTGGTATACTTTTTGTGATTCACTGTATTTATGTAATAATTTCCCTCTCATTTACTTGCGTCTCAGAGAAAATTTTGTTTTCCCCAAATCGATTCCTTCTCTTAGTGTGGATAGATGAGAAATCCTCAACAATATAAACACTCACGACTTGCTCTTTTAATATATCAACAATATTATCGGCATTGTCAATGAAAGTCCTTCTCTATACATACTCCATCCTAGGGCCTCCTTATAGATTTTCGATTATTTTTATTTACAGTGGCGGCTAGTAGCTAAAATTAGTGAGGGTGCTGCATATAAAAATAAAATTTACAGATAAACTTGATCAAATCCTAAAAAGAACAAAATCAAACATTTTTTTACTCACTAATAGCCTAAATTATTACAGTTAAAGCTTTATCCATTCATTTAAAAACGAAATCCATTCTTGTTGTTTTAGTTTGCGCGAAAGCACTGAAAGTTCGTTCAGTCTTTTAGAATTCATTTTGCTTCTTAGAAAAGTTTTTATTCTTTTCAGTGTTGAAAAGCAGCGTTTTGCATCTGATGTAGTCATGGGAATTGTCAAGAGGATTTTTATCAGTTTCTTAATTTAACTAAGAAAATCATCTAGATTATTTTCCAATATAAACTTCAGCAGTTCAATTGATTAATAAAATACCTGAAAGAATATGAATTAAATTTTTCACTCTATTACATTCCAAAATATAAAACCGTTTGTAAGCACAACATACGCGGAGTAAAAAAGAAACACTATTTTACACCAGCACACCAGGGGCGGTACTGCGTGAGCCATAGTGCTCTCTCTCCCTTGCCTGCAGCTTTCTATGTCGAACATGTGAGAATGCGCACAACAAGGGAATGGATAGTGACATTAGGCTTAGGGATTATATACAGAATTAAAGAAAAAAGGACTCATTATATTGAATGTTATTGATAATATCGAGTGGAAATAAGGGGTGCTGCAGTTCCGCAGTGCCTATAAAAGAGCTGCCACTGTAATAAATAAATAAATTCTATTGCTCGTCTAACTATAGAGCGCTTAAGCTCATATTTAGAGTTTAGTGCTATATCTCTTTAATAGTTTATCTTCGATTTCCTAATACCTCGCTTAACTATTCTACGATAAAAATATAAATGTCTAGAAATACTTCTGTTCCGTTTTTTTAAGGTTTAGTAATGTCTTTTACGATCTTGTATTGAATTTATGATATCTCTACTTATCTAGGAAGTCGGCGACTCTTTCATTTACCCTGTTTTCTGCCTAGGTAACTAAATCGGATTAATTAGTAAATACAGGTCACTGTAATTTTTAATAGATATGTAGTACGTCCACGAAAAAAAATTTAATTATAGCTCCCAAAACGCGGTATGAATTGGTTGCTCTCATTCACAATTATCCTAGACTTTATTTGGAATCTAATTACATTATGAGTACTTTGCACTAGTGTATCGCAAAATTGAACTTTTTACACTAGGTTTTCGTTCATGGTAAGAATTTAATCCAGTATATTTTGCCTCCGCTTTGGTTCCTCAACCTGTTGAAAATGAAATTGTCATAAATAAAGTTCAGAATACGTTCCCACTTTTCCCCCGAAATGTTTGTTATATAGGCGACGTTTGGCAAGTTAAAATCTCCGTAGATCATCGTTGTATTTAATTTTATAATATAAGAGATAAATAATCATTGCTGCGTTTGTCCTAGATTTCAATTTGAGCAGAGGAGGAGGGTTCTATAAATGAGTATGATTCTCATATCGTCGCTACCCATGGCTATTATTGTTGAGTTCAATTCTTTCAAATAGAACAGCACCGCAATCCCCACTCCTATAACTCCCATTTTATCTCTATTGAACCTTTTTTAGCAATCGAGGCTAAATCCTCCAATAAAGTTCACATCACATCATTTTCGACTAACTTTCAGTTAAACGAAGCCGAAGTTTCGGAACAAACGTTAAATTCGGTTATTTTTTTCTTATCCTGAGCGCATTTGCGAAAAAGGAAATTTAATTTGTCCCTTAAGAGGATGTCTCGCTTTCTCGATTGCCTTGGAAATTTCCTTGGTTACCATGAGTTTCCTCTTCAGGTTTCCCTTAATTTATTGCCTTGTCAGCCGCTACTTTCACTGTTCTGGCTTCCGCTGTTACCCGAATGTTCGCTTATCTAATAACAAGCGTCTCCAATCTGATTTAAATGTATGCCGTCGTTTATAAATAGGTTGGGTTCCTAAAATTACTCCCGGAAATTAAGAAATTTAACTCTATTTACTTGACAGCTGTTTGAGGCACGCGTTTGTGCAAATAGCCCTTGATTGCATTCTTAAAATTGCATTTATTCTATAGATTGTTCCGATTATTGCTACTTTAATTGCTTTTACCTTTACGGATGCAAGTATGTCAAGATAACGATGAACAATCGTTTTCGACGCTAAATAAAACCTGTGGATGTCGTTTCCGCCATCAACTATTTCTCTTTCAGCGAATGGACTCAACAGATGAGAGATATCCATTGATTGTATCGCATTTTGGATTCTGCAGCCACGCAAACAGATCTGCCTTCGTTTTCGCGGATTCCTTATCATATTTTCTAAACAACGAATCCTTGATAGCAATAATTTAAGATTTAGTTTTAAGAGGGCTCATCTTTTGCTAGCATTACGACACTCTTCGAAGTGCACAAAACCTTGTGGTCGATCCCCGTTTACAATTGGTCTAAAGTCCTGCTTAGCGTTCAAATATGTCTCTAATGAACGCTTGTAAGCTCTGGGATTTACAACCTGACTCAATTCTCCTCTGTTACCGTAGTGTCTGTTATTGCTTCAATAGTTTACCTCTATCCCAGCGCGCAAATTATCAATGGACGTGTCTAATTCCAGTCTTAAGTCCGTTATCTCCTTTTCGAGGCTGCAAAATGTCTGAAAATTCTTCTAATCTCCGTTTTCATTTCACTTATTACATTGTCAATTATTACTCCAAACACTTGATTAGACAAATAAACATGGAAAGTTCTATTTCCATTATCACCAGTTGGAACGTAAACTTCCTTGTTAAAGAAAACCCGAAAATAAAACAATTAAACTTAATCACTTGCCGTGTGTATAAAGTAGATTGTAGTTTTCCAAATATGTGAACGCTATATAACGGACGGATCCTTGGTAATAGCGTGAGAACGATTCTTGTCACCACGACCAAGTGGGTAATATTATGAAACACGCTTAATATATTTTTATATCTAGTGGCGAATAAATAATTTGGTATATTCGAGTTTAGGTCCTGTATATTATCACACCATAATTAATGATGTCCGAAGCAGAAAAACATGTCATAATATCCCAATTGAGAACTTTTACAGGAGAGTGGTGGTTTCACATCTTATAATGAGAAAGGTAGGGCATAGAAGGAGAAAAGCATGGCACGGAATGAAGATTTGCGAGTAGAACCTCAAGTGACATTCAATTTAATTTTTTATGTTTTAATAAAAATGCAGGTCTTGCAAAATCACTCATTAAGGGTGATACTGAAAATCAGTCAAGGGGCCAACATTTTTCAAACTCTATGCATTAGTAATGTTAAAATATTTTTTTAAGTTTTTGTATCGAATTTGAATAGAACTAAGTGGGACTTCAGGAATATTTGGGGGACACCAGAACTAGGTGGTGTTAAACGTTGATTAACCAACTGAGAAAGGTTTATATAATTTTGCGAGTGTAACTTGAAGGAATTAGCCAATCCATACCTTCTTAGATAGGGGAACGAAAGCTCTGGCTACACTGAACTGATACGGGGTGCCATTGATCTGAAGGAATAATTAAATGTCATTCATTCAGTAAAGGGTTATGATTCAACTAAAGAACTGGCATGGTTTCAAAAAATAAGAGATATGCGTCATCTAATTTGTCAAGATGATTACTCGATTCTTCAGAATTCGCATTTAACCAATCCTTTTTCAGACAATGAGCCAATTCTACTCTATTCATTTGGATCACAGCTAAATTAATATATATATATATATATATATATATATATATATATATATATATATATATATATATATATACTATATATATATTATATATATATATATATATATATATATATATATATATATATATATATATATATATATATAGCTATACTAAGAAGAGCAAATTGAGGGTCTGCGAGTGGTAACAACCAACAAAGGGCTTCAACCATATTTAATTTCTGCCTTTCGAAAACATTTGAATTCAGAAAGAAAGATGCAGAAACCGTGTAGATTATATATGTAAATAGTACATATTGGAGGAGAAGCTTGGTTTTACAAATGAGGCACTGACTACTGCTATGTTCGTGTGCAAGGCAGATCGAGCAAATGCAGAGCAGGTACATTCACGTCTAAAATGACCACGAATATCGCACTTATAACACAGTAGATGAGCCGAGGTTAAACTTTTAGGGCGAAATAATTTGTAACTAACAGGTTGAGGGGCTGAATAGAATTCAGTATGTATCATATGGGGTTTTAGTTGCTATTATGATATTTTCCGTGGGGGGCTCGCTTTGCAACCTTGATAGTGAACTATATTAATGCTAGGTTAGAGAGAGAGAGTAACAACAAGGAGTAACAACAAGGAAAGAAGGTACCCTAGGAGACCTTACGGTCCATTCAAGGAGGGTACCTTTGGACTAGCAATCGAGCGGGCACAAGGCGTAACAGGAAAGTAAGTACCCTAGGAGACCTTACGGTCCATTCAAAGAGGGTACCTTTGGACTAGCAATCGAGCAGGCACATGGCTGCTCAATTGTTTTGCGTCCCTAAACGGCCACTTTTCAAGACTTTGTCTAGTCTTGACTTGAACTGGTCAACAGATTCACTGTTGACAACTTCCACTGGAAGTGCGTTCCACTTACCGCAGATACTGTACGTGAAAAGATTTCCACACATATTGCGGTTGTAACGCTTGATTTCAAGTTTGAAGCTGTGATTGCGCGTTCTGTTCTCACTCAGTGTGAAAATATCCCGGTAGTCAACATTGTCGAACCCTCGAAGTATTTTGAAAACTTCGATGAGCTGACCACGCAGTCTACTGGTTTCCAGCAAGAACAGATTTAATTCCCTTAGTCTATCCTCATAACTTTTATGTCGGATAGAGGGAATCAGCTTGGTTGCCCTGGCTTGTACGCGCTCCATCCTTGCGATGTCCTTTCGAAACGAAGGACTCCAAAATTGTATGGCATACTCCAGGTGCGGCCGAACGAGGGAGTTGTACAGACAAAGTACTATCTCCTTGTTACGGCATCCAAACTGGCGCTTTATGTAGCCTAACATCCTTTGGGCTTTCTTCTCTGCCTCGATGCACTGTTTCGAGAACTTGAGGTCGCTAGTAATAGTTACATCCAAGTCCTTCTCAGTGTCACTCGATTCAAGAGCAGTGCCCTTAAGGATATACTGAGATTGGGGGTTTCTGTGGCCGATATGCATCACTTTACATTTCCCCACGTTAAAAGGCATTTGCCACGTGTCCCACCACTCCCCAATCTTCCCAAGATCTTCCTGCAGGCGGGCAGTATTTCCATCCTTTGCAACGTTCATACCAAGCTTGGCATCGTCGGCAAATTTGGAAATCTTAGCAACTATGTCACCGTCCACGTCGTTGACGTAGATGATGAATAGTAGTGGTCCCAGGACAGAACCTTGAGGCACCCCGCTAGTAACGGGCACCCACTCAGAAGACTGTCCATTTACCACCACCCGTTGCCGTCTGCCACTTAGCCAGTTCTCGATCCAGCCGGCTACCTTTCCGTCTATGCCAAGCGCTCGCACTTTCCGGAGAAGGCGGCGGTGTGGTACCTTATTAAAGGTTTTCTGAAAGTCTAGGTAGACCACATCCACCGCCTTGTCCCGATCTTGCTCACTGAAAACGGAGTGGAAGAATTCCACAAGGTTTGTCAGGCATGACCGTTGCCTTCGGAAGCCGTGCTGGAAACTCCTCAGTAGCAGGTTTGACTCTAAATACGACGTCACTTTGTCCACCATGATGCTTTCCATGAGTTTACCGATTATCAAAGTCAGACTGATAGGTCGGTAGTTCGACGGTTGGTTACGGTCTCCTTTCTGGAAGATAGGAGTCACCTCCGCCTCACGCCAGTCTCTATGAACGCATTTGGTCCGGATTGACATGTTGAAGATTGCGCTCAGGTGTCGTGACACTTGATCGTGCACTTTTTTCAACACTTTAGGTAGAAACCCATCCGGGCCAGGTGACTTATTCGTCATTAGGTCACTGATCTTCTTTTTGATTTCAACTTCGGTGAAGTCCATATCCTCCAGCTTTTCTCCCGAGTAGGAATCCGTCGGCTGGGGGATGGGACCACATTCTTCAGTAAACACTGAAGAGAAGTAGTCGTTGAGGAGGTTAGCATTTTCTGCATCTGAATGCTTTAATATCCCCTTCTCATTCCTCAAAGGGCCAATCGTTCGACGGATTGGTTTACGGCTGTTTACATATCCAAAGAACTCCTTGGGATTCTCTTTACAGAGTCTCGCCACTCGGAGTTCCTCAGACCGCTTAGCCGCCCTTATGCTGGACTTCACTCTCTTGCCTAGCCTCCGGTATTCGTCAAAGACACCCGAGATCTTCGATTGCCGGTACACAGTTCTATTCTTCCTAAGCAGTTGGACGATTTCTCGATTAAACCACTTTGGTTGAACAGAAGACCGACGGAGGCATTTCAGAGGGATGAAACGTGATTGAAGACTCATGAATGTGGTTTTGAAACTATTCCACGAGTCTTCAACAGCATCGCACACTTTTAGCCTCACGTCAGTCAGTCCAGCACGAAGGCTTGCAAAGTTTGCTCTTCTCAAGTCAAGTTTCCTTGATTGACTGGCAACAGACCTTACCTTCGGGATCTTGATGGTAAATCTAATTAGTCGGTGATCATTGCCACCGAGCTCTTCGCCTACAGAGAGATCCTCAACGATATCATCCTCAGAGGTGAAGACCAGGTCGAGGATATTGTCACCTCTCGTCGGTTCTCTGACCCATTGAGTAAGGAACTCGTTGTTGGCGAATTCCAGGAGTAGCGCGCTCTCGCCACAGGCTTCTCTGGTTTCCCAGTCAACTTGGCTGTTGAAATCGCCCGTAACGATGCACACTCTGCATTGAACAAGCTCACCCAGCAGCTGGTACAGTTCCCTGTCCTTCTCAACGGGTTGGGAAGGGGGTCTGTAAAGCAGCAGGGTCCTGTATCTGACAGGACCTATCTCCAGGTCAACGCCTAGAAGCTCGTGATCGGATATAATGTTGGAGTTCGTAGATTTGATTGTATCCTTGACATACAACATTACACCGCCACCCTCTCTTTCTGGCCTATCTTTCTGGAAGAGTTGGTAGCCAGGAACCGTGAATTCACCTTCAAAGTCTCGGTTTGAGGTTTTTAACCACGATTCTGTTATGGCTACCATTTCGAGTTCTTCCGTCGCTACGAGGCCACGGAGCTCAGGAAACTTGTTCATGATGGACCTCGCATTGAACAGAAGAACTTTCAAGGAGTCCCCTAATGTAGGACCCCCTATACTCTTCCGTTTCTCGGCTTCTTGGTTGTCGCGATGCCACCATTTTTGGCAACCTCCAAGAAGGTTATTTTGGGAGTGACTCGGGCGTACTGGCGTACGTCCGCCTTCCCAATGGGCCGGACACTTCTTTGGGTGCGCTCCACGACATCCTGGATGAGGTTAGCTAGGAAAGACTTGCCCTTAAAAGAGAGGTGCACCCCATCCCTTTGGTAGAGGTCTTTTCTACCATAGAATACGGCGTATGGGTCGACAAAAAAGACACCCTCCGCCGTACAGAGGTCTGCAAGGCGCCGGTTTAGTGACATGTTCCTCACGCAGGCAGTCCGGCTTGGACCCCACCTCGGGAGCATCCCAACCACGAAGCGTCTGCGGGTTTTCAATCCACAGTCGTCGACAGCGCCCATAACCGTCTTTATAATCTCGCCTGTAGGGCCTACCCTACCTCCTCTGAGGTAGAGGTCGTTGCCACGTACCATAAGGGCAACGACTGAAGTCTCAGAAATTTGAGACTTCTCGGCCTCAGCTCTTACCTGCTTATTCCCACAGCCTGGGAGGCAGCTCACCTTAACGCTTGTGCGAAGGCGGGCCGCTAGCAGGGGCTGCAGGCCCTGTGTCTGGGAATCACCCACAAGGCTGATCCTGGCACATTTGCCTGCTGAGCTCGGAGTCTTTATTTTCTGAGGCAAGCTCTCCGATTTCTCTCTCTTGCCCGTCATGTTTTTTTCAGGCTTCTCTTTTTTCTTCTTCCTCTTATTCTTCTTCTTCTTCTTCTCTATCATCTTTTCCCCCTTGTCATTCTTTTCATTAACTTCTTTTACCTTTTCTTCTTCTATTTCTCTCTCTTCCTCTTTCTTCTTGCCCTTATTCGTCTTTTTTATCTTTTTTTCCTTTTGGCGTCTCTGCCACATTTGGGCCTGGGCTCTCTGCAGAGGTGGTGTTTGCCACAGGACTCGAGAGCTCGTTTAACTTCTCCTCGAGCCTGCAGATCTGGTGGGAGTGCTCCTTCTTGAGCCTCGAGATTTTCTTTTCGAGGTCTGTAGTTCTTTCCCTGTAGTAGACGACTACTTCCTCCACTTCCTTCTTTAAAATGCAAGTGGTGCATACACTGCCTGGGTGGCATTTCGCATAGCAGCCCTCCGGGAAGTCAACGAACCACTTGTCCTTCTTACATGTGGCACACGTGAATTTAAGCGCTGCTGAACCTTTCTTGCCTGCCATTTTGAACACTCTATATTTCTGAAGCTTGTGACCAATCAATATATAAAAAGGGGTTCGGTGAGTTCTCCCCGCGTGAGTCGCTCCCGCCTATTGATCGGAGTCGTTTCGGAGTCTTCCAGAAGGCACGCTCCTTGTGCTGCTGTTCGTCCGACCGAGTCGTCAGCCTCTTCGTGCCATGGCTCCCAACCAAGCAGCACAGACGGTTTCCGAAGGGTCCATCGATTTCTCACCAGGTGAACAACAACGAAGCACGCCCCTTACTAAACTCCTACTAGTTCCCTTTACAACGGCCAGGATCTCGGAGCAGCGTTCAATGGATATCCCGCCCCACCAAGAGACTCGACCCAAGGCTTTTTATTGGCCTGGTAACCAACCTGGGAACAAAGGGCCCTCACCTCGGACCGATGCTACCAGAGACACCCGTCAACGAGCACTGGGAACGGTCAATAATTACTCGCCAGGGAAGGGGTTAACGGGGCACTACCCTCATCCCATTCATCGTGCCCCAACGCCTAGGACCCCTCTAGTCTTAGTCTCTTGCAACCAGTGAGCGTTGATTGGCGTTGTTTAGAGAGGTTCCAAAGCCTCTCTTCTGACGCGTGAGGTAGCTGCCAGGTCCTTATATTTAGATAGAGGGAAAAAAGGGAAAGAGTGACATGATAGGAGTAGGCTTTTTTTTCTTTTTTTTGTATAAGTGGGAGAGATAGGATAAAAGTAAAAAAGGAGAAGGATAGAGTAGAAATGAGAAGGAATGACGCACTTAGTCTGGAACCTCGTTTCCGACCAAATCGACAAGGAAAGCCCTACCAGGAGTACCCAGAAGAGGTACCCCCGCCGACATAGCTCGAAAAGTCAAAGGTACACACAAGCTCTCTTCCCGCGACAAGGGGGCGTCACCTCTCCCTCTACTTTCTTAGAGAGAGAGAAAGAGACGGAGAGAGAGAGTGTGTGTGTGTGTGTGTGTTACAAGGAGTTACAAGGAAAAGAATTAGCTCAAAGGCCTTACCCTTCATGCCGAAGAGGCACTCATTAGATGATGAAACTTAGCTATTATAAGTTAATCTAGATTCAACTATCCCAATAGCAAGCACTAAAAACTTACTATCACTACATCATGTTCTAAAGTATATGTTATCGAGTCGACTCATGAACTCGTCGACACTGTTAATGTTGACAACTACCGCTGGCAGCCTATTCCACGTGTTGCAGATGTCGTACGTGAAGGACTTACCCAACGGAAGCGTATTAAATCTGGGCAACTCCATCTTCCACTCGTGATTTCGAGTCGAATTCCGGTTAAGAGTAAAGTACTTCATGTAATCGACATTTTCAAGACCCTTTGAGTCTTTATGAGACGACCGCGCAATCTTCGAGTTCATAGCCAAAAGAGCCTGAGCTCTTGCAGTCTTTCCCAGTATGGCTTGTTCTTTATCGATAAGATGTCTTTCCGATAGTGAGGAGACCAGAACTGAACTGCGTACTCCAGGTGAGGCCGCAGCTGTGAGATGTACAAGGGCAGAACAAGCTCCTTGTTTCGAAAGCTGAATTACCTCATGATGTAACCTAGCATGCGCTGAGCCTTCTTCTCCACCTATAAGCACTGCTTTTATAATTTGAGATCGCTGCTAATCAGCACACCTAAGTCCTTCTCGACATCAGTTGACTCAAGACGCATACCTTGTATATTGTAGTCCGACCGGGGATTCACACACCCGATGTGCATCACCTTGTACTTGTCTAAGTTGAAAGGCATCTGCCACTTGTCAGACCACTTGCTGATCATCCGTAGGTCCTCCCTCAACCCCTCGATGTTTTAGAGAGTCGCTACGTTCACTGCAACTTTTGTGTCGTCGGAAAATTTCGCGAAGCGGCTCACCACTCCTTCATTTCTGTTGTTGATGTTAATGATGAATAATAGAGGGCCCAACACGGAGCCCTGAGGGACTCCGCTCGTTACTGACGACCACCGAGAGGAGTGGCCGCCGATAGTAACCCACTATCGCCTCTCCGAAAACCAACTTTCTAACCAGTTTACGACCTTTCCTCTAATTACCAAGGCACGTACTTTCACCATCAGTCGACGGTGAGGGATTTTATCGAAAGCTGTTTTGAAATCCAAATAAAGTATGTCCATCTCTTGCCTTCTTTCAAACTCGCTCATCATCCCATGAAAGAATTCGAGCAAGTTCGTGAGCCACGAGCGCTTTCTTCGGAAGCCGTGCTGGCTGCTCCTAAACAAGTCGTGGGACTCTAAATGATCCATTATTCTATTCGCTATCATGCCTTCCAGTACTTTAGCCACTATTGAAGTGAGAGTTATCGGTCGGTAGTTTCCAGTGGTGCCACGGTCCACCTTTTTTGTGGATCGAGGTGACGTTGGCAATACGCCAGTCCGTAAGGACTTCACCACTATCGAGTGACGCGTTGAAGATATCAAAAAGATGGGTGGTGCCCACCTGCTATTTCACCTCACGCAGCATTCTTGGCAGGAAGCTGTCAGGACCAGGGAATTTGTACGCTTTCAACTGACCGAGCCTCCTTGCAACCTCTTCGGCAGTTATCCATTTCTTCTAGCGCTTATAATCCAACATCTATCACTATCGGCAGTGTGGGTATCTATCCGTCCATTTTCCTCGGGAACACCGATGGAAGGTAGTCGTTGAGTATGTTGGCAATTTCTAGGTCCGAATCCTGGAAAATGCCGTCCACGTCCTTCAGAGGTCTAATGCGTTGGCACACTAGTTTTCGATTGTTCACGTACGCGAAGAACTCACTAGGGTTCTATTTGGAGAGAGAGGCCACACGAGAGAGAGAGAGAGAGAAGGTTCTACGACATTGGTCTAATTCTGAACATTTTTCCTTAACTTTATTAACCTTAACGCTAAGAAAAACGTCTAGCGAAAGGTTTTCTTGCCATGTTATTTTATGTTGTAGAGAGAAATTTGTGTACAGTACAGGATTTAATATCCAGTTATATCTACATATGATTCTTAATGTACTGGAAGTTCAGGTTTTCCTCTTCGACCTGAGGGGTAGTGCATATTAACTGATATGAGGGGGGCAAAAATGTCACGAAATTCCTCCATTTATCTCGGCTTCTATTTTTCATGAAATAGTTTAGTAATGGTATGTAAAGACTGGGCTAAAGTATAAACTTTATATATCTCCTCAATTCTTTGGTAAACTCGACCCATGTGGTAGCAGACTGTAACATAGCGTTTATTTGGAAATGCGCATTTCACTCAACCGGGAGATGAAAGCCTTTCGCTTCCTTTTTCATTGTCAGACACCATATTTTCCCGCAACTAATATTGTCCCCCGTTTCTTAAACAATTATTTACCTATGGATCAAAGGGTTGACCTTTATACAGAGACTTAAATGGAACTAGTGAGTGGGCAAGACACTAATCTGTTTACATTAAAATGAGCTTGGGCGTTGGCTTTGATTAGGCTGGGTTAGGTAGGTTTGATCTTACATGTTTTGGGTGAATGTGAGCTTACGTCGGAGGGTTTGGGGATAATGGACAAATTGAATTCTCTATCGAAATGCAAGACAAAAATTTTCTTGAATAACTAAATATATCGGCTGTGACTCACCAAAAGTTCTTTCTTTTTAATGACTCAAAACGGAGGGGCTCTTGAACCTTACACTATTAATTCTGACTAACTAAATATCAATCACTCAAACAAAAGTATTGTATAGATATCTAAAAATGGAATTATGAAATAGGTACAAACAGTTTTCTAAAAGTTTCACCTATCCCAAAAAATCCTAACCTGAAAATATGTGGCTGACCCAAAAATATGTTTTCAAGTTTTAGCCTTATAGCTAAATTTATATCAGCCTTGGATTTTTTTTTTTTTTACACAAGTGTGATTAAAAGTTTTGAGTATGAATCAATAGAGTCGACCGGCTTCGGTTGGCTTCATATTCCTTGGGACTTCCCAGATTTCCTGACGAAATTTTTGACTGAAGTCATTGGTGAAGCCGAAATGCAGTCATCTTCTCATTATTCTAACAAGGACACTTATCCACGAAAAGGATAAGGCGCATGGAAAATTTAAGACGACGATAATTACAAGAATAGCTACAGTAAAACGGCTGTAGGTGAAAAAATTTGCAAGCTCACGATGGTATATTGGGATAATAAGTGGCAGTGTAGACTCAGGAAAATTTTTATACCAATTTCACAGTAACCAAGAATACCGTAAAGAATATACGAGTAGCAGCAGAACTAGGCAGTGGTAAAATTAATTTTGCCTTATACTTAAAGTGTACCGTCAAGAATTAAGCCAGTGCGTACCTTAGAGTCGAAAACACAGGTTTGGAATTCACTAAACTTACCACATGGGCGTTATCGTACCAGAAGATTGAAGAGGGATCATTCATACCCGGAATAGGGTTTGACTTAGCTGGGAAGCAACTGCACAGTTTCAACAGTTAAATAAAATGCGTCATCGCTTTTTCTCGTGATAATTTCTTTTCGCAATTGTGTGGTTTAAAAGATTGACTGGTAATTAATTAATGTTTTTCATAAATAATCATTTTCAGTATTGATTATTCATTATCCTTTATTATTTTTTTACTATTATTATTTATCATTACTATGTAAATGAAGCCTATTTACTTTTGTAATAAATTTAAAATAATATTTTGTAAAATTTTAACAGCGTTATCTAATTATTTGTCCCCCCCCCCTCCCTTTTCCCCAGAAATGTAAATGTATTTGGTAAGAAGTTCCGCAGATTTAAGTTCAAAAGTTTGTAATAAACTTTACATTTTTATCTCATAAATTGTTCAACTTGTAAAAGGACTGTTTGAACAGCCTCGATAACCAATTTATTGATAGCAGATTTCGGACATTACATACGCAATGACCTGCGAGGATAAATAATAAAAAGGTCAGCAATAGAAATGGACAGGACCCAATTCCATAAGAAATTACAGGAAATGGCCGAGAGAAATCTTAAATCGGCCACCTTTTTAAGTAAAGAGACCCATAAGACGGCACCGAAGAAGATAAATGTCGGAATTTGATCCCTGGAGGGAATAACTTGATCAACTCGACCAATGGATGGTGAGCAGTAGAGCAGAGGGTTGCAGCAAGGTGAAGTAAGGGGACGTGAATAAGTGCGAGGGGTGAAAATCCTGGGCAGCCAAAAGAGGATACTTGTGGATCTCGCACCTGGACGGCGCTCATTTGCCCTCACCCCCTTTTATATTTAGGGTCGAACGGAGAGGAGTGTATGACACCCCGTGACAGGGGGAGAGGAGGGGATTACAAAGGCTTAGATAAATTCAGGGGGAGTTGCGCGGCTGTCTACACAGTATCTAAAGTACTCCCCTCTTTTGTTTTCCCCGTCCACCTTCCACAAACTTTCACTTCGCCAAGCTCTCTACTTTCATTACCTTCAAGCATTTCTGGTCCAGATGCGCACGTTATTTTCCCTTTCTAGGGTGTAATAATAATAATCATATAATACAAGTAATAAAATTATAACTGTGCATTTTCAATGTTTTCCCAATAATTCACGGAATTTTTCATTATTTATCATAATCATACACACACTTCTATAGGGTGTCCCTACATGCGTGTACGTATTAAGTTCAAAATAATGTTATGTACGTGATTATAAGTTCATAGCTGAAACAAGATCTTCACTCCATTGCAGATGTGATGGTTGTCCGGTGCAGCCGCTCTTGGCTTTGATAATTTGAGATAGGCGCTTTAACTATACGCGTCTCCGTCTTTAAGCGCCGTCTAAGCGCATTGGGGAGGGGGTCGCTCCAGTCATGCGGATTGTGAGCAGTTTGTTGTAAAAGACTATTTCATTGTTATTTTTGTATTTCTATTGTCTTTGCTTTTCCACCCTTCTTCTTCCTGATTCTTACAAGTTCTCCCATCCTATATCTGTTCTTGGAAAGAATATGTTTCGTGGCTGTACCCCACCGGCCCGAATAGAAGTAGAACACCCATGTATAAAATATGTACTTAACCCAAAGCTAAGTATGTTGTACTTTGTATTTGCAGGATGAGACACACTTAACACGGAAGGCCAGCCACACAACGTCCCCGTTCCTATTCCTCTGCCACTCGCCCCGCCTCGGAGAGCCGACTGACATAGGGGAAGCTGACGTCAGAGTGAGCCTCAATGTCACTGGGGAAAAGAAACTTGACGCCGGCTACGAATCACAAGTCGTCTACGAATGTGAGTCGACGAGTTGAGAACGCACTTGCTATTTGCCAAAGTCGAACGAATATAGACGGAGATGAATCAAATAGGATGCTATTTTGGGAAGTTATTTTCTCTTTACTGCTAACAAGCACCTCAGATCATTTTGAGGCCTCTTTTAAAATTATAGGGAATTTTTTTTATTTTCAGCGATAGAATGATTCGTCCTTCCAAACAAGTCAATTTTGGATAAAAAAAACACATCTGTAGTCAAGGCTGTTTCATATCGATGACTGATCAGCGAGGCAGAAGACAAATTACCCAAATAACCTATTATTTTATAGATACTTAACAATGGACTTGTCCATCATTTCCTGACTGCTTGGATCTACCTAATTTATATCTAATTAATTGAAACAAAGCTTTTGCAAGTGCGGTCATAAGCAAATACCTTACTTTTACACTCTTTCTTCCATGCAAACCTTATGGGCATGTGACAAAGAAACAAAACAAAATAATCAATGCAGATGCTGAAATTTTCAGTATAAAAAAAATGACTGCCCTAACTTACCTTTCGATTTTGGCGATTCTCTCAATCTTTCAACATTCTACTCCACTCATTTTCTCCGAAATCGATTTCGGCATTCATCAACGCCACTAACAGATATCCACATACCATTCTCATCCTTTTATGCCTTATGCCCCTGCCCCTCCCCTCCCCTCCAACCCCCTGTCATTGTTTCCACGCCTTCAGAGAGAAAGCTTCAAGCATCCGAACACTTTCCCTCTCGCCCTGTTTGCTCCCCGATCAAACGAAGATATCATCCAATTGCTCTTCGATCAACCTCTTTTCTTTCAAAACACGTTCGTATTATAATCATTTCAACTTTCGCTTGACATTTCAACCCTTCACACGCCATAACACTAACTCACAAGTCTATTCGGAATAATTCAGAACATTCCCAGTCACAACCTTTTTTCATTTCTCCATAAATCTCTCTTATACATTCGTTCCCTATTCTATCTGCCTTTCTCACCCTCATCATCCCCCTCAAATTTTTCATCGAAATTTGAAATATTTCGAAAGTTTTCTTCACCTTTATTTAATATCTCTTTAAAACACCAAAGGTCGATATAGGATTTAATATCGTAACACCGAAGTAAAATAAGAGAACCATCCATAAAAGGTTATTAATAAGTGAGTTTATTATTATAATTTTATTAATAAATATATTTTATCATTATTTATCGTCTCTCCATTTGTTTTTTTTATGTTCATTAATTTATTTTCGCCTTAGGTACATTTTTCTTCATTCGTTCCATATTCACTATGCCGGTTTCCTTATTTTTTTCATTGTTTCTATTCAGTCAGTTTCCTATTTTCTTACATCCGTATCTTCTTCGATATTTATTCATTTCCTTCCCGCATACACTCAGTTGCACGCGTTTCTTTTACGCTTGGTTTGCCTTCATCATCAATCTTTCAGACTTCAACATCTACAAGTTTCCAACAATGTGTAGTCGGTACGCGCAACGGATCTAAAACTAACAACACCTCACATACCCTTTATTCCCTAGTAACCACAGGGCCAACCAAAGATTTGGCCAAGTGGAAGGTAAATAATTCCTAGTGATGGGGTACTATGTCCTAAAGCATCTCGTCCACGCACGGTTCATCTCTTGAAGAAAAGCCCCAAGCACGCCCCTTCACAATTCCCAATCATGCACACCTTAGATACACGATATCATCATTTCCCCAACCCCTCCTGTCAGACATCCATTGATCTCTCAAACAATCATTCACATAATCAACCGCCAGAGAAGTTGGTGCGTTTCTGTATTCTCTTCATTCACCCACTTTTCTCTACATCTATTCCCTCCTTATTTTCTCTAGCCGCAAAAGTGTGGATGGTGAGCTAGGGGTAACACCCCTGCCACAACTGAAACCTGGAGAGTAGGCACGGATCCCCGGTCCCTGTGCTAGCAGGAGTTATCCTGTGTAGACTGTTAAAACCGGTATCCAGAAGAGCAGCACTTCATCACGCCCCAAGTGCAAATGAGGAAGGCAAAGCTTACTGGGCTAAATGGAACTCTTTGAAATGGCTTGAGAAGTTGGTGCGTTCTTCCGTTTCCTTGCAGGCGCTCATTTTTATAGGACTATCTAGGCTATATTTTCTCCACCGACAAGAAGGAAGTAGGGGTGGCGCCGACTCAGAGTAAGCATACATGTGCGTGCATAAAACGTAAGCGCACGTTTTTAAGTAGACGTCCACTCAAAGTACATAGAGACTCGCGGTCATTAGCTGGTGACCAGAAGGATTAGGGGATTTGCGATGAACCTACATAATTATTTGACCTTTTTCTTCACGGTTGACCGAGCATGTTTGCAAATGGTTTCATATATATATATATATATATATATATATATATATATATATATATATATATATATATATATATATATATATATATATATATGTATATATATATATATATATATATATATATATATATATATATATATATATATATATATATATATATATATATAGTCATATAGTCATATGAGTTGCTGCTGACCAGTCTAATCTTCAATTTTACGGTGGAGGTAAGGACACATAGGAGGCTGAGGTACATGTGATTTATTTATGGAACAACGTTTCGGGCGTATCAAACATCTTCCGATACTAAAATCATAAATTAATCTAATACAGTTAAAGAATATTAAAAATATTAAAAATAATTAGGTTAAGACTATGTAGGTAAATCAAAAATTAGAAAATAACTCAGGAATTTAAATGGCAAGAGAATCAAATTATTAATCTAATGTAATCACTATTGACACGAAAAAAAAGAAGCAAAAACACAAAAGAAAATAATTACAGTATAATATTGCTTACCGATGAAGTTCAGGAGAAATCACAAAGTGAAGAAATTATAAAGGATGTGGCTTAAAGAAGGATAGGAATTTGATTGGTTGGTTTTTAAATAAGAGAAGGTTGGTTGGTTGTTGAATGAGGTAATTAAAATTAAGAAATAAGAAGGGGAACAGCGGTATTATCTATGTTGAGTGTAGGAGATTTTATAAGTATGACCAATTATTTTGAAGTTATCTATGGAACATTCTGTCTTGCATTGTATAATATGATTTCTAATTACAGAAGCTTCCTTCTTAGACAATTTTTTTCCAGTGAGATAGCTTATTCCCATGTGAGAACAAAACCTCTCTTTCAATGAGCGAACCGTACTACCATATAGGTTCCTTGCATACAACAAGGACAAGTAAAAGCGTAAACAACACGGCTGCTCATTTCTAGAGGAAGTTTGTCTTTTGACGAGAAGAAACTTCCTATATATCATCATCACTAACTCTATAATTTAAGAAGGGGATTTTTTTTTAGTATTTGAATAATAATTTCATCTTAGTTTGGTTATGACTTATGTTTTTTATCAAAGTTATTTCTAATAATTCTTTTATAATATCCAAAAACAAAAGGATGAACTTCAGAAATAAATATAAGTATCAAAATTTGGTTAATTTTTTACAACCCAAAGAATTACAAATGGTAAAGTTCAAAAATTTAGTTTAGAGTTCCGTTTTAAAATTGTTATAATTGGCTAAGTTCAGAAAATTTATAAAAATTTAACTATGGCTGCTTTTTTTTAGATTTGGAATTTTAATCTTAGTAGCGAAGAGCAGCGCACCCCCGTAAGGGGGGTTTGGCGAAGCCATTGCCTGGTATATATATATATATATATATATATATATATATATATATATATATATATATATATATATATATATATATATATATATATATATATATTAGTGTAAATAGGTAGCAGACCTTCTTGTATGCAGATTTTGTTAAAGACCATAGTATATTACTCCTTTATTAATTTTCATTGGAAACTTTCTTTTTATCCTATTTTCTTTTTGAGTTCATATTGTAGATGATAAACAACTTCTCCTACGTTTATCTTTGTTTTAAATGAAATGTGTTTGGTAAAACCAAACTTGACTTTAATTGCTGAGCTTTCGATCTATGCGATCATCTCAGAGTGTCTTTCCTCCTTTATCGTTAAAGAATGGTCAGAAGGAAAAGAAAACGGATTTTAGGGGATATTTATTCCTCCTCACTTGAACGTTATGTCAAGGGAACGGGCTTCTCCTGTGTAAGCGAAATTTTAAAACAACTTTAATGTTCGATTCTAGCTCGTAGTCTGGATGTTGATAGCTGGCCTTTCTTCGTTAATTAAGATGATGGAACGTTATTCGCTGTCTAACACTTGCGTGCATACGTAAAGTTTTCTCGCCGAATGATATTCGTGCTTTTCTGCATCCTTACGTTCAAAGTAAGGGCACGCGAGCCAAGCCAGGCTATTTCAGTAACAGCCCTACGGTTGTCTTTGGAAAGAGTAAATACCACCTTTTTCTTCTGTCACGCAGAACTGACATGAACGCTTAAGCTCCCTACATCGTTCCCTGCCGGCAGGCACCGTGCAATCGTGGACCTGGACTGCTCATAACCTTCGTCCCAACTCTGCCAGCCGACTGTGATATGGCATAATTGGGGAAATTGACGGAAGCTCGTTTGAGGAGTAGCTCACAGCAGAAATCAATTTCAGAGGTTCCCCGGGATAAGGGACGGACTGCGAACTCCGTTGATTTAGCTTTTAGCTTTATCGATGGGGTTTTACTGCCCAGGATCATAGAGGGACAATCAACCGTCACTATGCTATGGAGGATGCAGTCGCGAATTTAAAAACCCACAAGGGGGCGGCACCCCCGGGTGAAGGCAGTTTATTCGGCCTTCACCCATCATCGAGTCTGCCATAATTCACCACTTGGGAGGATTCCTTCCCTGGTATATCCCTTCATCATCCAACACCCCATCAATTGCAGTACTGTTTTACGGAAGCACGGAGCCGCACTACGGCTGGAGACACCTTTTTTCTGAATTTACATCTCGCTCACCTAAGCACATAACATCACTTACATTAAACTCTCATTCACATAACACAATTTGAGAAAGAAGACTAGAAAAAAGAAGAAGACCAACTTGGAACAACGACCCCCACCCTCAGGGGGCTCCCTGAAATTGCAGTTCCGGCTAAAGCTCGGGTGTGCCTGGTTCTATTTGAGGAAATGAAGGTTGCACTAATCCGATTTATCGACGTGACCAACGGGTACATAGCCCTCTGCTCAGAAACCAAAGACATGGACGAAATACTGTCCACCCGAGGAATGGAATCCCTAAAGAAGATCGGGCTTGAGGCAAGAATTCACCCCTCCTCCAGATGGTGGCTAATAGGGAGGTCATCTGCCATAAGATTGAAAACTAGATTGGGGAAAGAACAACAGAGAAATTTAAGAGAGATTGAAGAACAAAATCCATGAGCGAAGATTAAGGAATTAATCAAATTTAATAATCACACCCATTTGTTTAAAATCGCCTACCAGACCACTGAAATGGCACAGAAAACCAAAAGAGATGGGCTCCTCGCTTTCAACATAAGAATCCCATCCGAGAACATCAAACAAGAAAAATTTTACAACATTCAAATGTGTTTTTTTTGTTACAAACTGGAAAATTTTACGAGCCACTCCTGCCCCAACAAGGACGAGAAGCTAGATTCTGAATGTGAGCAGGAGGGTCATAGGTTTAAACACTGTGCCTCAACGACCAAAAGGTGCCTAAATTGTAACGGTGACCACCGAACTTTGGCACTAAATTGCCACAGAAGAAAAGAGGTAATAAAGAAGAAGGAAGAAGAAGCTCGATCCCGTAGTGCCACAGCTATGTTGCTGCAACATCAAGACCCAACCAAACCTCAATCATAAACCAACCTACGATGCAACTCAACTCCGAATTGAGCTCAAAGTTCCTCACATGCATCATTTACACCCACATTGCTAATATGGGAAGCCCAGAAATTACGAGAGTGAACTTAATTCACTACTACAGGCAAACAATCTGCCGACAATTAAAGTACCTAAATCCCAGACTCACTAAAAATACTGAATATGAGTACAACCTCCTTTAAACCCCCGCCCCCCAAAAGTAACGCAGGTAACATCTGAGGAAGATTCAGATGAATCCCAAGAAGATTCTTCAAGCGACTCGCAATTCGAAGTAGAAGGGAAAGAGACAGAACCAAGAACAAGATCCCAGAGGGCCTCCAAGAATAAATTGAAGACTCACAGCCCCCTCAGAAAACAATTAGCAAAGAGGAACAAGGGCATGGAAGTAATCCATGAATAAACTACTGAAAATCCATCCTCTGCTCCCCAAAAGGTCCCTAACAGGAACCCCGGAGTGAAGAAACGGTAGATTAGTCCTCATAATGCAAAGCGACAGCTTAAGAATCTTGAGTATCAACACCGACGGATGGACCACGAAAAGAGTGCACTACGGTAACATTTTCCCCAAAATCGATACTGACATAATACTCATTTCGGAACAAAGAGTTAGCACGGATAGGGACATAATCAAGATATGGAACTATGACGTGCTGACAGCGAACCATTCTCAAGTACCACACGACGGAGCAGCCATTGCGATTAAGAAAGGAATAAAATTCAAGCAACTCAGGAATTTGGAAGAATCCTACCTCGCCATAGATGGTCGTTGCCACGGGACACCAATCCCCAAGACGAGACTATTTGCTGAACCACACTCTCACGAGTATACTCGGGCGAAGGGTACCTACGATATTTATGGGGGACCTGAACGCACGATGTACCGAGTCCGTATATACTCGAAGCAACGGAATAGGCAGATGCTTGAATACTCTCCTGGATAGTAACATCGTCCAGAGACTGGGCCCCGATTTTCCGACCTTCATCATGAAAAGATGCACCACCAAACCGGACATCTGCTGGGCCAACTTCCTCTTACCATTTAATTTTTACATGAGTCCTGAAGTAATACCTTGTAGCTACCATATAGGGATTAATCTTTATATCAACGTTAACCAGATATTGATACCATCCCATACAAGGAAGAATTACGGCAGGGCAAATTGGGATAATTACGAGCGAATGCTAAGAAATTACATCCCAGAGAACCTCGATGAAGCGACGCTTGAGGAAATAGACAACGAACTGGAGCGACTAGAGACCCAGATGATCAAGGTTGACAGAGATTCGATTCCCAAAAGTAAATACAGAATGATCTCTGCATACAAATGGACCGATCGTATGAAAGGTTTACACCGTGAATTGAAAAGATTGTATCAAGTGAGCGTCAACACGGGTACATCCCGTGATACAATGTACCGTATGAAAGAAATAAATGAAGAACTAAAAATTCCAATTTAAGGACAACAATATGAGAAATGGAATGAAGCTATCGAAAAACTAGATAGTGAAGCATCACCGAAAAAAATCTGGGCGAAAATCAGGAGAATGAGAGTAAAGCCCCAGAAGAAAAAGATAGAATTAGAAGACAACCAAGGTGAAATTAAATCAGAAGAGAATGAAATGGAGGAAATTTTCAGGCAACACTGAAAACAGATTTTCAGAATCAGTGAAGAAGAAAATGAGACTTCGACATTGATTTTGAAAATCAGATTATAGATGAGCTGAACGAATTCATCGAAAGGACGCATCCTAACCACAAAGTGAACAGCGAGGGAGGATAAGAAGAAAGAGTGACGCTAGAAGAACTAGAAAGCGCGCTCCACTCCTTTAAGCAAAAAGCTTCAGGCCGGTCAGGTTTGACAAAGTTAAACTTCGTCAAAGCCTCGAGATGCGTGCGTGAAGGTTTACTCAACATCTTTAATGCCTGCCTAAATGTAGGCTACTTTCCCGACGCATACAAAACGGCAAAAATGATCTTTATTGCCAAACCTGGAAAGCCCACGACAAGGAATGAGAGTTATCGCCCAATATCCCTTCTGGAAATTGGGGCGAAACTCTTAGAGAAAATCCTTAACAGAAGACTCGTTGACCACTTGGGGGAAAATTCGCTCTACAAAGAACAGCAATACGGCTTCAGAAAGAAGAGAAGCACCGAGATGGCCATAAATATCATCACGGAAAAGATTGCTCAAGCGAAGAAAGACAGGAGCTATATCGACATATGTAGTATACAGGGACGTGTCAAAGGCATTCAATAAAGTATGTCTAAAGCGGGTTTCAATACAAGATCCTACAGCTGAATTTGAGTGCAAAACTGGAAAAATCCTCTCTAATTATGTCATGGAGAGGTCGGCCTACATCAGTATAGGGCACACGGAGGGTCCCATCTTTAATATACAGGAGGGATTGCCTAAGACAGATGCCTTATTTCAACCTTATACTCGATATATACAGCCGACATCCCAGAGCCAAGCTACCCAACTAGCCTAAACATCCAATTCGCCAATGACATAAGTCAACTAATAGTTAGTGGATATAGAAACGCGCCTTGGCAAGCTGAAATGACTGCCGAGAAAATAAGAAAAGTAAACGTATATGAATCAAAATGGAAAATCCGAACTAATGGCGACCAATTCAAGATCATCCCATTAGAAAGAAGAAAAACAGCAGAGGTAAGAGTGGTGGATATGTACTCCAGATGAAGGTCACTTCTAACGGGTACAGGGAAAACGTCACAAATGTGATCAAAAAAGCATCTTCGGCAGTCAGAACTCTTTATAGCTTCAGAAACCTCAGCCAAAAGAATAAAAGGAGACTGTATCTGACGCTGGTCAGACCAACCCTCGTCTATCCCTTAGCATCTCTCTTCAGCGTCTAAAAAGCAGCAAAAGAAGAAATGCAGAAGATCAATAAGTGTATGTACGAAGGGTGGTCATTAAATTTTGCAATTCGGATATAAGGAAACGAGATATGAGGAAAAGTGCTGTATTATTTTTCAATATAACTACCCTCGACTTCAATGCACTTGCGCCACTTGTCCCTGAGGCTTCGAATTCCCGACAACCAGAAATCTCCAGACTGCTGTTCAATCCACTCCTGAACGGCAAGCTGGACATCTTCATCGTCCCCAAACCGGCGTCCACGCAGTGCAGCCTTGAGCTGGCGGAATAAAAAGTAGTCGCTAGGGGCCAGATCTGGACTGTAGGGGGGATGATTGAGCTCCTCGAATTCGCACTCGCGCACGGCAGCTTGTGCAACTCTGGCCTTGTTGACTTTGACGACGATGAAGTGGATCATGTGGCGTGAAGTTTCTAGGGACCCAACGGGCAGAGACCTTGGTCATGACCAAATTGTCGTGGATGATGTTCATAACACTTCCATGTGATGTGATATTCCATGTTCTCGCTCGATTTCTTCGACCTTCACTCGTCGATTTTCGAGGATCATCCTCTTCACACGGGCCACATTGTCCTCGTTGGTCACGTCTGACGGGCGTGCTGGATTGGGGTCATCTTCAACGGGCTCACGACCATGGCGGAACTCCCTATTCCAGCGAGCAATGGTTGCATAGGAAGGGGTGGTGTCGGTGTACACTGCAACCATGCGTTCATGGATCTCTTTTGCATTCTTGCCTTCCTTGGTCAAAAATTTGATCACTGCGCAGTGCTCAACCTTCTCCATTGTTGAAAAATTTGTGACTGACGATCTGAGATCAGCTACTGCTTCTTAAACAGATGAGGCAGGAGCGTGCGGCTGCAGGTCCTGCCTTGTCATAACTTGTCCTAACACCCCCCACAAACAGCCATCCCCCTTCCTCTGTTTAGCCCTACCGATTCGCAAAACTTATTGACCGCCCCTCATATATCGTCACCATTACACGAAAGAGGGATAGAAGAAGGAAGCAAGTGGATCTGCACAGAGAGGTGGACATTAAACCGCTCAATACGATCTTAAAGAAAAGAGCGCCAGATATGGAAGAGAAAATTACAATGAATAACACCGAGGAAATTAGGGCACTCATCACAGAAAACCAACGAGGTCAAAGTCACGCAAGATTCCCAAGCAGCGTCAGCAAGCTTGGAAATGCGATTGTCTCATTTTTTTGGCATAGGAAAAAACTATCGACCAAAACCGACGATGAAAGGCAACCAATAACTAAGAACCAAATCGATTTTGCCTCGAAACCAAAGAAGACCACAACTACCTAGCGATGACAAGGAAGAATAAAAATGAAGAAAATAAGAAAGTACGAAACACAGAATACACAAAAAACGAATACAAACAACCAACGATGAATATAACAAAAAAATTTACAAAATTCAATAAGACACACGTAAGAAATGATGTAG
Source organism: Ceratothoa steindachneri (assembly GCA_963969495.1). Taxonomy (NCBI): domain Eukaryota; kingdom Metazoa; phylum Arthropoda; class Malacostraca; order Isopoda; family Cymothoidae; genus Ceratothoa; species Ceratothoa steindachneri. The sequence continues at coordinate 14,901,023 of OZ018323.1, read as the reverse complement.
AAACAAAAGCACATAAAAGGAACCTAAACAACCAAATTACACGTCAAGTTAACATTAAAAGCTAAATTAGTTAACGAATCCAAACGTTCGAACGCCTTATAGTAATATATATATGCATACATACTTGTGTACATATATAAAAAAACATTATTAAAACAAACAAAATAAACAATGAAAGAGATTAGCCTGATCCCCAGGCACCTTTGCAAATATTGCAACCCTAAGACTTCCTTATTTTCACCACTATCCTAGTTAATTAAGATGGCTTCCATAGTGTTCAGTCTAGCTTTATTTCCTCTTTTTCTTTTGATTGTTGTGTTATTAACCAATATGTCCTTGGTTAAGCTGATCTTATGCAGTCTCCATATGATTTGGGGGGGCTCCATGTTGCAGGTGCATTGTCAAACGCCTCTAAAGTGTGGTGGTAGTCATACCAACATATTTTGAGTTGTTTTTAGCTTACAGTCTTCATTCGGGCAGGTAAGCTCGTAAACTATGTTCGTAGACTTCAGGATTGAAGTTGTTCTTCAATCATGCTGCTCGAGAAACCGTTGTCACGAGGGTTTGTTTTATGCGGGAGTTAAAAGTTATTTAACTCCCGGGAGTTAAAAAGGTTATTTTCCAGTTGTTCGTTTCATCCCAAAACTTTGTTTTTATATGTTTGCACTGAATTTCTAAATTTTTCCAATTTGGAAAATTTAGACTCGAAAAAAATTGAGACTCTATAAAAGGCTGCAAGCTTTGTTGCTGTTTTTCAAAGCTTCTTTGAAAATTGTAAATTCTATTGGAATGTTGTACAATTATATTTTTTCTAAGGAAACCTTCCAAAATATCTTAGATTTAATAAGAAATTTCTAGATTTTAGTAGAACTTTATGAAATTTCAAGAATGTTCCAAAACTGCCAGAACACACCACTAATAACTTCTAGAACCTTCTAGAATATTCTGGAATATTACTTTAGAAATATTTATACAAAGATTCACAGGTCTGTTATCATTTCAGCTCTAGTTACCATAGTGACCACATCAAAAGAGAAATGTCATCAGGAGGCTGCAATCATTCTCTAGATGCCTTCGGCGTGATCGTTTCTATGAGACTGTCTAAATGTTCGGTGTGATCCTTTCTATGAGATTGTGTAAATCTTTTGCATGCCAGTTAGGGACCAGAACAAAACCTGGGATTCTCATTTAGCTTGCGAACTTTGGAAGGTAAGAAAATTGTTTGTTGTAAAAGGTAAAATATTAAATGTCACAAGTTTTTAAGCTATTATGGTGTTTTAGCCCAAAGGATGATAAAATATATATTTTTTACTTTTACAGGATCGGAAAAACGAGCCAGGAAGTTTGCCATACCCAGGATTTGGCGTGAATCTTCCACTTACTCACGCAACTGCTACTTCTGCATGGTGAACCATTCCAAACATCGAAGTGGAAAAAGTGCACCTGCTATTTCCTATCCCAATTTTAATGTATCTGTCACTCCGGAGAGGAATGAGCCACCATCAGAAGAAAGAAACAATTCAGATGCTGAAAAGATTAGTGAAGATGTAGACTACAGTGTCAGAAATATGACTGTTGAGAAGTCAAAGCCAAATGCTGAGCTTTTGATTTCTAGGGTCAAAGAGAGGGATTTGCTGAATGAAAAATGTGTAAGAGACAAGCCAAAGGAAACAACATAAACATTTCTCAAGATTATTTACTTATTAAGCTCGGCTATGCTACTGCACTGATCTATTATGTCTGTTTGATGAAATTAGAATTACATGTAATCCAGATGAGTGGAAGCTCTTAAATGACAGCTCTTCAAGAAGCATTAAAGGTATACTTCTCATTAATTGGAATAAACACTCATCCCTTCCCTTGATTCATTTAATATATCCTAAGGAGGACTAAATAAGTCTCAATATCCTGCTACAAGCTTTGAATTGTAAGCAGTATGGCTGGGAAGTAATTGAATACTTCAAAATGTCGCATTTTCGATGGGTTTCTAGGGAGGTTTATCAAGTTTCTATTTCATCTCTATCTTTGAGACAGTATAAATAGCTTTACCACAAGAAGTACTGGCCACAAAGAAATGAGTTTTTTGTTGGATGGCATAATGTAAAGCATCACCAATTAATAGGGCCTCATTAGGTGTTGTTCCCTCCATTGCATTTAAAACTAGGCTTCATGAAGCAGTTTGTCAGAGCTCTTAACAGAGAGACTGTCGCCTTCAAGTACCTTCAAAATTTCTTTCCTAAACTCTCCTAGGACAAAGGTGAAAGCTAGTGTTTTTGTTGAACCATAAATCAGGAAAATCATAGAGTGTTCAGAACTCCCCGGAAAGCTTACTAAAGAGGAACAAGGTCTGCTGACCAAAGTCGTGTGCTCTCACTTATTCTGATTTATGACCTTACGACCTTCAAAACTTTCAATACTTCCTGGACTAACCTTGGTGGGCTTTGGCAATTATATAATTCTAAAGAGAATATAAAAAAACATAAGGGTTTCAAATTTCGTTAGGATCGGCAGAATAGTTATGATGTTATTCCCCAATAATTTTCCGGCTAACCTTGGTAGGATATTGGCAATTATATCATTCAAAAAGTAAGGTAAAACAACATAAGGATATCAAATTTCGGCCGAGTAGTTACAATGTTATTGTAAAACAAATAAAAAACAAAACTGGGACCAACTGACCGACGACATAGTGAGATATAGAGTAGCACGCGACTAAAATGAAGACTGCAAAAGTTTTGTTTCGGTATGTCATGGCTTTGTGGGAAACTACAAGGCTGATAATTATGTGGAACTAGTTGAGTACTTAGTGAAAAGATATGGCCCAGATGGGCTGCAGGATGTCCCTAAATGTGCAAATCCTTGATGCCTATCTTGACAAGTGCAAGAGCAATATGTGAGTATACTCATGGGAGCAAGGGGAGCGCTTTCATCAAGATATACTGAACTTTGAACATAGATATCAAGGATTATACAATAATAAAATGATATGAGACTACATTTTGGGCTTGCAAGGGAAAGTAATTTACATTACAAACAGAAATCGAGGAAAACTATTTACTTCTATCTTTTTTACTTGTTTTTATATATTGATTGTTGCAGTTTCAATAATATTGTATAAATTTAACTTAGTATCTGTATTTTTTGCCCTATAATGGATAAAAAAAATGTCAATTTTTATAAATATTTCATCCTACAATCCATAAAAGCATAGTTTAAAACAAATAATGGTTATTTCCTATTGTTTTGCAATAACAACAAGGGAGTTGTAAAATAATCCTCACTGGCCAGGAGCCAAAATTGTGTTACATAGTGAATTATTAGTGCGAAACTATTTTTCTAATACCGAGTTTGACCTTCTTTAGCAAAAACAAGTGCTTGGATACGTTGTGGCATGCCACGAACTAGTTGTCTTGCAGAATTCTTGATTTTGTCGGCATGAAACCAAACTTTCCCAAGTCGCAAATAAGATATTGTTTGGTCGTAATTGGCATTCGGTGTATCTCAGCCTTCAATGTGCACCATAACCTCTCAATGGATTTCATATCTAGTGAGCTTCCCTGGATGGTAGCTGTTCGACAACACTATCTCTACACCATTTCTGTACTTATTTTTCAAGTTACATTGGGCTTGAGTCCTGTTGGAAAATCTATGGCCTGTCACCATATCATTCCCTTATTTGAGGTAGTAGACAGGTTAGTTGTAACTCTATGTACATTCGCTGGTTCATTTTTCTCTCTGTAATGTGCAGGCGACATATTTCGTGTGCAGATATTGGCGCCCAAGGCATTATCTTTTGCAGAAATTTCACCGTATTGTTGATTCATTAAAAAAACAATTTTTGAAAAGTAGAACATCCAGAACAAGTCTGTAAGAAAATCCTTAATTTTTTATTAATATAAGATGTTTTATTTTATATTAGTTTTTAGTTTATTGTATATTATTTATTATATTTTATCAATCACAAATTATATAAATACCCTAATACACCATTTTAGATAGTCTTACCTGCTCATATTTCTTAGAAATCCACTCAATGCGAGTTTTAACCCAAGCATAGCGTGAACTCTTCATTCATTGTCGGAGGAAGCCTAGGTTTTTGCCCTAGGGCGATATGAGTGTAGTTTCCAAAACTCTGTTGATAGCTGTTCTTGGATGCGAACTAATATTGGCTTCCTTTAATTGACGTGAAATCTTACTACAAGATCATCTACAGTCATGGCCAAAGGTTTGAGACGAATATATATTTTTTCATTCATTTTTAAAATTTATGTGATAAAAATAATTATTCTAATACCAGGAAATGACTTAGCCACTACCCCCCCCCCCCTATGGGGAAAGCTTGCGCTTCGCTACTAAGATTAAAATTCAAAATCTAAAAAATAGCAGCCATGGTTAAATTTTTATAAATTTTCTGAACTTCGCCAATTATAATGATTTTAAAAAGGAACTCTAAAATAAATTTTTTCGCTTTCAAAATATCACCTTGGTAAAATATAGAGTTATAGAATAGAAGATATATAAAAATAAATTTTCGGAACTTCACCATTGGTAATTCTTTGGGTTTTAAAAAAAAAATCACAAAACTTCGAAACTTATATTTATTTCTAAACTTCACCATTTTGTTTTTGGATATTATAATAGAATTATTAGAAATAACTTTGATAAAAAACATAAGTCATAACCAAACTAAGATGAAATTATTATTCAAATACTCAAAAAAATCCCCTTCTTAAATTATAGTTAATGAAGTGATATAAATTATTGCAGGTTAAGATCATTAGTGACTTTAAAAAACTGGTTACATTCCTGTAAAGACGTCTTCTGAACGCCCCAAAAGCTCAAGATTGGTTTTCCTCCAATGCCAAGCTTGTTCACGAGTGGAAAGAAGCAGGTGTAATCGCTTCAGCGTGCACAGTGAAGCAGAGACTTTTCAACAAAGCTCTCAAGTCGTGAAGGGCTGCGAAGAAGCATCATTCACCCAGAAAAACATTACGGATATGCTATAATTTTGTAGGAAATATAAAGACTGCAGTGTTGATAACTGGATCAAAGTGATATTCCCTAATGATGCTCCTTTCCACTTGTTTAGAATCTTGTATCCTGCCCACGCTGAAGAATCCGGGCACTCTCCATGCTTCTCATCTAAGGAAATTGTAGCACGAACAATTTTGTCATCTCAAAATTAAACCAAAACGTACTCTATCAGCACATTTTCCCAAAGGATCATAACCAATTCGGGGATAATAACTGTATTTTTCAGCACGATGGCGCACCTTGTCACAGTAAACACAATAAGAAAGTTCTTGGCTGAAAATAAACTTTGGGATCTTGGCACGGTAATTCGCCAGATTGGAACTCAATAAAGAATTTGTGGGCGATAATCAAACTGGCGGTTGATAAACAGAAACTATACAATTGTAAGCAGTTGCAGCTGCTTATTGAACACAATTGAGCAATATCAGTCATGATATCATAACAAATTTCTCTCCATCATGCCTAAACGATTGGAAGCAGTCCTGAAGAACAAGACATCATTGTAAATATTGACTGAGCGCATCGATTGGATTTATTAATAAAATGGGTTTGGGCTCGAAATTTTGTATATTTCAGCTTGAAATTAGGATACAAACTTACTAAAATTATATGCAATGTTTTATTAGTTCAATTAATTTTATTATATGGAAAATTATAGTAGTCTCAAAACATTTGGCAATGACTGTACATTGGATTTCGTTTAATATGACCACATCACATTTGTTTTACTGTTACAATCTTTTGGTTAGAAAACCTCATTGCAATGAAATCATGTTTAGGTTGCGCAAGGAAACATGTCCTGGAAATTATTTATTGACAAACTTGAAATGAACAAATACATAACATATACATAGCCAATAGAACAAGTGAGTGACCTGTAAAATGCCAGATCCACCAATATCCTTTTACAGTATATCCAATTACCGTATTTTTGAGGATAAGAATAATTTCCATTTTGTCTTGATTTATAAACAAAGAAATTTTTAAAGACGATTTGTTTTGAAACGTAAACTAATAAATATAACCTCAAATGGAGTCAATTAACTAGATTTAATCTAACAAGGTCAACAAAACTAGGTCGCCTACTCTCAATTAATCTGACGTATGACCTTATGACTTTAAAACCTTCAACAAGTAGGACACACTGACCCATAGTTAGTTTTCTTTCCATAATTCCCGTTCTAACCTTGGGAGGACATTGACAATTATATTATTAAAAAAATAATATAAAACAACATAAGGGTTTCAAATTTCGTTAGAATCGGCCAAATAGTTATGATGTTTTTGCCAAATAATTCCCTGGCTAACCTTGGGAGGACTTTAACAATTATATCATTCGAAGGAAATGTAAAACAACCTAAGGATTTCAATTTCAAATCTCGTTAGAATGGACCGAATCGAAAAATTCGGCGAAAAGTTTTTAACTTTTCCTATGTCGATTTTTGTCCCAATGGAGAAATCAGGTGTTCCTTTTTTGATTGAGTAGTTTGTGAAATCTGGAAGAAATCATTGGATTCTAATAATCACATCGACGGGACAAGAAATATAGATAATTAGCTACCTAATGAGCATAAACACAAGGCTTTAGCTTAAATAGTTTAGCTGTGAGGACTTTTTGATTTTTTTCTAATGCAAAAGAACGTAAAAGTATGGTTCAGTGTCCCGTAGACTTACCCCCTCCCCCAAGTTCGGAAATGGAAGAAAATAATCAATTTTTTAAATTAATTAAAAATTAGCTCTTAACCTTAGCACCTTCACTCTTATATCACTAAGAAGAGGAGACATCAACACGTCTTGTCTATTTAAAACAAATTATGTTTAGGCTATATACTTATCGCACAAATGATAAAAATTGATAAATGAAGGATAGATGAACGAAATTCGTAATTTTAGGTCCACTATATAGATTAATTCGAGTAGATGGCCCCATTTCTGTCCTTTGCCCCCCAAATAAATCTCCCATCCACCGAATTGATCTCAAGAATAGAATCGGTTTGGGGGAAATTTCGCCGCTTTTAAATTAAATCCCCAAATATCAAATTTATGCCAAGTTGAGGGATGAAATTTAAAAAAAAAGAAAGATTGCCATATATAATTTGAAGGGGAATTTAATACCAAATATAATGGTATAAAACCTATGCCCCTGCCCACCACCACCATCACTGCCCCTGCCCACCACCCCTACCACTGCCCTTGTCCACTACCACTGCCCCTGCCCACCACCACCACCACAGCCCTTACCCATTACCGCCACCAACACCGCCCCTACCCATTATCGCCACCACCACAGCCCTTACCCATTACCGCCACCAACACCGCCCCTACCCATTATCGCCACCACCACAGCCCTTACCCATTACCACCACCAACACCGCCCCTAACCATTATCGCCACCACCACCACCCCTGCCCACCAGCACTACTACCCCTACCCACCACTAGGATTGCCCCTGCCCACTTCTCAAGCACTTTAGGGTAAATATCTTTCGCAAGATTGGCTGCTGCGTAGTTTCTCACATCCACATTTCAGAACGTCAACCAGAGTTTGGTATCGAGATGGCAACAACTCTGCTATTTGCAATTTAGGTGTTCAAATGTGTGAATATCGCCAGTCTTGTCCTAAATTTAAAAGCAAATGTAGGTCAAATCCCACTGGTAGGATGGTAGTACTGAAGGCCATGTAATCTTCAGCCCACTAATGAATATGTTTCAAACGGTGAAATAAGAACAAGAAGTGAAATAGATATAATTATTAACATAATAATAGTCATTTAATTCCCTAAGATGACAAAAATAAGTCAAAACCTTTAAGTAGTTAACCAAGTAGAACTAAAATAATAATAAAATTAAAAAAATAACTTTAGAATTCATAAGTAGGGCTACAAATTTTGAACACCCCTCATTTATGTAATTAGAATGTTGAAAAGATTGACACACACTAATAGCACAGTATTCCATAGTATAGCATAATATACCATACAGATTAGAGCATAGTATATTATAGAATATTATTGCATATCATAGTATAGCATAGTACAGCATTGCATAATATAGCACAGCATTGTATAACATAACATAGTATAACATAGCATAGTATATTATAGCATATCACAGAATAGTATAGCATAGCATAGTATAGCCACATACTTTACCATAACATAGTAGAAAATAGCCTAGCCTATCATAGCGTAGTACTGTCTATCATAGTATAGCCTAGAATAGCTTAACCTAAACTCGCCTAGTATAGCATAGCATAGCATAGTATAACCTACCCTGTTTTGGCCTAGTATAGCCAAGCCTAGCCAAACATAAGATAGCCTTTCTGTGATGGGCCTAACCCAGACTAGCTTAGTATAATCTAGCTATCCTAGTATAACTTACTTTATCCTACCTTAGTTTACTATAGCCTAGATTATCGTATCCTAGTATAACCTAGCCTAGCCTAGCCTAGTATAGCCTTGCCTAGTGTACCATTACCTAGTGTAGCCTAGCTTACTATAGCCTAGCTTAACCAGGTATTGCTTAGCATTGCATGCCAGAGCCTAGCCTAGTATAGCCAAGCTAGAATAGACTAGCCAATATATCCTTGCATACGATAGCCTAGCCTAGCATACTATAGCCTAGCTTGGTATAGCCTATCCTAGCATAACCACACCTAAAAAAATATAGCTAAGCGTATCATATTATAGCCTAGACTAGTATAAGCTAGCCTAGAAAGGAATAACCTTGCATAGCTTAGCCTATTAGAGCCTTGGTTAGCTAGCTTATCGTAACCTAACATAGTATTATCTAGCATAGCCTAACATAGCCTAGCATAGCAGAGCATAGATCTCCCTAGCCTATTACACTTTAGCCTACCCTAGCATAGCATAGTATAGCCCTGTCTAGCCTAGTATAGCTCAGCATAGCTTAGCCTTGTATAGCATAATATAACCTCGCCTAGCATTTAACTATCCTAGACAAGTAGAGCCTATACTATCCTATTATACCCTAGTCAAGCATAGCCTAGTATTGTCTAGCCTAACATACTATATGCTATCCTAGCATAGCATCTTATGGCCTAAATTAGCATAGTATATCTTACCCTTGTACATTATATCTTAGCATAGCTTAGCATAATATAGCCTAGTCTAGTCTTGTAGAGTATCGGCTGAATAGTTATGATGTTATTGTCAAATTAAATAATTCCCGGGCTAACCTTGGAAGGACTTTGGCAGATGGAACAAAGATGGATGTGTTCGGCACAACCTTCCGAAAGTTCGCGACTAAATATTATTCATACAATATATGTTTGAGCTAAAAGTGGTGAGGTTGGTCTTCCTATAAACAGTTTCACACTGGAGAATATGAAAGTGGCTACGGATGTTACGGGGCATTTTTCGTGTAACAGGCGTTAGTGCACTTCATCGATTCAACGAAAGATGAATAAATAATAGTACAGAAAGATTCTTGAAGATAATCTTAAGAGTAGAGCTTTCAAGGTTGACCTTTGAAGAAGATGGGTCTTTCAACACGACAACGTTTCATAACACACATCGAAAGTGGTTTCTTAATGATTGAAAGAAACTTAAATAGGCGTTATGGAATGGCTATCAAAGTTGCCAGAACTCACTCCGTTAGAAAATTTAAGGCATGAATTAAATGTGTGCGTTCATGCAAGATACTTATTATAAATCATTGATGAATTGGATAAGTTTTGCAAAAACGAAGGTGACAAAATTCCATCCGAAGTTTATTTAAGCCTATTCAAAAACTATAGCTAGTACTCGTTGAGGACTGTCAATAAGCAAAGTGGTTATAACAGTGATTATACGAGTATATTAGTTATCAAAATGTATTGGGTATGAATAATTTACGATAGCAATTTTAATTATAAAGTGTAATTATTCATTTCACTAACACTATAATTTAAGAAAGGGACTTTTTTTTAGTATTTTAACAATAACTTCATCTTAGTTTGGTTATGACTTATGTTTTTTATCAAAGTTATTTCTAATAATTCTTTTATAATATCAAAAAACAAAATGGTGAAGTTCAGAAATAAATATAAGTATCGAAATTTTGTGAATTTTTTAAACCCAAAGAATTACAAATGGTGAAGTTCAGAAAATTTATTTTTATATATCTTCTTCTATAACTATATTTTAGCAACGTTATATTTTGAAAGGGGGGAATTTAGTTTAGAGTTCCTTTTTAAAATTACTATAATTGGCGAAGTTCAGAAAATTTATAAAAATTTAACCATGGCTCCTTTTTTAACACTTTAAATTTTAATCTTAGTGGCGAAGCCATTGCCTAGTATTTTTATATAGAACTTGTAGAAATTTTGTGGTTTGTCTTTTAAATCCTTTTCAACAAAGTTTTTTTTAAATTTCGTTAGCTTGCAATATACGGTCGATGAACTATGGCAAAAATTCTGGGGATTAGGTAACGGTATAAACCATTTTATATATGCTTGCTTGCTCTGAACAGGGTATTCAGCTCTTACCGAATAGAACACCGATGTTTGGTGCAGCAAACCTCATCACGCGTAAGAGAAGGATTCTACAAATATCTTTCTGCTTATTTGCTGGCCTCGTGTGGACCCGAGGGTCTTTGCCAGTTCCCTGTACTGTAATATTTGTGAAGCAAGGATCAGAAGGTAAAATAGTTCGGCATACAAATGAACAAATAAATGTGTCGTCATTGAAAAATATAAAATAATAGGAGAAATCTTGGGCACGGAAATTTGTTCTGCATTGGTCACTAATTAACGTTGATGCAGAAATTATACTAAAAGTCTTTGCTTCAACGATCTCAAACCTGCAGAGGAAAAGGACGCAACGGTTACGTCAAAATAAAGATTAATTATTATTGAGGATATCCTGAAAATTCCGCTTACTCGATCGAACTGCTTCGTAAATGAATTCACTCTTCTAAGACAGACAACTCTAGATCTATCGTTATAAGACAAAAAGCTGTAGATCTCTATCGTTCTCAGATAGGTGTAAATCTCTATTGTTCTTGAAAAGGGGTTGAAAAAATTGTATATAAAACCAGTCTTCGTTTCAGAGAGAGAGAGAGAGAGAGAGAGAGAGGGAGGGATTAATATTCGACACCACAATATATTTAATGCAATGTTACTTATAATAATAAGTCAAATATAAGATCTTGTGAAACTATCAGTCCTTAAACAACAAGAGAATGATGAAGATAATTTTTTTTTCAGTGTTGGTCACCTCTAATGTACAATTGGATGGCTTCCTTCTCACAGGCGTTCACTCAATAACAAAAGCTTTCACACAATCAAACCACCTTCATCTTCCAGCTTCTACATCGGTGAGCATTTATTTCACTTTCAAAAATTAAACCACATTTTTCTTACCCTTAGTATTTGTTTTATTGTTTGTATTTATAGTTGGTTAACTACTGTCGAACATAGCTTTCATCAGCCATTTATTTCCTTCTTTATTAATCTCCATATCTTGAAACACGATATTTCTAATTGAAAATCTTGCGAATTGGTAATGAGATGAAAATTATTCGTGTGGTTATGTGCTATCTGAGCGACCATGCTCGTTGAGGCAAGACATGCTGTGGTTCGTCTCTGAAGAGAAGAATTTCTGTCAAAACCAGAATATCAACTCTCAGAGCAACAGGTGACTCGCTCTCTCACCCATTAACGTGCCTAGAGTCATGCACATAAGATTTCGAGTGACAATAATGGTCATCGACTTCGTTAAAGTTTTCTATTGCATTCTTTCTCTGAGTTAAAATGGTCTTGACTCTTATATTAGTTTACTTTTCCTATTAAAGTCCGCAAATAACTGTGATTTAGACTAATACTTTTAATTATTACAGGGCAAGAACAGTGCTGGACATATTTGTGCATTCTTGCACTCCCATATTTCAAAGAAACCCAGGTCCAAAATTTCACTAATGTGGATGGCGCCGCCATCCGGCACTGGCTGCGTGATCTTTCTGTACGTAGCCAATCGAAATGTATGCATTTCTCAGTTGAGAGACGATGATAGGGCAGATCTTATAGTATTGAAATAGGGTATTTATGGGTATAATCATGATATAACGGAAAGTTAAAGTAAGATATCCTAAGATGAGATTTAGATATATAGAATGGTTCTCTTGGCTAGTTACTTAGCTTCAGTATTATAGATATTTTGAGTTTGAACACCAATATGTATTTGCTTTCCATTGAAAAAATTTAAAAGCCTATGAAATTTTGATTTCAGCGCTTGAGATTCTGAAGCTTCAGTAGGCCTATCAATTTACTGTAAATTAACTCAAATATATACGAGCCTAAAGTTAATTCAAGGATCTACATGCTTAATAGCTTAATAATGATAATATTTTTTATAAAAATTAAAAGATTGTGAAATAATAACCTTAAAACCTTTTGAAATGCAGTTATAATTTAAGTGACAAATAATCCAGAAATGCATTTTCAGAGCCACAGGGTCATTACAAGGGCGCCTTCTGTTTAAAGATATGATTATCAAGGAAATTTGCGAACAAGGTAGGTGACAAATATGATTTCATTGGTTACCTTTATTCATCGTGTAAAATTGACGAATCTTTATAATTAATAATAATCGGCTTCATTTGAATGGCAATGATATCTTGATATTGTTTCCTTCTGTTATATAACTCAATCTGTTCAAGTGAAACAAAAATAAAACGAAACACTTTGAAGCCGAAAAGCCAAGTAGCTCACAGCTGAAGGCTACAACCAGGTACAGTCACAATTTGTAGAGGGAGGATAAAGGAAAATTCGCCTCAACATGGAGGCAACATATGTGCTTCGCGTTCTATCTTCCACTCTCTCTCACCCTTCATCCTTATCTCTTACTCAGTAAATTTTCGCTGGAATCAGACCGTTAATTATGTAGAATGATAAAAAAGTATTTACCATTTACATTCTATCAGGTAACCAAAAAGATTCGTGCATTTTTAAACCAACTAAGGAGAAACCAAAATCGCACAAGCTGCTTTGGTTACCTGATATTACTGTTTTAACTTTACCAATATTGTTATATATTGGTAAACTAAGGATTACAAATGGTGAATGCGAAGTTGACTGAAGATCAGCGCCAAGGGCAGTGGAAGCCAAACCCTCGCTAAGATACAGCTTCCAACTCTTCGAATCTGAGAGGTAAGAATTTGATTTCAGCTGTCCAAGTGTGACTCTATTGTCCTATCAGGCAAAGGAAGAACTAAAGTTTTGCGCCCTCCCTTTCGAGGTAGCCATTTTCGGTTAGCCCAAGTTGCTGGCCGACTCATGAGACACCGCCGACCTGTTGCTAGGTTCTCCTGAAGATGATCTAAACTACAAAGTTGTGAAGGCATTACTTTTAAAATAGTACTATCTTTCATAATAGAATTGGCAAAATTTGAAGCGAAAAAAATACTGAGCTGAAACCTATGGCGCTTTTTATTCCTTTTCGAGAACTCATTGGCCTTGGATTTTCAGCTCAACAGCCCCAGCAAACTTGTTTTGTCGGATTCCATTCAAGGTAACCCACGTATTGGAAAGGCTGGTAGATATATATATCAAACTTTATAAATCCCACCTAAAAGAGCAGAGAGAATTATGGTGCATAAAGAGCTGGGAGGATATGTCATAGTCACCGCAATATCAAATTTCACCTCCAAGAATCGGACGCGAAAAATATATCTCAGGAGAGGATAAAAACTCAGTGACTTGAAGTCTAAATTTGGCAATCTCATAAAGCTACCTAAATACTGCCCCTAAGCGGGTGTCAGCAGTAGCTTGGGAAACCATATTTCAGTTGACATCTGGAACATTCAATACCCTATTTCCCTCAACGGTCTTATAAGAAGCTACCTTTATTGTTGCGGTTAGAGAGCTTTGGGTGAGTTGCGCAATCAGATCCCAAGCAACTTAAGTAGTCTCTTTTTTTTCATACTATTCGAAATATTTACCTCCTGCACATTTTCACTTGGCGAATCTTCACCATTTTATTTATCGCAAACTTTCTGGTAGTGGTGCCCTTATTTGGTTTTGCATTTAGGTTTCAAGAGAATAAAAAAAATATCTAAAGCCTATCTTTTGATCAACGAGGCAGGCTATATTCAGTGACCATTTGTCATTGCTTTCGATCTCGATCCCGTTGCATTGCCCGCTCTGGGCTCGTCCCCAGTACCCACGTAGAGCATTCTAGTTCCCTTAAATTTGGACTGATATCTTCAAAAACTGCACCCGGCTGTGTTATTTGTCGCCATGAGAAGAATGATTATATGTGCTTGCAGCCATACATCATCAGGTTGCGTGCATTGATCGAACCATTGCATCTTTGTATGACTTAATCACTCTCGTTCAGCTCCGTAAAACAATGGCTACACTCTAAGAAATTCTAAGAACCAACGTAGAGGCCCCAGCTCTACTTATCTTAGACATGCCAGAGATAAATAAGTACACGTCTAGCTAAAATCTTTCGCCCAATTCTCTTTCCTTCCTTTACCTTCTCATCTCTATTTCTAATCGCGTAAATTGACCCTCTGTTCTATGGGACAGACTTTATACAAAAAATTTCACTTATCTTTCAGACTCTTTAATGGAATTATTATCATTGCAATCCCCGCCTTTAATAATACATAAATTGCTTTGGTTTTACATGTTCAATAACAATTGCTTGGCTTACTAAACACCGTAAACGAACTTATAGTCATCTACCCATATATTCACCTAATATAAGCGAAATTATATACCCAGATCCCTTTTTACTACCTAATCCGTGCGCAGGTATCCACTCAAGCACACTGTAAAACATGGTGCACTATCTAAATAATGGATATCTAAGAGAAATTTGAAAGAAGAAAGTGTGTGATATAATTAGAAAATCTTCCAGAACGGTGAATTATAAACCATTGTGTTATTTTCTTGCTATTAACAGGATTACATTGGCCAGCGTTTACTATGTTTGTGTTAGGCAAGTTTATAAAGCCCTCAAACTGGCTCAAAAGTTTTTCTAAGATTTCTCTTTCATGTGCATTCCATAGGATACCTGTCGGAGAGACGAGTGTTCCATAAATAGAAGTTACTACGCCTCTCAATCTTTCATTTCCGTTATATACCACTCGGTCTCCGATCCTCATATTGAGGTATTGTGATATTTTCAAATTTGATATTGAAAGGTCTCCCTTTCCTATCTTCATTTCTTGACATATATAATAGGTTGGAAACAAAGATCTCCAACAACTTTTATTTACAATGATTTACAACAAAACATTGCAGCAAAAGTAACATATCAATGGACAATGTAATCACCGTTATTTTCGAACACCTGCTTCAGCAACGAGAGAGATCAGGGATGCCTTTGTTGAAAAATTCAACTGGTTTGCTATCAAAGAAATCTCCAACTGTAGTTTTCAGTTCGTCATCATTTGCGAATATTTTGCCATTCAAGACGTTCTGTAGTGCCCGAAATAGATGGTAGGCTTTTGGCACCAGGTCTGGCGAGTACGGTAAGTGAGGGAGAACCCCAGCCCCAGGAGTTTTCCACGGGTATGATTTGCAACGTGTTACGGTAGGGCTTACACGTATCATGAAGAAAAGTTATATCAGTCCATTCTTGTCGTTTTTGCACAATTGCATCTGCCACTTCAAGGCAGTTGTTGACTGTATAATCGATAGACTGATTGTGTTCCAACATTTTTCATTAAATCAATCCCTTCACATCCTAGCAGCTACAAACCATAACTTTTATTGATGTCGGTTGGCCTTTGCCTAAAGTTGTGTAGGTGTACCTTTTGTCTTTCCAGCTTCTTCTGTGTATCATGTTCGAGTGTAGACACCATTTTTCATCTGCAGTAACCTTTTGTTCAGCCAATCAAAACAACGTTTCTTCGGCAGTATTGTTAAACAGGCGTCTATACGGTGCTGACGGTCGAAGTCGGTCAGTTTACGTAGAATCCATACGTCTAGTTTGCTTACTTTGTCCATTTCCTCTAAATGATTCAAAATGGCTGCATTGCTGACGCTAAACTTTTCATCCAGCTCGCGTTATGTCAGATGTGGATTAGCTTTGACACAGGCGCACAAACGGTCATTGTCATATAGTGAGGGTTGACCACTTCTTGGCTGATCTTAGAGATCGAATTGGCCACGCTAAAACTTCTCAATTAAACCAATCGTAGGCTGTGTGACGACTTATTTAATCTTCTCGAAATGCTTGATTGATACGGCGTTGCGATTGGGCAGCGTTTAAACCAGACTTTATTTACTACAGTAAAAGACTACGTTGCTGTTCACGAGAAAGAGTCATTTGATGGATCATTTTTAAAACTTTAGATATTATTCATAGGGTCTCCGACTAATTACTGTGTACTGTAATGGCTTAGGCTTTCTTAGGCCTCGCAAGAAAGTGCATAGTCACCTAGTCTACCTAGACTCTAGGTCACTGTGCATTTTCAAGAGAATCCTAAGAATTACTAGGTCACTACACATTAACTAGTCGTACACTCTGTATCTATAAATAAATAAACTTTTTAAAAAAGTTTGTATGGGAACTTTGTTTCTAACCTAATATCTAAATTCTGTATGATCTTGGGTACTGTTTACGGCTTGTAAAGGTGACATTGCGTCAATCTGATTGTAACCTACCTAAAGCTAAGTTCTCTGATGTGATAAATTGACAATTGAAGGTTCTGGGTTACCTTTTCACCATTAAAGGTCTTCTTTCCCTGAATTCGAAGGGAAAAGCAATGCAAAAAAAAATCCATTTCATTCTTCCTATTAACCTTTACGTGTATTTATGGAGTTAATTTAACTTCAAAATTCTAAGAATGAGTTTCTATCGCTGATCCTCTCAATATTTTTAGTCGCGTGAACGCGACTGTATTAGTTACTATGTTGTTCGGTAGGACGACGGTCGGATGGTAACAATTTTACTCTTCAATGAGTTTTGGCAATAACATTATAACTATTGGAACGAGTTCTACGAATTTGAAACCCTTATGTTGATTTACATTTTCTTTCGAAGGATATAATTGCTAAGGTCCTCCCAAGTTTACTCTGGAAATTCTTGAACGTTTTTTAAGGTCGTAAGTCACAATAATTGAGAGCACGCAACTTTGATCTATTAACCTTGTTTTAGAAATACGAACATTATGATTGTGATATCTAACATTGTCCGAAGATGCCAAC
This sequence comes from Ceratothoa steindachneri, assembly GCA_963969495.1. NCBI lineage: Eukaryota > Metazoa > Arthropoda > Malacostraca > Isopoda > Cymothoidae > Ceratothoa > Ceratothoa steindachneri. The sequence continues at coordinate 14,883,827 of OZ018323.1, read as the reverse complement.
ACTACATTTCAGGGGACATTGTTGGTAGTTCCTCCCCTTCCTGTTCTCCATCGTCTCTTAACAGATGTGAGCTCGAGAGACTTTCATAAAACAACTCAAAAGTTTTGCTTCGAAACCACGATAGCCTTCAAATTCTCGAAATTGTCCTCCATTTAAAGTAAATATTTACTAAAGTCCACTAGCCTAAAGTCCACTAGCCGAGTATGAGACTCCAATTTTGCGCTTATAAATGAACCATAAAACTTTTGTGCTTACCATAAAATGGAGCAACGTGAAATATTTACCTTTATCTGGCCCCCTCCTTCTCTGTTTCCAGGTAACTTTTATTTATTTTTGGAATCCAGCACCAAACATTTGAACAGTCAAATAAGTAAGTACAAACTACCACCTTCAATACCACAAGCAAAACTCTAAAATATACAACGAGCAATATATTCACTCAAAACTTTGTACTCTGCTCAAAATTGGTCCATAAACTTCTTACTGAACATATTTAATATACATGCAATAACTTTCTTCGATTTCTTCTCTCGCATTAGCAGCATGTTCGGTTGCTAATATTTCCATTTTCCTCGAACTTATAATGATAAATTGGTCAAGAAGTAAGACTTGTTCTTCACCGCTAAGATTAAATTATTTGCTTACGGCGAGATCATTTTAAGCTTTTGAGTGTCTCACTTCTCAATTCCGAGGTTGAGGTTTTGGCCAACGTTTCTCAGAAGCACATTAAACCACTTGTCATTTTCTTTCCAAGTAAAAGAACTTCATATCTTCCATCATTTTTCTTATTCTAGTAGTAGTATTTCCAGTTCCTTCATAATAAAAGACATTGGCCCTATCACAAAATTGTGTGCATTGTTAACAAAGGTAAACACGCAGACATGTAAAATTCAATGGTCAGTTGATGACGTATTCTGGCCTATCGGTGCTATTTATGCCATATCTCTGTGACTTACTGCCACATTTGTGGTAAAGAAGTTTACTTATATTTTTTTTTATATAACTGAAGCATTTTGATCATACCAAAGTAAAGATGCTCTTATTTTTTTGTGATTACTACCCCATAAACAGATTGGGCATATTACCGACATGGAAAATAGGCATGGCCAAAGGATCAAGGCTGTTTGTTTTTTTACTGCACAGAGTAAATATTAGGCGCTACACTACCTGATCTTTCCTTTTAACTCTTATTTGGATTAGAAATATAACTATGCAGAATGAAAAACAAGCTAGAAACCAACTCAAAGGCAAATAAAGAGAACATTTGAGCATAAACAAATCTCCTATTTCGCCACTTACGCTAATACAAGCCCAAAACTCTTTCAATCTCTATTTCAATCTTTCTCAATCTCTCCCTCAATCTTTCTCGAAAACTTTTTCTCAATTTTTATCACAATATCCCTCAAATTCTCTCTATATCTCTCCTAATCTCTTACTCAATTTTTCCTTCGATCTCTCCATCAATTTATATCTCAATCTGTCTCTCAAACTCAAACTCGGCTCCAATCTCTCTCAATCTCCCTAATTCTCTCTCACAATTTCTCTCAATGCTTATTTTCTTAATCTCTCTCTCTCAGACTTTCTCTCTCTCTCTCTCTCTCTTTCTCTCTCTCTATCTCTCTCTCTCTCTCTCTCTCTCTCTCTCTCTTAATATCTTTCTCAATCTCTCTATCTGAGTCTCTTTCAATTTGCCTCTTAATCTTTCGATTAATCTCTCTCAGTATCACTGAAACTTTCTCTTCCAATCTCTCTCTCTCTCAATCTTAATCTCATTCTCTATCTTCCAATCTCTCCTAATCTCTCTTTCTAAAGCTTTCTCTCTCAATGTCTCTCAGAAAAAGTAAAGACGCATTAGAAAAGATTCTTTTCCAAAAGGTTCACAAACATAGGATGATGACACAATCTGGCCTAACGGTGCTATCTATTCAATGTGATTTTCTGCCACCTTTGTGGGAAAGAACTTTCCTTATACTCCTTTTGATATAGTTTATGGGACATTGATCTTGTGATCAATGTCCCATAAACAAAGTAAAATATTACTGCCGTAGGTACGGCCAAAGGATCAGGGCGTTTTTTTACTGCACCGAGTAAAAATCAGGCGTTAGAAATATCACTGTACTGAATGAAAAACAAGCGAGAATGCTAACACAGAGCTTGAAAAAGAATGTTGGAGTATATTTAATCTCTTAATACGCCCCTAATAGCAATACAAGCCAAAAACCATCTCAATATCTCCCTCAATCTCTCTTTCAAACTCTTTCTTAATCTTTATCACAATCTCTCTCAATTTATCTCTCAATCTATCTCAATCTCCCTCGATCTTTCTCGCTCAATCTATCTCTTGCGATCAATCTCAATTCCTCTCTAAATCTCTCTCTCACAATCACTCTCCTTCTCTCTAAATTTCTCTCTCAATCTATCTTTCGCATTCAATGTTTCTTTCAAAGGGGGTTATTTGTTAAAATTTCTTAAATAATAAATTACAGGTGTTAATTGACACCGATAATACTACTGAGTTGACCCATACTGAGTGACAATTTTGGTTCTGAGTTAACCGAGAAAAATGACTGCGGAATACCTAATACACAATTATAAATACGATCGGACAGTGATCTTAATAATAAAGTATCAATAATACCAATTTTTATTAAGTGGATAGGTAAGTTGGTAGAACGTCAATCATTGTCTTAAATAGTGTGTACATTAATTATTGCCTGGCAATTGAGGCTATATACGACCACTGGCAAGGAAGCCTTCCTGCGTTATAATGGCATCAGTCCACGAAAGCGTGCTTGATTTGTTCACCCACTTCCATTGGCAGGTATGGTCACTTCTCCTTTTATATAAAGAAAAAACCATGCACTCCACGTGGAGTAGCCTTAAATTCATCAAATTGGAATAATCTTCCATTTGTTATGTGCCAATGGCGTATAATTCTGATTTTTGGCAAAAGAGAATTACTTAAGGTTTCATTATTCTTTCTTCAATTCTTTTACCAACTCGAGTTCTCAGCTATAGAAAATGCTGGGCAATTTCATATTCTTCAATTTGAGTTTATGTCAGGTGACTGAATTAATACTTTATTATATTTTCCATTTTAAAACAAGCTTAGGTTTTTTGTCTAAAATAATGTTCGAAAAATATATAACAAAGGAAATCCTTGGCTTTTTGTTTTGGGACCAAAATGTCTATTCTGTCAGGTAACTAAGTAAGCATTTTTTTATATTAGAAATAAGCTTATTTTTTATAGTTACAGATAAAGGCACATACATTGATTTCACAATATGCAATTCTGAGGAAACATTTAAGTATATATGTATGTATTTATTAGTTAGTCGACTAAAACCATGAAATTTGTAAAGCATAAACCCTTTCCCAAGTTATTTTATGATGAGAATTCCATTTTGTCTACTAAGTATATTTAAACTTTCGAACCCAAGCCACTGTTTTTCGCAATTTCATTCTTGTCTACACCAACCAATCTTTTCACTCGCTCGATCCCTTGTCATTCTTATAGAACCATTAACTACGTGCTATAAAAACGCGAACACCAACCAACCTGATTTATCAAAACCTTATATGAGAGAAGTGGTCTAACTTCATGGATAGTCTGCATAATTTATTGTTTTTATTATTAATAATAATTTAATAACTGATGATTGCGGGAAGGGCATAACCTGAAGGTTTCGTGGAACTAAGCTTTGTCTTACTCTCACTTCATCAATGAATAATTTATATATTATAAAATGCAAATCGCTCAGGGCTAGTCTTAGGTAGAGTAAGAAGTAGAAAGGGAGTGGTGTGCCCATATCAACAATAATAAAAGACACTTCTTAGTTCAGCCATAACGACGGTATTACACGAATTCCAAAGTGTGTGATTTAAAGAATGTGTGACCCCATTCTGAGAAGATGAAGAGAAATGATGTGTCATCGTGAACGAACTTGTTCCTGCAATTATATAGCACGCTCCCTCAAGCCCCACGACTTTTGTTTGGCATTTTTCCTCTAATCTTTAACATTATTATTGTTCTTTCTATTCTCACATTCTTTTCTTTTGGAAGTTATTCCTTGGCACTTCATTCTTTCCGTACTCATTGAGATGATTCGGTTAGTTAAACCAAATTTCGGGGTATTTTCATGATAAAGAGGATTAGCAACTTTGTTCCATTTCAATAAATATTTGTACTTCATCGTATCTTGATGCTCTTCGGGTTAGGTGTATTAGGCAGCAATACGCGTGTTCCTGAGAATAGTAAAACGGACAATTGAGCAGCTGATTTATGCATATAACTGATCAGAGTATGAGCGTAATTGATTTACGCGCTTTGCACAGTCTACCGATCTTGTAGGCTGAGTTGACTAAAGCTGCCCTAGATACGCGTGAGTAGCGTCGCTTTTTTACCTACGTTAATAAATAATTATTCAAAGGTAGCTAAGTTGAGGAATAGAGTCCCTACTCAAGTTAAAACTCGCAGAAGCAAAGGGTTCGCTGCTACTGCTCCTTCTAAGTGATTTTTCAATGGTAATCGCATGTTAAGGCGAGTAATATCAGGAGTAGTTGGTATTTTTTTTAGGCTGATTCAGCAGGACGGCGTAGTCTTCCTTATGTATATGTTCTGCAATGGAGGTTCTATGGCGTAACGAGGGTGTAATCAATAGAGATGTTAGTTTATTTCTTATTTCTGTGTTTTTTCAATTATTGTACTTCCGCTAGATTATAAAAATATAGAAAAATAACTGAGTTTGTTGGGAATTCCCCTTTACCTGCGGCGAAGCGCCAGGTCTAGGCTTCGCTTTATTTCAAAAGAGGTAAAGTTCAATTGTACCCATTTATAGCCATGAAATGACCCATATGACCATAGGACATATGGTTATTCACCCTGGAGACTTCAAATCTGCCATCGGATTTGGCGTTGCGTGACGCCATCTAGTGGCGAAAGCCTCATTTAACCATATAGCTATTCAAAGGCTCTTGTAAGTGATTTGAACCACGGGAAACCATCAATGCAATAACCATTTATCATCTTATCACAAAACGCCGCAGGTCATTGGAGGGACCTTCCCTCTTGGTTTATCAAGTGGCCTTGTCTGTGTAATCTTGCTGTCTTATGAAATGCAGATGTGTTGTCTTATCCGTACTCGGTAGGCACCAAATAAATACAACACTCACCTAACGTTCAAGAGTATAACCACTCATATTAAAGATCTCTATAAAGTTTAATGCTAAATTATTCTACTTAATTTCCATTTTAATAGTACCAAACTGTATCTGACGAAGTTCAGCTCAATTTTTCTGACCAGTTTAATGCGTAGGCATATCTTATTATTTAAATATCTGTTTCTCATAAGGATTAAAATGACCTTTTTCCACGTTGCTTACAGGACAACAACCTTTAGAAAAGTTGAAGAAGAAGGAATCGTTTTTAACGAGTAAAAATGACACTGGATTTGTCTTCAGGGATGATTTCGAAGATATTGCAATTGACTACACTACGTGGTAAGTTTAATACTGTTTCGAATATATGTATATATATATATATATATATATATATATATATACTTGACAATTAACTGAATAAAGTTCGAAAGTACTTGAAAGCACCTTTTCATTTTTCCTGCGGGACATTGCATTCATTGCGAACCTCACGTGCTACTTTGTGAGTTATTCATTTCATATATATATATATATATATATATATATATATATATATATATATATATCACGACAAAAAATTAGTTACCTCTGACGGGGGTGTTCCAAGTAGCATGTAATACCTACACGAGTGTGAATAACAGCTGCGATTTGGTCTGACTAAGTAAGGTTCTGTATGTAGGAGGCACTAATGTTTAGCTACTCTTAGATCAAAGAATTGAGCAATTTGGTCAGATTGCGTGGATGTCGTCCTTGAGTTTTGACACTTTGTTCGAGGTAGTCTCATAGATTTTCGATGGAGTTCAGATCCGGTAATTTTGCGAGCTAATCCAGATCTATAAATGTTCATCATGTCAATCAGTCATAGTTATAGCCCGGCGAACAAGGGAGTTGTCATCCTGAAGGAGAGAAATTGTGAGGTTAAGTTTCGCGTTAAAATGAAAAGCAAACGGCAAAAACTGGTCCTCAAGCAGCACGATGTTGGCATAATGGGCTAAATTGTTTTTCCTCTTAACCACGCGACTCATTGCCGCATAATTTAAACACTCCCAGTACATCACAGAAATAGTAGTATTGTCGGTGGAGGGTCGAGTGCACACAAACTCGGCCTCCTATGAGCGTATCCAGATACGTACACACACAATGGAATGGCACTCGTCTGCTTATCACCCCCCCTACCACCCCTTACCCTCTCCCCCCATAATAATAGTATTAGTACGATTTTTCTAAGGATTCAGAGTCTGCACACACACAAACACACACACACACACAATGCCCAGGAGACTGACTCCACATCCCTTCACAATCTTTTAACTGCTATTTTTATTTCCAGGGCACGAGATTTAATGAGGCAAAGAAATAGTTATCTTTGATTAACCAAATGTTTTTCAATCGATAAATAATGAGACAAATATTGCTTCTTTTTTTATCTAAGGGGTCAAAATGAAGTAAAGAGATAGAGCTATCTTTTGTTTAAACTTTACCATCGATTGGCATTCCAAACCTTTCTCATTTAATTATTATAGATCACAGCTTGTTGGGAAGAAGCTTTTTCCCTCATACGATAATGTAATTTTTTAACTAAGTGTACAAAATGAAAGACCTGACAGAAGATGAGTGGAAATCTTGTGGGGAGATTTGCGATTTTCTTCAACATTTCAGCGTTTGTCAGTTGACAGCTCCTTTCACAGAGTAAGTGATTTTCTTCTCTTTTTTTAAATGTTTTTTTTTAAGTCTAGCTTGATATAATGATTTATTTTCCTTTTAAACTCAAATATACAGATATATTTTACTTTTAAACCGAAATATGCATACATTTACTCCAGATTAATAAATTGAAAATAAATATTTAATTTATACTACTTAGGTTACATAATATATATATAATTTGTCAATATGATACACAATTATATATTTATTCAGTGTATGCTATCAATATTCTTTACATTCTACTACAAGTATTCCTTACAACGATTTCTTCGTTTCTTTGATCATTATATGAATCGAATTGTTCTATAAAAGCTCGATATGATATTCAGAGTGTCATCTGCCGAATGAAATACACACAACACAATCTGCAAGTGTCTGGAAAGTAACTTTGAACTCTGAATGGGAGTTAAAGGATTGTGGGTACCTTCGCTATTTTATTAAATATAGCACATTCGCTTTAACTATCTTCTCCATTACATATTTGTTACGGGAGTCAAATTTTACTTTATCTAGTTCTTCTTCATAAACTCCACCTTCAATATGTTCTCCATTTAAATCTTCAATATAATACAGGGCTAATACATTTAAAATTTATATATCTTCTAGATTTCCTCACTCCAGCCTATTTCGTAGCCTTTTTTGAATTTACTGGAAACGCTTGAGATTCGAACATAATCACCGATCTTATATAGAAACCTCTTTTTTTTACCTTCAGCTCTCTGCTTCGGTATAGCAACATCGTTTATAATTTTGAACAGTGTGTTTCCAATCATTCTATGTCTAGAATTATTATAAGCCTTTGCAAAATCATTTAATACGTCGATGTATTTCCAGGTATTATTCAAAGTAAAGTATCTGAAAAGTCTTTCTTTTATTATTCTTTGTACATGCTATACAAGACAAGCTTTGTTTAGAGAGTGAACATGATAAATGACATATTAAATTCGCTTAATAAACGTTTCATCTTATTTCCTTTAAACTCTCCTACATCCTCTGAACATATATAACCTTGAAACCATCTGGATTCTTCCATGAGATTTCTTACAGCATTTGACAGTACCTGGTTTGTCTTCTGTTTTAAAGGAATTAACCAGAGATATCTAGAATATACGTCAATCACAACGAGTATGTAGCGTACACTATAATTAAATCTTTCTGTGATAGAACGGTCTGAGGCCGCTTAAATTCAGCCGCTATCACATGTTAAAAACACATGCTACCCACGTGCATCTGCGAGAGGAAGCAGAGCGCGTTATCGCCCACCATAGCAAATATTTAATCAAGGAGGTTCACTCCCCCGTTTCGCCTCCATACGTCGATCTCGCCAGATTGAGTTAGGTTTATGGGCAGATAAGGTATTTTACCAGGCGTGACCGGGACATTTCCCCAAGGTCCCCCACTCAATTATCCCCTACGCCATGGAGATGGCTCCGGGTAATTATACAATAGCTTTTCCCAATTGAAGCAGATCCCGATTATCTTCGCGAAGCATCACGCCGATCCGGTCTCCCTTGTGCACCTATGAACTCTCTACCTTGATAACCCCCTTATTGTCCAGAAGAGGACAATATCCCTTGAGTGCCAAGGTTCGTGCCTTCGAGGCGTTAAGTCAACAAGGCCCCCCACCCCTGTTGTTCAGAAAGAGAACAACGTTAGAACAGCCATTGTTCTTTGAGCCCGTTTGAAAGGAGACGGTTCTCCCCCCCCCCCTCCTGTTTTTCAGAAAGAGAACAACGTTGGAACAGCCATTGTTCTTCAAGCCCGTTCGTCAAGAAACGGTTCTCGTTCCCAAGACATCACGTCAGGATAATTTAATTCCCCCTTTTTTAACGTTCTTCAAGAGAACGCTTGGTTTCAACAATTACCTCCATTGTTCATCTAGAACATCTCCGATTTGCTGTCACAAGGATCGCTCGTACTTCCGAGCCCCACTTTGCTCTCACTTTTCGACGACAGTCCTTTTTTCTTCGTTAAGGACAACCCCCCGAAGAACCCTTCTGCTGGAAACCTCCAGTGGACCGAAGATTCCTTCGCATCGTCTTCCTCTGCACAACAACTTTGTAATTACGTAAGCTGAGCATTACCTTTAATCATCTAACCTTTTGTCAACGCTACCCTGTGCTTTAAATGGTTTAGCGAACCATTCCCTCCCTTTAATTTTTATTTGTTGACCTTTTGAAATCTCTTCAAATCTTAATCCTCGGATTAGTCAGATATTCCCACGACCCTTTTCATTCTCCGTTTATGTAAACATTTGTTTTGTGTGTTGTTGATAGTTTAATTAATAAAACTCTATTTTATTAATGGTAGCCATATTATTGACCCTTGTGCTCCGTTCCACTTCTTAACATATTGAAGATAAATAAGCCTCTCCAGGCCCCCGTCCCTTTTGGACTAACCTCGGTCAATCAGATTACCACGCACTCGAAATATTAGAATAATTTCCTCAACGAATAGTTATATATGGTATATCGTCGAGAGCCTATTCTAGGACACTTTCATATTTGGATATCACAGTTAAATTTAGTTGCCAAATCTCGTTAGAGCCTTGCGCTTTTACGTGTTTGATCTTGAATCTTTTTCGAACGGGTTTGTGTAATCAGATCTTTTAGCGATCTTTTTTAGAGATTGGTATAGTCGATTTCCCCCACCAAAAGATGTTGGTAGACTCGGGGATGTATATAAGCGTAACAATCGACGGTTCATATCTAACTGAATTTCTGAGTAGCTTATCTTGAAATCCAATCTTATTTTACATCTAGATTAAAATACATAATTTCAATTAGAATTTCATGGATGTTCGCAACCTTATTACTTTGTATACATTTACTGATTCTCTGAATCAAAAGAGCTGGATTAATCAAATCGGAAAATCGGTATTCGATATGTAACGGGTAAAAATGATCCATTTATATTTTTAATCCAACCTTATATTTTCTAAAATTAATATCAGAAGGTTTTTTTTTATATGATCCAGTATTTGAATAAACATATTTGTTAAAGAATTGGGCTCTGATGAAATATTATTTCTATCTTGGGTAAACTTAAACTTTCTTCTTGCAAGTCTTGATGACGCAGGCTGGTGACACTCCACCCTCTGGACTTTCATGGTGAGACAGGTTGATAAATAGATATTCTATAAATTTCTCTTTACAAGTAATGATGACGTAATCGTAAAGATCTCTGAGGACAATTTTTTTCACAAGTTCGATACTTCTTCCCCTCTTGTTGAAGAAACAGTGGAACTCATCAAACGAGATATTTTTTTATATACTCAACTTCTGTGATGGTAGGTTGAAGTTTTCGCCATTCATCAAGTCCATCGTTGAATATAAGATAACATACATCAACCGCATTCTGTAAGCATTTCATCTGACGAAAACTTTGATAAAACATGTCTTCAAGTTTTAGAAAAGTGTTGAGGTTTCTATATAAGATCGGTGATTATGTTCGAATCTCAAGCGTTTCCAGTAAATTCAAAAAAGGCTACGAAATAGGCTGGAGTGAGGAAATCTACAAGATATATAAATTTTAAATGTATTAGCCCTGTATTATATTGAAGATTTAAATGGAGAACATATTGAAGGTGGAGTTTATGAAGAAGAACTAGATAAAGTAAAATTTGACTCCCGTAACAAATATGTAATGGAGAAGATAGTTAAAGCGAATGTGCTATATTTAATAAAATAGCGAAGGTACCCACAATCCTTTAACTCCCATTCAGAGTTCAAAGTTACTTTCCAGACACTTGCGGATTGTTTTGTGTGTATTTCATTCGGCAGATGACACTCTGAATATCATATCGAGCTTTTATAGAACAATTCGATTCATATAATGATCAAAGAAACGAAGAAATCGTTGTAAGGAATACTTGTAGTAGAATGTAAAGAATATTGATAGCATACACTGAATATATATATAATTGTGTATCATATTGAAAAATTATATATATATTATGTAACCTAAGTAGTATAAATTAAATATTTATTTTCAATTTATTAATCTGGAGTAAATGTATGCATATTTCGGTTTAAAAGTAAAATATATCTGTATATTTGAGTTTAAAAGGAAAATAAATCATTATATCAAGCTAGACTTAAAAAAAAAACATTAAAAAAAGAGAAAAAAATCACTTACTCTGTGAAAGGAGCTGTCAACTGACAAACGCTGAAATGTTGAAGAAAATCGCAAATCTCCCCACACGATTTCCACTCATCTTCTGTCAGGTCTTTCATTTTTTGACACTTAGTTAAAAACTTAAAATACCGTAAGAGGGAAAAAGATTCTTCCCAACAAGTTGTGATCTATAATAATTAAATGAGAAAGGTTTGGAATGCCAATCGATGGTAAAGTTTAAACAAAAGATAGCTATCTCTTTTCTTCCTTTTCACCTCTTAGATAAAAAAAGCAATATTTGTCTCCTTATTTATCGATTGGAAAACATTTAGGTTAATCAAAGATAACTATTTCTTTGCTTCATTAAATCTCGTGCCCTGAAAACCAAAACAGAGGAGGGATAAACATCCAAATAAAACATATTTTCAATTTATAAATCTGAAGAAAATGTATGTGATAACATCTAAAAGATTGTGAAGGGATGTGCAGTCAGTGTCTTAGGCATTGTGTTTGTGTGTGTGTGTGTGTGCAGACTCTGAATCCTTAGAAAAATCATACTACTACTATTATTATTATTATTAAGGGGGTAAGGGGTAGGAGTGGAGGTTAGGGTAAGGGATAAGGAGACTTGAGTGCGAGTCCATGTGCGTGTGTACGTATCTAGATACGGTCATGGGAGGCCGAGTTTGTGTGCACTCGACCCTCCACCTACAATACTACTCACAGATCCTCATCCAGCTTGAACCGTACCCTGCACGCATTCTTCCTTGAAGGCGTCATGAGGTCTACGATGAATACTACGCCATGCATTATTCACATGTAGGCAGGAAGGTGGTTCGTTTGAGCAAATAGCACGTTTCCATTCGTCCCCTACCTATTGTTTGTGTCTTCTCACACACTGTAGCCGGGTAACTTTTGGGGTAGAAGTGAGCAAAGGACTTTTGCGTGCCATTCTGCCACATAACTTCAAGATATGCAGTTCACAATGGCGCGTTCTTTCAGTAAAGGGTGCAGAAGGAGTGGCGTTAACGTCTTGCAGCAATTTCTTCCTTGAAGCAAAGCGATTTTTAGCCACAAGCCGTGAAACATTCCGGTGGTTCCCGCTCGTAGGTATCGTCTTTCGGACAAAATTCTGGCAGGAATTTCTTGCAGATTAGGATTGTTTCCATCGGAGGTAGACCCGTATGACCTTACGAGTAGATACAACTGCAAATTTCTCTGCATTCTTCACAGAATGACCTTTAGTGCGCCTAAATGTAATTACTCCTTTTTGCCGCTCAGTTACATCTATTTTGTGCCCCATTTTTCACACCGCGTGGAAATAAGCGCTTCACAGTAGCAACTTGGAGAAATCCAGGAAGCCTGTCACATTATTCCGGTATCCTCAGGATTCTCCTCGTTCAATTTTAATTATAGGCCGCTATAATTTAATATATTTTAAACTCGCCATGTGACGAAATATTTGTCCAGTGAGCTTATATATATATATATATATATATATATATATATATATATATATGAAAATTAACCCACAGGAAAATGAAAAGATGAATCCAAGCACTTTCGAACACTATATTTGCAAGTTCATTTTCAAGGAATAGCATGAAAATGGAGAAGACAACCTTATATAGGGTACAAAGATACGAAAGAAACGCATATCACATAGTACAAACCAATGGAAAAACACAAAAACAAGACAGAAAAATACCAAGAAAGAGAACAATAGGCAACTAATAACAGACATATGCATCTCTAAAACGATATACACACAACAACGCCATGTATATGAATGGAATATAGTGGTTGAAAAAAAAACATTTTAAAGGATTATAATTAGTGCGTAAACATTTAGGGCTAAGAGTTAAACCATAGTCACAACAGAGACACGTGGTGGGGGAGGCAATGCGAATGATATTACACTAATAAAGAGTGACAACAGGCTGCATTATGAAGTTATTTCATTTGATAAAAGTTTTTTTAAACAGGGTAGAGTTTAAATAATCCAAGGGAAATGTTTATATTGGGTAAGATGCCAATTAAGCAACCCTCGACAATATTTCGGCTTGGCTTATTTAAACTCTACCCTGTTTTAAAAAACTGGTACTAAATGAAATAACTTCATAATGCAGTCTGTTGTCACTCTTTATTAGTGTAATATCATTCCCATTGCATCCCCCACCACGTGGCTCTGCTGTGACTGTGGATTAACTCTTAGCCCTAAATCTTTGCGTTCTAATGATAATCCTTTAAAATGTTTTTTTTTCAACCACTATATTCCATTCATATACATGGCGTTGTTGTGTGTATATCGTTTTAGATATGCATATTTCTGTTATTAGTTGCCTATTGTTCTTTTTCGTGGTATTTTTCTGTCTCGTTTTTGTGTTTTTCCATTGGTTTGTACTATGTGATGGGCGTTCCCTTCGTATCTTTGTACCCTATATAAGGTTGTCTTCTCCGTTTTCATGCTTTCCTTGAAAAGGAACTTGCAAATATAGTTCGAAAGTGCTTGAATTCATCTTTTCATTTTCCTGTGGGTTAATTTTCATATTATTGCTTTCCTCACGTGCCACTTTGTGAGTGTTTTCATTATATATATATATATATATATAAATATATATATATATATATATATATATATATATATATATATATATAATATATATATATATATATATATATATATATATATATATATATATGTGTGTGTGTGTGTGTGTGTGTGTGTGTGTGTGTGTGGGTGGTGTTAAGTAACAGATATTATCAAGATTAGGTTTGAGTTTTCGAGGGCTAATTATGTTATATTAGTTCATGGTTCGGAGCCCAGATTAAATTCAAGTATCCAATGAGCAAGATCGAAAAAAATCAACCTGCCAATCGGTCGTAAGCAGCGCTATAAATTTATTGTTTACTTTATATACTTTAAATGGAGAAAAAAGTAGAAATATTGTCTTCGATAGATCTTTATTTATCTCCAAGAAGACCTCACATTCGTGATTAATTTTGATTTCTCATCTTCAAAAGGAATGAGTTGAAGAATGGACAACTGGATCTTACTCCTTTAAACAAACAACCCGGACAATCTCTGATATTTAATGGAAGTCCTTCCTCTATACAGACTCGACCAATGGATTTCTCGAAAGGTACGTAAGTTGTTTTAGACTGTAAAAAATGATAAATCACATGTTAAATAATTTATGACTCATTTATATATTTTTTCCTATCTAGCAAAGCATTTGCAGTTTACTCTCGGCCCTGGAAACTGCGACCACGGGGGAAAGGTCCGTGTTTCGTTTGGATCTACCTCTCCATTGCCCAAGAAAGAAAAAAGAAAACCCGTATTCACTGAACCTCAATTTGAACCAAACTCTGAAATGAAGCTTTCTGTAATTGACGATAAGATGGACAAGAACGATCCAATGAAGGAAGAAGAGAGCGGATCTGCAGAGGAAGATGTCAGATCGTTTCCTCCCATTGAGGAGGTTGATTTGAGTTCCTCGTTAGTTAGTCGGAAAATTAGTGAAGAAGATTACAATGAATTTGCGGCTGCTAGCGGTGACCAAAGCGGAGTACAAACTGTCGCTGCGTTCAATCTAATCGAGGAGTCTTCAGGTACAGCTCTTGTCGATGAGAATTTTAATACCGAAAATAACGAATTTGTTGTTAATGAAGGAAGTGGATCCGTTATATCTATATTAGACGTCATCCAGAATGATGAACCAGCTTCTTCCTCATGCTTATACTGGGAGACGATAGAAATTCATGAGTAAGTTTGAATATTTTTCTTCCGCTTTTCTAAGTTCTTTTTATTCTTTTGTAGTCGTTTACTTAGATTTAACTTCCTTCTTTTTTGACTTTCTTTTTTTCCATTTTTCTTCCTCTTAACCAACCTGCCCAATAATAGCATGTTTCAATGACATACAAATTAAAATAAGAGAAAAGAATTTGGAGAAAATCAGTAATAGATAGATAGACCGATTAAAGGTATATCATGTTTGACGAACCTTGTGGGCAATTCCCAGAAAACTTGATATAGACTTGGGATTATTATTCAAAAAATGGTATCCAACTCAGATTCATCACCTATTCAAGCAATGGAACTTTTACGTTTAGGACGTGCTATTGACATATCAGCTGCATATGTATCTTACTATGTACAATGTACATATTAATGTACAATGATAAACTATCATCCCAGTATTTTTCCCTAATTACTCTCCACGAAAATACTCTTTCATCATTGGACATTTTAAAACTTCGATCAAAGTCTGTGTGACTGTTGTTACAAAGACTAATCTTAACAAATGTCAAAAAAATATGTCGAAAAATTGCCCCCTCAAATTCTCTTCCAGAATTCCAACTTTCCAAGAGGTACACTCAAGAGCGATTCCAACGCGATTCCAGAGAAAAGGAATCTGCCTAAAGTGGGAGATGGACAATGAGATTAAATTGGAGACAGAAGCAAACGATTCTTGCTGGTCTCTTGACAACATAGCAACAGTTACGAAGGATTCGCGAACAGGGCCGCTCGTTGATGACTTTGATCCGATTGATCCTTCTAATTGGCTCTTCTTCCCAGGAGGTCGAATCCAGGTAGGATAGTTGAGTAAAAAAAAACACTTGAATTTATTTTTTTTTTTAGGCGTGAGTAATCTTTTATTTTTTGATGATATAGGAAACCTGTGGATCGGAAGGAAACAGCCTTTTTTTCGACGGATTTTCCACGGATAATTGGGTATCCACGCGACAAATAAATATATCTGAATCCAATTACGGCAGCGAAGCCGTCCTTTCAAAAGTGTTCTCAAACGCGAAGGAAATTGATGGGTAAGTTAATATTCAAACGAACCAGCGAAATTTTCTGTTCTTGAATAAATACGAGTATTAGGTAGTTATATAAGTTTTTAAAGGTTCAGCTGTAGAAAAAATAAAGGGTGAATATTAAAAAATCCTTCGAATTTTTTAATATTCCTTCGATTTTTTTCTTTCTTCATTCTCTTTGGCTGTCTTCCACCGAGTATCCTTCGATTTTTACTTTCTTTCCCTTGATCATTGGACATCTTCCCCCAAGATGACTTCGATTCTTTACTTTTTCCTCCTCATCATTGGCCATCAACCTCCGCGTATCCTTCGATATAATTCTTTCTTCATCCTGATCATTAGTCATCTTTCCACGCGAAGCCTTCGATTTTTTATTTATTCGTCCTAATCATTGGCTATCCTCCACCAAGTATCCTTCGACTTTTTATTTATTCGTCCTAATCATTGGCTATCCTCCACCAAGTATCCTTCGTTTTTTTTTCTTTCTTCATCCTCGTCATTGGCCATCTTCCCCCGAGTATCCTACGATTTTTTCTTTCTTCCTCATCACCAATGGCCATCTTATCCTGAGTGACCTTCGATTTTTTCTTTCTTCCACCTCACCATTGGCCATCTTCCCCCGAGTATCGTTCGATTTTTTCTTTATTCCTCATTATTATTGCCATCTTCCCCGGGTATCCTTGGATTCTTTTTTCTTCACCCTTATCATTGGCCATCTTCCCCAGTGAGCCTTGGATTTCTTTTTCTTCACTCTCTATTGGCTATCTTCCCTTAGGTATCCTTAGATTATTTCTTTCTTCCTCCTGATCATTGACCATCTTCCCCCGAGATGACTTCGATTTTTTTTCTTTTTCCAACTCGTCATTGGCCATCTTGTTCCGAGTATCCTTCGATATAATCCTTTCTTCCTCCTATTCATTAGACATCTTTCCCTGAAAAGCCTTCGATAATTTATTTATTCGTCCTGATCATTAGCTATCCTCCACCAAGTATCCTTCGTTTTTTCCTTTCTTCCTCCTTATCATTAGCCATATTTTCCCGAGTATCCTTCGATTTTTTTTCCTTTCTTCCTCCTTATCATTGGCCATCTTCCCCTGAGTATCCTTGGAATTTTCTTTCTTCCTCCTTATCATTGGCCATCTTCCCCCAAGTATCCTCCGATTTTTTCTTTCTTCATCCTCGTCATTGGCCATCTTCCCTTTGAGTATCCTACGATTTTTTTCTTTCTTCCTCATCACCATTGGCCATCTTCCCATGAGTATCTTTCGATATTTTCTTTCTTCCTCCTGATCATTGTCCATCTTCCCCGGAGTATCCTTTGATTTTTCAATTTTCAGCCTGATCAATGGCCTTTTTCCGCCGAGTGAGCTTTATGTTTTTAGATTACCTCATATCTGGTATATTTATTAATATTAGCATTATAGGCCTGCATCTTGATTAAAATTTTTATCATTCGCCCTTTCCTCGCCTTTGTTTAAGGTGGCATAAAAAGGGCGCTAGAGACGTGTGCAACGAAGATACGAACGCGACGACATTTTTCCTGAAGGGGAAACGAGAGTTGTGCTCTCCGTACCTCGATGGAAGGTAAGTCAATTTTCAGTTGAGAGTAATAATTCTATTAAGAAATAATTCGAGTTCATAAAAGACCCCGTAAGTGATCAATTATTTTTCATTTATAGCCCCTTCGCAATCATAAAACTGTTGGGAGGTGTTAGTAAGTGTTCTTCAGAAGAAAACGCAACCATTGCGCTCTATGTTGACATGAACGGTGCAAGATTAAAAATGGGCGACGTTGTCTTCAAATCGCATAGTGACGTCATCGTCCTTCCTCTGACAGCAGATTCTCAGCGCGCCGGAATCAAGTGAGATCAATTTTCTCAAATTTAGAATTAATTTGGAAAAGCAAATAACATCATGTTTCTTTTAAAGATTTGGTGAAAAAACAATTGTAAAGATTTACCTAGACAATAATAATAATACAATAATCAATGTGTATTTGAAATTTGAATACGCTTAGGTGTAGAGTTTTTGCTAGCCTAGTGGTTACAGCGCTGGCATTATCAGCTTGCCGGCCATTTGACTGAAACGCTGATACTCCCATGGAGATAAAGATCTCCACGTGAATTATCAGGCTCGTAGTCAATTAACAAGCACCATCATTCAATTCTCGTCTTCACACCCCCAACAACTCACGTCCCTCTGCTTCAAAACCAGCCGATAGAGTACTAGAATTCTTTATGGGGGCTCATTTTCAAATACTCCTGACGAGGACTGATACCTTCGGTCTCCAGCGACTGTCATTCTGATATTTTGTGCATTTCCTCATCCTCTCCTGGGATATCGTCCACGGTGCGAAAAGTGGATGGCGCAACTTACTACTTACCGTTGGACGTGATTCCGTAAATATATTGTAGTGTCGAACAATGGTGGATAATGTCAACTAGGCTCTATAATGCGGTCATAGATGGTGTATATAAAAAATTATGAAGAGGAATTGGTGCGTAACCTAAGTGTATGTTTAGGAAAGCGAGCCTCTCCGTTTCGATATCATTATCGCGTGTTATGGGGGAGTGTGAGGGAAGAGTTTAACAAGGCCAATGTAATAAAAGTTGCCGCTGCTAAAGCGTTTAATGTCTCTACAAATTTATAACCTTAAGGACGACTCAAAAACTCCCCCCACTAATTGATTTAAAGTCTCCCTCTCGCAATAATTATTGATTAAACTTTTCTCTTGTGCAATATTTTTTTAAATCAAATAAATAGAATTGTATGTAGAGGACAAAGTTGGAAGCCAGATTGAGCTCCGATGATTGCCGTGAATTATTGTCACCATCAATTGGGGCAGAATTTGGGCGTGAGGAGAGAGTTGCTGGGTTGCATTTTGTGGGTGGGTTTTGACACAGGCAGATGACCTTTGATAGGCCCTTGTGGCTTTTGTCATCCGTAAAATTATGTTATGTTCTGTTAAGGGTGAATGAAACGAGTGTTTGGCTTCGTCTCTTTTTCTTCCTTTTATTCAACGTGAGTGTGAACTGGCTCTAGAAAGGGAGGTCAGATCTTTACCCAAATGGGGTGAAGTAGCGGGCTGTAGTGCGGCGCCCTTGATTACGAAAAGCTAACTGTACTTGTGACCTTCGCGCAACAGGACGAATGGCTACGCCCGGCAGGCGCGTGAATGCGAGGTGCTCGGATACGTATAGTGTGTGTTGTTGATCTTTATGACCAACGTCTTTCTACTAATACTTTGGAGGGGATTTGGCAACTCAACCTGAATGATAAGAATTGACAAAATACAGCCAGAATTAGTCCTTCCCCTGCTCTTGAGTACTTTTAAGAGATTCAAAATTTACGGTCCAAGTCTGCCGCCTCAGCGGGGATCTCTCGCATAGTGACGTCATCCTTGCATCTAATGTGAGTTTTACAGCCGCCAGAAACATGGCCGTTTTTCACATGGGAAAAAGCTCTCTTCACGGGAAATATCTGCGGCAGTAAGGGTCGATCCAGCTTGAGGCTCGACAAGTATACGTTCGTGTCACAATCTAAGTTTATATTTTTTGATGTTTTATCTGTAACAACAGTTTCAATGGAATGTTCCAATGACAACACATTATATGTGGTGATATTTATCTGATGACGGTTTGGCAGGAATTTCGGTCGATAAACAACTTCAGCTATTTGTTTTGAGTGTTGATAAGCAATCTTTACTCTTTTAATCTTCGATACTCTCATATCCACTACAAAAATCATGAAACCAACGCTGCACCTTAACATAGTCAGAAGCTTTGACAGGGGCAAATTACGTACCCACAACACCCGTATAAACAAAGAATGTCAACAAAAATGTCCCGTAAAGAGCGACTCGAATGAATGATTCATTAGCACTTTGGTGACGCGTTTGCCATCAATATTTTCCCCCAGGAATTTAAAGCGCAATAGTGACGAGGGTGTATCACGCAGAAGGTTTGGGATTGAGAGATCAGTAAATAAAGTAGTGAATCTAGAGGAAGCGCGACGTGTGGCAGATATACTAGCCGCCGATCATCCTGCAGGCCTTGAGGCTGGGATGGCAAACTGCTGGTGTTGGAGACGGGAGAGAACCAATCATCGAGATGACACCAGCAGCAAGGTTGCTCATGCTACACCTTTCATCTCCTTGCGGGGGCGTGAAAGTAAAGGAGAGATAGGATAGTTGGAGGATAAAGGAGTGGGAAGAGTGCAGACATGTTAAAAACGACCACACCACTCGAAGCGAGAAGGTAGGATGATTCAGCATCCCCTTCCCCTCCCGGCGTCGATATAGGAGGATAGGATAAAACCTGGAAAGCGACTAGCCTGCGAAATAAGCTCCTGTCCACAGCAAAAGGTGGGAAGAGGCTTAGAAAGACAGTGGAGGAAGTAGGAAATGTCTAGAAGGAATAAAGCCCAGGTAGTATCAACCTGGTTTGAGACTGCTGTGGGCACTCAGGCCATGGGATGTGCCTTTTCTCCAGGTACTAGTTAGAATAGTTCACATACACTCCCCATTGTGTTTTTTTTTTATTTTAATAGAGAGCAAAGTGGCATCGGTCACAAGTAATCAAGTGACTCGAACAAGGTAACCGCATCTATAGCCGCGGTCAAAAGTTTTCGTACACCCAGAATTTTTCCTTTCCCTTGTGTATGTCGAGGAATATGTCGATGTAGGTTTGCGCCCATGTGGCCAATGCATCTGGAAAGCAAAATAGAAGTATAAACTACCTAATAACCTTTTTAAAATATCTAAAATGGCGATACTATTTAGATGTGAGAAATCCTGGCATCATTGTGCGGTAGATTACAGTCAAAATGTCTAATATAACACATCACATTTGTTGATTAATATGATATGCTATGTCGACAGGATCTGATAGTGATATGATGATGGTGAAAACACGTGGAGAAAAAAAAGGTCTGATACGCAAGTTGCACGATGAGGTTCGAAGCTGTGGACAAATTGCCCGGGGGGTCAGTGGATCACATTTGGGTGTTGCAGAAGTGTTGAAAAGGATTCGAAAAATTGGGAACATCCAGGACCGGCCTTGTTCTGCACGACCCAGGGTTAATACGCAATGTGATGGCAAGTCTCTTCTGTTCATGAGCTTTCGGGATCGTAAGAAAACCGCAGTCTAGCTGCAACATGAATGGACAGAGGCGGAAAGGGTTAAATGCATCCTTCAAAACAACCCAACGCAGACGGCTTATACAAGGTCTAAACTCATGTAAAATCCACCAGAAGCCGTTGATTAACCTTCGGCAGAGGCAACGTCGACAGGTTTGGGCACGTGCTCACTGCAATAGACCATGTGTCAGTAGGGACCTGTCATATGGTCCAACGAGTCCACATTCCAGTTGTTCTCAACCACAGGCAACATTATAGTCTGCAAGATTTAGAGTGCAAGGTATCAACAGTAAAGCATTAGTGGCCAATCTGTAATGGTATGAGGTACTACTTTAAGTTCAGGGATGGTCGGTTCATTGTGTTTGTATGGTACCATAAATTTAGAGAAGTATCAAGATGCCCTAAGAGATTAAGTGCTGCCCTCATCCCGAGACCTCTCCAGAAAGTCCAGGAATGTGATTTTCCAGGGGGACAATACCTCATTTCACAAGTTTGTGTTCACTATACAGTGGTTTCGAGACAACAATATCACTGTGATGGACTGACCACCTAAGTTCGGATATGAATCCACTGGGAAACCACTGGCAGGCCCTGGAAGATGCCGTACAACTTCATCAGCGACCCTACAATAATACAATGAGCAACTGAAGGCAGTCATCACCGAGGAGTTGTGCATTTATCAAATTTCCTAGGTGACCGAAAACTTTTGGCCACCGCTGTACCTTTATCGAGCACCTGTAAGAGTACATGGTTTCTACTGGTGGCTTTTTAATTAAAAGCACAAGTTGATTAATTATGCTTATATAGTAATTGCTGAATATTCATTACTTGGGTAATACACAAATTCAATCTGCTGTTACAGCTGTCAAACGTTTGTCATATTTTTAAGTTAACTTGGAACAGTCTTCAGTATGAATCTTTGATTCAATTCCTGCTTAAAGTATACCCACAGCTGCTTAATCGTTGGGTCTCTTTAGTGGACGTATCTTTTTAATTCCATAGACATGTTTTCTACGGGCTTTAGGTCTGAGTTTTGTGATAGTCATTTCAGGAAAATAATTTTAAAATCTTCGAATTGTTTCTTTACTACAGTTTTCTCGTTCGATGGTAGAAGTTTTTTTTTAAAAATAGAAAAATAATCCTCTTCTCTCCTTAATCCATAAATTTAGCAACTTTCTCAACTATCAGCAGTGAATCAAACTATGAATATTATGTTGCCTCCGCCGAGCGTTTGGGATGGTATGGTGTTCTTAGGAAAAATTACTTCACCTGCTTCCACCAATCATGACTTCTGCAATTACTGTATAGCCAAATAACTCTATTTTAGTTTCTCCACTACAAAGTGCTTTTTAAAAATCTTCTATCACAATGAACGTGTCACTGTGCCAGCATATGCCTCAAGGCAACATGGGTTTACAAAAATATGGCTTCTTCCTAGCCTTTACTCGTGAAGGCCAGTTTTTGTGGAGGACTCTCTTCACTATCGTATCTGAAACATTAACTAATGCTAACATCAAGGCTTTACATATTTGCTTCTGCATTTCAACTATAATCTTCCATACAATCTAGCGAATATGAGTTAGTAATACGGTTTCCACCACTTCCTAGGCCCCGTAATGGGGTGTCAGGTGTGACATGGATACAAGCTGTAGTTCACATCTGGAGAATTGCAAGCCGTATCGGCCAGAACGCCCACACATACATTTCTTTACGGCCTCAAAGCCACATATTTTCGTTTCTTCCATTTTCACCACTTTTTTTCACAGCTCTCTCCTTAGAAAATTTCTGCCATTGATGCCGTGGTTAGATTTTGAGAACAATCCAATTCCTGCCACAGTTTTCGCTATTACAATGTCCTTTTACTAGTGGAGGATTGTCGCTTTTGCCCATTCTGAGATGCGACAAAGATGTACGCTAAGAATCTTATAATGAAAGACATCCAATTTTATTTCTTAGAAGATTATGAAAAGTTCTATATAATCACAAAGTGAGCTCCAAAGGATCGAATAAAAATATTTGGCGCAAAATTTAATTTCAACTATGCATTTGCAAAATTTAACGGGTGTATGTAGTGTTCTAAATGTATGTACACTAGATCTAGAGAGTATTCATACCCCTAACTAATATCATAATTTTCGCCATAGATCATGAACCGTTTATTGCAAGTAATGGAATTTGAAGTCAAATAAATGATTACTAACACTATTTACAAACTTCGGATTGAATTCGCACCCGTCCCCCTCCGAGACTTCACAACTCCCATTCATCGAGAATTTAGGAGTGCTTGCATGGGGAGAGACCTTCACTTCATGCCATAAACGTTTCTATGGGGTTGAGGTCTGATTAATTTGACTACCATACCAAAATGTTTTTTTAACTTACTTAAAACAAAAAACAACAACAATAATTTGGATGTTTGATTTCGGTCGTTGTCGCGTTGAAACACTATTTTCTTCCTAGACCAAACTTGAAAACATTACTCTTCCGATATTCTTCAAGAATATTTGTTTGTGTGTTTTTTATTCAATGTTCGGTTGATTCGATTAAGTGTATTAATAACCTTTGCACAGTAACTATTCTATAACCAAATAGCTCCACTTACATACTTTTTTGCAAGACATGACTCACCACTTTTATGCCAAACATACTTGATATCATTTGTTTAGAATTAATTGCTGATTTTTTTCAGCTTACTATAATAAATGCCTCGGTTGTCTAGGAAAAATGCTAATCTAATAGTTACCAAATTCTCCATCAACCTGAACACGCAAAAATTTAGAGAATTTGAGCGGAAACCGGACGGGGTAGTGTGATTCCGAAACGCAAGCACATGAGCCATTCAGAGTGAGTCATAGAGGATACCCTCTTTCGAGATCCTTTCGAACAAATATATATAAAAAAACATTCCTTGCTCTTCTATGTGTTGAATCATGGTATAAAAGACATCGTCAGGACAAGGGCATTGTTCGCACATGAAGTGAGAGCGAAATGAAATTAACTCAGCATAAACCTGTAGTTAAAGGGTTCTCCACCTCTGAATGTAAAGTCCACTCGGTGGCTTCCAGCAACATCAAAACATAAAACGAATGCTAGCGGATCATATTTCCGGCCAGATAATGTGTAAAAGGTTGGAGCGAAATATTCCTCCACGGAGGCAGAGTTATATATTGCGATCAAGTGCTCCAGGAGAACATGCACAGAATCCTTTTTATTCGTTACCAGACATCACCAAGATGATTTTCTCCGCCAAATCAAGACACGTATGGCTGCCAAGAAGTGTCGCAGACGTGCTTCGAAACATCCGGAAAATTGCCTTAGCTCGATGAAGTTCATCGCTGATAATTCTTTTTTAATTTTAAGTGCCCACCTGTCGACTTCACCCATGAGGAAATCGTTCGGGTGGCACTTATAGCAAATAAAGAGATATGGCTTTTCTCTGAGGGCATCCTATACTCGGCCGAGAAGCAAGTAAGTGGACTGTGTCGAAAACAGATATACGTTCTAGGAATAGTAGTAAGACCCACGATGATGTGATTACTGGAGAAGTCGACTTCTTTATCAACCGACCTAAACTCTTCGATTGAAAGAGAAAAATCAATCATTTCCTAAAATGCAGACTAAAGTTCCGACTCAAAGCACCACCGATATGGCTCCCTGACGTGATAATCCCAGAAAATGATATATGAATGATAAAGTAGCCAATGCCATGACGACATTGACGACTTTGCCTTCAAAATTAGGCTCTGTGGCACTGACATGAATGCATGGACGCGGCAGCGATGCTAAATGGCACAAACTGAAGCATGGATCCTGTCACGATCAAACGTGATAAAGAGTGTTGTGTGGATCTCCCCAACCCCCTTCTGTTTTCTCATCACATATTCGTTCTTAACCGATATTGTTTGGCCATCTCTTCGGTGATGTCGTCTAAGGTGTATTCAAGAAGTTCCCTCGCATAAACAACCCCTTTCGCCAAATTTCTGGTAGAGTGGCGTGTCACCTGTACAGTCAGGCCAATGAATGCCCGAAGAACAGCAATAATGACAGGTTGGGAAGAGTCTGCCACATTCTTCTGAAGACTCACATTCCAGAAACTGGTGACTTTCGGCTCTCGGCCAATCAGCCTAGATAATCCTATCCTATGATGGAACATGTGGCCTTTAGACAACATGCTGCCATCAGTATAGCGAAAAACTAAGAAGTGTTTGAAGCCAGTGTGCTTAAAAACGATGAGTAGTCTCTCATTGTATGGTAGCGACGTTATTGAGGATCCTCTCACCTTACTTAAAACATTATTTCGTGTCTTAGTCTTGGTCTCACCACCCAAAGGCTCTTCAGAGCCGGGCTTGCTAATCTTAGCTTGGTCAACTGCCCAAACACGAGGGGACACGTCCGTCCACGCCCCTCTCTTCCATCCCCAAGGAGAGGAAAGAGAGCATTTTATTTAGTTCTTACTTTTATTGGTGGAAAGTGGTGAGTGAGCCCGCTTTTCTCCACCATCAGAAAGTTCCTCACGGACAGATGAACCAGCTTCAGTCGAACACTTCTACGAAATGGGGAAGTTTATGGTTGACAAAGAGGAACACCAGCCACGGAAGAAGGTCCTTGATATTCTCGTGAGTTCTCTGTACCCGTGACACTTCATAAAGGTCTATTACACGGGCAAACTTTGGTTCGGGTAAGTTTCCCACCAGGTTTGTTTTTGTTGGCTTCCTTGGAGGAACCTACCAACTTGAGCGGGGGGCACTTTCAGGACCATTTCCACCTAAGGAGGATCTCCCTAGTGGCTTTCCCTACCAAGCCGTCGAATATCCCGACAAGTGAATCAAAGAGCATGGGGCCCATTACAAGCGTCATTTAGGCCTGCATTCCGGCTGACATTTCGAAAAAATGGTGGGCGAGCATTGCTGATTCCCATCAAAGTGACGAACCACAGTAAACAAAGTGTGTTGGTAAGTCCCAGTGAACGATGCTGCCCCGTATTCCTCTGAGGTGGTTAAAAAGGTCTACTTGCTTCCATCGGTACGGCCTGAAACCGAGGTATCAGGCTTCTGTCTCGTCTTGTTCTTAGGAGCCCCTGGGAAAATAATTGGAATCCGCCGCTAATAAAGTGTCTACTGGAGGCAACTCTACAAAAGAGGACATGGGGAAAGCTTCCGAACCCGTAGGTAAGGTGAGGGAGAAACCCCCTCTCCTATATGCCATTCTATGGTCATTTATTTTTAATTATGTTCAACCAAAAACAAACAGGCTAAATTTTTACTAACACGTTGCCATCATTTACTTAGATAAATATAACAAAAAAATAATTCTAATAGCTCGGAAAACAGGAATCAGACATATAATTGAGTAGTTCATATTGGAGTTGATACGAGACACGCAGAGGCGGGGGAGAAGGGCGTGAGAGGAGAAGGGGTGACGAGACCACAATGGGTGACCCGACCCGTTCACGGGCGGCGCGGAAGGCCGGACACTTCTTAGCCGAAGAGGTAGCAACTTAGGATCGATGAGTTTGACAGTCAGCCGAGGCGTCATGGGCGGATGATCTGAGGGGACTGGAAGGGATGGACGGGACTCCCGCCTGTCCGCTTCGTCCTGCTCATCAAGAGAAATATTGTCGGAGAACAAGATGCCGGAGGGGATTTAAATGACCCATCCGGGGTTTATGCCCCCCAGTAGGCGTATTCAGTCCGGAGAGGATCCTGAAATTGTCGATAAGCGAACCGGATGCGACACCCCCCGAGGGTGGGAGAATGGCCCCTACAATGGGCATCGAGTACCATTTCGTAGGCGAAACCTGCGGTTACCAAGCTCGCCACAATCGCCGCAATCCTCAGTTCCCTTCCGCGGAAATACGTTGACCAGCACCACCAAATCATTAGTCGAATTCAGGCCCGAGTGCAGGGAACCAGGCCCAGCAGTCCTCCGGCCAAGCACACCCCCGCCACGGCCTCGGAAGTTGCTTGTGAAGTTCTGACCTGGAGTTACAGAGGCAGAATAAACATGGGATTAATTAAATAATGCACAAAAAAAGGGGATGGACTATTTGAAATTTGGAGCATACTAAAGTAAAGGGAAAAAGTGAATTATACTATTTTAAAATCTAGGTCTGGATTTTGGTTGGTTAATGAGCATACGAGGGGTGGGCAATAAGTTTTGCAATTCGGATATAAGGAAACAAGATATGAGGAAAAGTGTTTTATTATTTTTCAATATAACTACCCTCGACATCAATGCACTTGCGCCACTTGTCCCTGAGGCTTCGAATTTCCGACAACCACAAATCTCCCAACTGCTGTTCAATCCACTCCTGGACGGCGAGCAGGACATCTTCATCGTCCCCAAACCGGCGTCCACGCAGTGCAGCCTTGAGCTGGCGAAATAATAAAAAATAGTCGCTAGGGGCCAGATCTGGACTGTAGGGGATAGGTTGAGCTCCTCGAATCCGCACTCACTCAAGACAGCTTGTGCAACTCTGGCCTTGTGGACTTTGACGACGTTGAAGTCGATCATAGGGCAAAAGGTTTCTAGGCACCCAACGGGCAGAGACCTTAGTCATGGCAAATTGTCGTGGATGATGTTCATAACACCTCCATGTGATATTTCAAGTTCTCGCTCGATTTCTTCGACCTTCACCCGTCGATTTTCGAGGATCATCCTCTCCACACGGGCCACATTGTCCTCGTTGGTCACGTCTAACAGACGTCCTGGAGGGGGGTCATCTTCAAGGGACTCACGACCATGGCGTAACTCCCTATTACAGTGAGCAATGGTTGCATAGGAAGAAACGGTGTCGGTGTACACTGTAACCATGCGTTCATGGATCTCTTTTGCATTTTTGCCTTCCTTGGTCAAAAATTTGATCAGTGCGCAGTGCTCAACCTTCTCCATTGTTGAAAAATTTGTGACTGACGATCTGCGATCAGCTACTGCTTCTTAAATAGACGAGTCAGGAGCATGCGGCTGCAGATCCTGACTTGTCATAACTTGTCCTAACACCTCCATAAACAGCCATCCCCCTTCCTCTGTTTTGCCCTACTGATTCGCAAAACCTTTTGACTGACCCTCGTATATAAGACAAAATAATTAATGTTGTCAACTAGAATGCGCCTTATAAAGTTTAATACAAAGAAATTGAGATATAACAATAATTAATCACCAGAGCAAGGCTCGAGCCCCAAAGGAAGAACCGCGACTCCTCCTGGGCGACTGTGCCTTTCGATAGCTCATTCAGCGCCGACTCTAATCGATCAATATGATCGTTTTCTTGATATTTTCGGACAGCCGCAAGCGACAAAAGGCGCATTTCTCTGGGTGTTAGCCGCTGCGACGGCCGTGTTGCCACAACGTTGCCTGACAATCACCACGAGGAGGTCCCCAGAAGAGAACGTCAGGAGGGTATGGGGGAAACTTCCGAAACCGTAGGCTAGGTGAGGAAGAAACGCCCTCTCCTATATGCCACTTCTGGGTCATTATTTTTAATTATGTTCAACCAAAAAAAAGAGGCTACAAGTTAAGGTGAATAATTCTGCTCCCGTTGTTGACTGCGAATTTAGCGTTAATTATTTTCTTTTCGAGTCGCTCCATTTTTCTTATATCCGCTTTTCGTGGTGAGTTAATGTGTGGATAAGTTCCCCAAAATTCATTTGAAAAGTAGTAACTAACGAGGACAGAAAACGAATTCACTGAGGAAAACAAAGTATATATTGGCCAGATACATTTCGATACACACATGTATAATTAGAAATCAATGGATAACAAAAGTGTAGAATGCTGGAGAAGAGAATAGGATAGTTAGAAAATAATGTGTATGGTGTGAGTGTTAATGAGATGGTTATGAGTAGAGGATGATATATGGAGGTGATACGGTGAGGATTATAATGATTTGTGCCAATTTTCTTGTCAAACCCTTTAATATTTGCCTTCTTTTGCCTTTTTGGTTTGCTGTGATTTTCAGCATTCGAGCACTTGTTTTCATTTGCTCTTTCGAGCGTTTGTATCCTTTCTTATTTTATTTGTTTTTGTGCCTTTTTTGCACTCTTGAAATAGATTTTTATTTTTATTTGTTCTATTGAAATTTATTTCTCACTTTCTTATTTCCTGATCGGATTTCTCATTTTTTGTTTGTAGTTTCGGTTGTCAAATTTGGTTTATTCTATTCCAGTTTTTCTTCTTTAGTTGTGTTAATATTTTCGGTAGTTTTGTTCAGGTTTTATAACTCTTATATTTAAAATCGGGTTGGTATCTCATATTGTTCTTTTCCTGCTACCGTCGAATAGTTGCTTATATTAGATTCGACGGATTTCATCTTCAGGTACGGTGTTTCTGTTCATTTCATCCCGTGGTAACATGTCTTTCAGGTTTCCCCACAGGTTCCTTGCGCTGTTGTGTAGTATTTTATTTAAAGGTTCCCCAGTGTGGTTCTTCGGTGGAGTTTCTCTGACGTCAGACCTTCTTGTCTTCCTGTGTTTGTGAAAAATCTCGTGTCCCATTTTTGTATTCTCTGAGCCTTTTTCACTTGTGTGTGGGTATTATTGGGTAGAGTATCTTAGGGCGGACGAGGGCCATATATAATTTTCTTTTATTGTTTCTTGAAAGATTAGGGCGTCTGTACAGCGCTGATAGGGTCAATTTAGCTTCTGACACCTTCTGTGGTAGATGGGAAGTTTATTCATTCGTTGTTAGTTTTAGTCCGAGGAGTCTTCTTTCCGTGGTGTATAGATACGCCTCCCCAGCTACTCGCATGGCAGTTGATTTTCTCAGGTTTATAGAAATCTATTTGAATTTGTTTTCGTTGGTTTTTATTTTATTCTTTTTCTCATAGACGTTCAGATGTTTTGTCTCTCTTGCTGTCCTTTGTGTTATATCTCGGGGGAAGGGGTAAATATTGCTGAGGATTATTTGTGTGATGTCATCCGCTAGTTGAATGCGCATCGCACATTTGTCTGTTGTCTGCCATAGGTCGTTGGTGTATATGGTGTATAACGTTGGAGAAAGGCACCCTCCCTGCAGACACCCCTTGTAACTCAAATGCCTCTCTTGCCTAGCCCTTTATGTGTAATACGGCTTTTCTTCGATCCAGATAGCTGCATAACATTTTACAAAGATTGATTTATAAGTTAAGGCTGCTGATCTTAGCTTTTAGACCGGGCAACCACACTTTATCGAAAACATTGGCAACATCGCGCTGTTTCTGTGGCAATTCTTTCTTAAATAATTGCCAGCGCGGTCTCCGGCCCTCGCTTTCGGGTGAGTTTTGTAAAGGTTTTGGTCCTTAAGGTGTTTTTTTCTTTCCTTTATTTAAGAATTTTTCAAGGATTTTCACAAGGAACTCTAGTAGCGAAATTGAACGGTAGCTTTCAATTTTGTGGTTCGGTTTAACCGGCTTCGGTAGGAAAATCATCTTTGCCGTTTTGAACGCTTGGTAAAAGTACCCAATGTTCAGGCAGGCATTGAGGATTCTCACTATAGATTCATCTATGTTGTTTGGCGCATTAATCAGGTGTTCTTTAGTTATGCCGCTTAAATCTGGTGTTTTCTGTTTGAAGAACTTGACAGCTGTAAAACTCGTATTCATCGATTGTGAAAGGCATTCCCTTCCCCAAGGGGATGCATCTTTCCTCGTTGACGTGTGCGTATGGTGTAAGGTTTCCTGTTGTGATTTTAGTGTTCGCATAATCTCTTTCTCTTATTCTCTGCCGTATTCAGGTTCTCTTCCTGAGATATGGAGAATATTTTTTTTTAAGTGTCTTTGGAAGTGATCTTGAAGTTCGTCGTTCCGTTGCACTTGCCTGTTCTGTATTTTTATTTTTATTTTCTTATTTGGTTGCGATCCTAGTAGTTTTCTGTATTGATTCCAGAATTTCCTTGGATCATTTTCTGTGGGTTTTTTTCTATTATAATATTCCAGACCAGATTTAATTATTCTTTTATAAGCGTTCCTTTCTGCCTTCTGATTTCTATCAGTCTTCGATACCTCTCCATTGCGTTTCCCAATTTCATGATTTCTTTCTTTATTATGGAATTCCTCCATTTTCTTTAGATCTCTTCGTCCCATCAAGGTTCAGGTAGAGTTCTGTATTCTATTGTTCGTGTGTATAGTTTATCTTCTTCGGTAATTTTCTTGGTGATTAGCTGTAGCTGGGTTTCTATTTCATTTGGTCTTGGTTGTTTGATGATTCGATCTCTATTGAATTTAGATATTCTTTGTATTTGTTCCAGTCTGTTCTGCTGGTTACTTTTCTTCGTGGTATCTTAATTTGATAGGGTGAGATTAAAATGATGGTAATCATACTTAGATCGTTAGATGGGGTTGTGGGTCCGGTTCGGTATGGTTATTTAAGTTGAAATTGGGGTTTGTAAGTACGATGTCTGGAGTAGTTGATGCCCGGTCGGTTAAAAAAGTTGAGAAGTCTAGTCCTTACTATTTACCAGGTTTCTTTATAGTAATCGCCGGAGGATCCTCCCGGTACCATTGATTTGAATGGTGTAACATGTTTCCCTGCATCTTGCGTTAAGATTACCGACCAGTAAGGTTGAGGCATGTCTGGGAAAGAGCTTAACGAAATTGGGAATTGGAAGATATGAGCAGCATAAAGGTTGGTATGCCCTGCCTATGACTAGGTATCCTGTAGTCATTTTTATTTTAATAGCAAGGTAGGATTCTTCTTAGTTTCTATTTTAATGAAATAGATTCTGGTTTTTACACCGATCGTTACACCGTCATATCTGGTCTAGGTGTGATCCGTGATAAAGATTTTGCAATTTGGAATTTTTATGGTTTACATTCCAGTGTTAATTCCATGTTCAATTAGTACAATAATATATGGATCTTCTTTTCTTATGATGTTCGAGTAGGGAGGTCTTTTTTATTTCTAGCCGTTTACGTTGAGCGTAAATATTTTTATTCTACGCTGGTAGGTGTCCATGTTGATTTTGTTGTTTATTTCTGTTCTCTGCCTGTTTTGGTTTAGTCTGATCGGCCTGGGGAACAAGTGCGTTTGGATCGTTTCTTCTTAAAGTGATCGTTTCACAGGTTGAAGTACGATTTCAGGACGATTCGGATCATTCTTTGTTTTCATGCATTATTCATTTCGGTCTCATCGACATCCGCGTCGTAGTTTCATTTGAATTTACTTTTTACGAGGTCGTCTACAATTTCCTTTTGTTTGTAAGTTTTGGGGAGCCGGGATGTATGTGATCCGTAAATTTTGATGTTTAATTCTTTGCCATTTTCCTCGATCTGAAAATAACTTTAAATACATGACTACGATCTTCCCAATTTTGGTTCTTCAATTTCACAACATCTTCAATAGTTATCCAATTTTGTTCCTTCTCCATTTCTTCTTTTTCTGTGGCCGCTGGTCCTCTGACCCATGGGTCGTTGTTACGTCAGATGGAGTGCGGGGTGCGAGGCCGATTTTTTCGAGTTTTTTGGCCGCGCCTTTGGTCAGAAGGAGATCGAGGTCCTTTACTGTGTCGCAGAGGGCCACATAGCCGTTGTACTGTTCCTTTAGTTTTAGGAGAATTACTTTAATGTTCGCGTAGATGGTTCAAAGGGTCTGTTCCCGGCTGGCTTCTCCTTACCAGGAAGGATACGAAGTGGCGGCCTCTTTGTTCTTTCTATGTCGTCCTGGTTTCTCAATCGGAGCCTTCTTCTTGTTGGTAGGTTCCTTTTCCTAGTACCTGATATTTTTCCTGGGAATAAGAATATTAGGTTTTGTTTAAGGTGAAATGATAATGATCCCTCCACTCCTGCAACCCTTGGCACAGCCGGTGTAATTGCCTGGATGAAAACTTGATGAATGAATGAGATGATGAACCCGGGTAGGCCCTCCAGAAAGATGACTCATGTTGGACTTGATGATGGGTAGTGGCTGAATCAAGTACCACCTCCCTGGGGTGCTGCTACTTCTAGGACCTGGGTATCGAGACTGCCTCCTACATACAAAGAGACGGTTTTATGTCCCTTTGCGGTCTTGGCTTGGCCTTTAGTGACAGAAAGAACTCTTCCCCAAAGGTTACAGCTTCGCATCATATCCAGGGTGCCTATGACGGAGGGTTCCACACTCGGCTAATCCACCAACTTGCTTTCCCCACGACCTCTAATTATGCCTTGCCACACGGGGGGGCATAGTTCGAACTAGGATTTGAGTCGCAGTACACACGGCTACGCCTTACCAGGCAGGAGCGGAGGGGGTGATGAGTTTAGGCCGCTATAATGTTAATTAGGACAGCCTGGGTAAAATTTCTCTCTTTTTTTAGTCCCCCGTGAGGGAAGGGTGAATGATGATGGGGTCTTGTTTATAAGAAGGCCCAGTCGATATGGTTCCTAGAAGCTTTGGTTCCCTTTCCTTGTAACTGATATTCTATTTCTTTCCTCTCTTCCAAAAATAACCAGTGTCGAAGTGCAAAAATGCGCTTTGGATTCTTTTAAGTACGAGAGCTCAAATTCGGTGCGTGTGAGTGGGCCGATAGTGAGCAGTCTGTAACTTGGAGAATTCAAATAAATCAATGGTGTATAGAAAGGAAAGAGAGGGATCACTGTGTAACACAGGCGAACAGTCACTCGTAGAAGAAAAGGGTGCGGAAATAACTTGAGAGGGGATAGGAAGAGTTGATAGGTCGCTGGATAGACACCAATGCGTGGTGAGGTTGGGTGGGTCTCGAGATGTTCGTGACTTGAAGACGGTTGGAGGGTGGTCAGAAAGGAGAGCGATTCTGCTTAGTCGGAAACGCGTTATTCATGATGCCTTTAGCATATGCGAGGAACGGTATGGTTACGGGTGGTCATGGGCCGCGGGGTATCGCGGTGCCATCGCATACGGTCTTACATGTAGTGCGGTATATAATGGGTCTCTGGCGAGTTTTCCCGATTTTTTTTGTAAGTCTAGTGTGAGCGTATGTGTTGAGAGGTGCTAATTTGTTGTTGTCGTGTAGTGTGGACATTCTTGTGTACAGGAGAGAGCAGCAAGCGCGCTTCACAGCAGAGTTCTGAATGCGCTGAGCCTTCTGCTGTCACGTGTCACTCGCAGCTACAAGTGATAGTGGGGTGTACGTGAGAAGAGGTCGCACGAGTGTTTTGCATAGGTGTAACTGAAGTTTTTTGCTCGCAGGGTAGAACCTGCGCAGCGATGTGTTTGTACGTGAGGCTCTTGCTTGTGTTATGTTCTGGTATATATTGAACCTGAAGGTCTTGTCAAAAGTTACCCCAAGGATTTTTGTATGTTGTGTGTATTCAAGCCTTGTTGGGTTTAGATGGTTCATGTCTGGTGTGTGTGAGAAGATTTGTAGGTTATGCATGAAGTGATTTCTTGCGCCGTGGAGTGTCATCTGTGTCTTCTGAGGATTCGTGGCAATCATCCATTTATCCTCGTAATCTGTCTTAGCATCTAGTATTATTTTTGCGCAGAGCGCGATTTCTTCTGGTCCATGGCCGCTGAAGAGAATGGTCTCGTCATCGGCGTAGGACACTGTGTATGTGTGACAGCAGTTTTCGGGTGGGCGTGGGGTGTCGTTTGTGTACATGATGTATAGTGTGGGTGCCAGTACGCTTCCTTGGGGAACTCCCTACCGTGGTATGAAGGGTTGTGAGAGGGTATTGTTGTATTTTATGTGGCATCTCCGTTCAGTGCGGTAGTTCAAGAGGAGCCTTCTGGTGCAGAGAGGTAACTTCTTATTGTTTGCGAGTTGGAAGAGCTTTATATACGAGTATATGGTTATTTATATGTTAAAAAATATATGAACATACTTATAGGGAATGGAAATACTTAAACACAAAGGGTATATTGAAATAAGGGTTGAGACTGCTTAAAATGGTTAATCTATAATGGACCCAAGATTAAGATGGGTGCGGATTAATATTCGGGGCACAGGGACGTGAGGATGGCAGAGTGAATTATATGTTTGTTTGCGTATTTAATTTGAGCTGTTTTTCTTTTATATATAAGGCTTCTAATATAAGTAGTTGTAGGCGGTTTGGAGCATGTGCTAGGATTTCAGTATTATCTTCGAGTGACTTCCGGTCCAGTTGTCTTCCATGTTTTTCCAACGTGTTTTTGGGGGTCACCATTGTTTAAATGTTAACTCATTGTTCGTGTTAACTTTGCTTCTGTCATTCCGATATATGAATGAGGTAGGAGCTCA
The DNA here is from genome assembly GCA_963969495.1 of Ceratothoa steindachneri. NCBI lineage: Eukaryota > Metazoa > Arthropoda > Malacostraca > Isopoda > Cymothoidae > Ceratothoa > Ceratothoa steindachneri. The sequence goes on along the minus strand of OZ018323.1, from coordinate 14,848,744 downwards.
CAGTCTCCCATTTTACAAGTATATTCATATATTAAATGACTTCTTTATTTTGCTGTTATGGGAGGTCCTGGGTTGTTTTTTATGATAAGGTTGGATGTACGTTTAATATTGTAGTAGATTATGAGATACATTTATTTTGTGTTGGTTTTAATCATCTGTTTATGATTTTCATAATTACTCTTTTGTCCGTTTTGTACGCTTTACTCATAATGTTATTGTAGTATAGTTTAATCGTGTTTCTTTCGTCTTTCTGATTGCTACTGCCTGTAGGTGACGTATACCATCTTTCCATCTTGTTACGTACAGCAGTGGATATGTCGCTGTTTGTAAAACCGTTATTCACGAGTACTTGTGTAGCAGGCCAGAGTTCCTCGTGTGCTTCTTTCCATGTGGAACAATGAGTGAAAGCACGGTTGATGTAGGAATTTATTACACTTTTTTTATAACGGTCGGGACATTCACTTTTGCATTCATGCAAAGAACTGGATTTGTCTTTTTGACGTAAACTTTGGTAGTTATTCTATCGTTATGCTTAGTTGTTAGGGTATCTAAAAACGGACGTTGGTTATTTAAGTTATTTTCTATGGTGTGGTTAAGTGTGGAGCAGTTTGGATAATTCTGAATTTCTTCTTTTGTTTGCATATTTATGTATATGTTGTCTATATATCTGCAGTTAATATTTGTTTTTGCCAACATTGAAAACACTAGTTTTTCCACGCTTCCCATGTAAAAGTTTGCGAATAGAACTACGAGATGAGAACCTATTGAAACAGATTGCATCTTGATACATACAAGAGGGCTTCTGTAGTGAAAGAGAGAGGGGGGAAGAAACGAAAAAGGGATACTTAATTGTTGGAATTGGCCCTCATTTTTCAAATATCTACTATAAATATATGAATAATCTCTTTATTTCTACAGGATTTGCTTACAACAGTTTGCAGAAATTGAAGGAGAATTCGCATGGAATATTAGGGAAATGGTACTTCTCCCATGGGCGCCTTCAAATCCCAAATATTTTTTCCAGGTGATTTAAAATTTTGCCACGAATATTATTAAATGCATCTAATTGCAATGGAATATCTAGTTTTGCAGAGGGGTTAGGTATAGAATGGTTTGAGAGACACTTGTGCTTTCAAGTGCAAGAGGCTTCTGCTCCTGAATTGCTTGTAGAATAAATGAATATATTTCATAGCGAAGATAGGTAAAAATGGGTGATAATGGAGAGACGTGTTGTGATGTGGAAACGCGTCATTGATTGCAAAAAGAAAAACATTGTGTAACCATCGAGGGAGGTTTTAATGATTCTATAAAGAATGATAGAAGGAGACAAAGGTGAAAGAAAAAGGTGAATAAATAGAAAAAATCTGAATGGTGACCCAGGTAAAGGTCATCCAACACAGGCACTTGAAAGCAATGGGTGTGATTGTTGAATGGTAAGAAATTTAAGGTTTTTGAAGTGAAATTTGGGTTAGTGTAGAATCTATTGATATTCGGCATGATGGTACTAAAACAAAATAGGTGAAGGGTGTAAGAGAGAAGCTGAAACAAGAGAAAAACTATACCTAGGTTGGTTAAAAAGATACTAGAAATAGGTTCTTAACCAGGGAGGAGTTATTGAGTTCATAGAAGGAAATTTGGCCCACACATTCGCTGGCATAAACTATTGATCTTTATACAAATTCAATTCTACAGTGATATCCTACATAATTTACAGGATATCATGCTTTATTGGATGCCGGATTAAATTTAAAATATATTTATATTTTTATTCTGTAAACTATTCCATTTATTTTTATTGGGAATATACTATTCGTGCCTGGTAAACTTGAACAGAAGGGAATAGCAGAGTAACAAAAGGTAAAGAGAGACTGGGAAAAATGGCTGAGAATCATGTTTTTGGCTGATTCTCAGCCATTTTGCCCAGGCATCTTTCCCCACAGAGTCCGAGTGAGATGGTAAGAAACGACGGATTTATGAGAGAAAATAAAGTGTAAATTGGATTACATTGTATAGAATGTGTGCGAAAAATATGGATTGGTATTATGAAAACACCTATTAATTATTATTCAATTCACCCTAAGGCAGTGGCTTAAACTTTTTTAAGTAGTCGATCCCCTCTGTTGGACTTTAACACATATCGCACACCTCCCTAACATGAAATGGAGATAATTTTAAAACTTATAATAGACTAATACTTAAAATATATAAGTTTTATTGCTTTAAATGTATTTTTAGCGATTGTAGTTTATATAAATTAGCAAGAAATAGAAGCAAATTAATAAAAAAATTTAGCTTAAATCGGATTTCGTAAAGATGAGGCACCCCAAGTTATTTTCGACCCTAATATAATCTAACTTAACCTAAACTAAACCTAATCTAGCATAATTTAGGTTAGGTTAGGTTATATTAGGGTCGATAAAACCTGTGTATGCCTGATTTTTACAAATTCCCTTAAACTTTACCTGACTAATAAAATAAAAGGTGGGATTGGTTTTTGAGAGCAAAATTCATTTAACCTGGTTCCAACGAGGAAATGGTCACTCTTAGTTCCTAGTCAATAATTATTAATGCAGGAAATCCTGTTTCACATAAACAGGATATAATGGTTATAACATACGATTGTTTTTTTATATAAAGCAGCGTATGCTGCCTTTAACTGTAGCTTTTAATTTTCTTTTTCCAAATTCCCTTTTAAATTTGCGTCGCATGTGAAGTCTTTTAATCCCTCTTATTCAGAAATTTTTCTAATAATTTAAAATTAAAATTGCTTTTAAAGATTTTTCAGGTGATTAAGCAGAAAAAAATTTCATTTGTGATACGTAATTCTATTATCTCTCTCTTTCCTATAATGAACACTTGGGCTTTTTATGGGATTATTTATAATGTTCAGTTTTCAAAAATATCAACCATATAAGAAAATATAATGTATAAATTCTTATATTTTAATGATTTTGTATCTTCCTTATTATGAGAATCAAGGAGAATTTCAATTTTTGCTTAAGCACAAACACTCTTTTAACGATATTTGGCTCGTGGGAGCTGGCGTGCTTGTTAGAAGCTTAGTGTATTCAGCTTCTATATCATTACATATCTAATTTTGCTAAAACGTCATGTAATTGCTATGGGTTCACATGTCATGTGCATGAACATTTATAATTACATCTTCTAAACCAGTCTTTCGACCTGACAATGATTGAGCTCAGCCAATGCAAAGTCCAATGCAATTGGTTCCCATTATGTCATTCTCCTGAAAAGAATCAGGTAGGTTGCATTTTGAACAAAGGACTTGGAAAAATAGCAGGTTTTCTTTGACATCAGTTTTCGCAATGTATTAAATGTACTATATTTAAATGAGCATCTTTAGCTACATAGGTTGCTTCATCAACTTGCAGAACGAAAATCGATTTTTTAGTCTTTCGATTAATTGCTTACAATTAGCATTTGCAAGTCCGCAATCTACCACCCGACACTACTATTTTTGGCAGCGGGAAATCTGAAGTCGTTATGTATACGATGTTCAGAACATCGTTTTAACCAAATCAATGGCGCCTGGCAATACCGAAATGTCTCCAATCGAAGGGGGCACTTTTCACTTAGCAATTCTTTAAGAAACCTTGAGTGACAAGCATAGCTTAAGAATTAGATACCACAGATGAAATACTTGTAAATTTTTCTTTTTTTTTTGAAGCTATTTAATTTTCTTTGAAAAAATTCCGGTGATTTGCCATCATAAGTTAGGTTTAGTTTCCCGAAGCCTTTTTAATTTAATGTTTCTTTTGCGTTGTGTAACTAAAATAAAACCACAAATTACACATTTCGTTTCATCTCTGCCTAGAATAATGTTCATGAATCTCACAGAAAGTAGATTTGATCAAACTTGTGTTTTCGGGTTTGTTTTCTATTTCTTTTCTAACATTTGAACTAGAACTAATTATTGCTGTTTTGGAATTGGATTTATCTTTCTAGTTCTTTTAAAACTAGTTATGCATTTATAAATGGGTTGATCACTTTTCACAATTTTAAAAGAATATTATTAAAAAAAGAGTACAATTAATAATATAATATGATTAACTATAAAATATTCAAATTTAAATTGCCTGGAAGATTGCAATTGCCACCAACAACAAATTTAGACCCCATATATATACATACCTACGCGATAATTACCAACTCTTTCCACAATTTATCGAATAAACTTCTAAGAAATATGTATTTTGTAGTTATAAATTTATATACTGCTTATATTAATGCATATAATTATTTTTTAAAAGATATATCAGTATATAAATTAAAAAAATGCAAAATAAAACAACGAATAGTAGCAGAAATTAGTCTAAATTGTAACATTTTCCTAATTTTAGCGATTTGCCTCAAAAGTATCGCAAACAAACTTTTGCCACAACTAATAGGCAAATTTAAACTTAGGCACTGCAGTGATTTGCCCCCCAAAACATTGTTTTTTATATCCGTGTTGAGAACTTTAAAGACGTATCAGATGTAAATTTAGTTGTGTATGACATGCATTATAACCCCCCTCCCGCTATAAAGTCCACGCGATTCACAGTATGGAAAGCACTGCCCTATGGAATTATTTGACGAAAGGTAGGTGATAAAACCATCTTATTTCATTTTAGGTAAAGATGAATTTGAACTGTGACTTAGGAGAGAGCAAAGTTGATATTGAGGCGAGTAATAATGGTGGCAAGAACTGGTGGTCTCTGCATCAACGGTGCGTTCCAGGCAGCTGCGAGGCTACACCCTCGGCTCTCAATCCAATGAGTGCCTCAGGGATTGATGAAGGGTAGGAATCGCATCCATAGTAAGCGGATCTACTTTGTGTCATTGAGAGACGAAATATATGCGAATCAACCTTTAAAATGCGTCTTTCTTTCCAGGTGGACACTGGTAACATTGCCGCTTCCTTACATTGCCCTCACCCCACATACGAAGTTCCGTATCAGGCAACTCGATAATGTTAACTCCATCTGGCGACCGAAGTGGGCAATTGATTATATTTATGTGGGAGAATGTCCTCAAGGCTGCAATGGACACGGGCAATGCTACGGGGATGGAAAATGCAAGTAAGTACATCATTCGAATGGATACCTTTTACAAAGGTTGCGTACCCATTTCTTACATGAAACCATCCTTTTAAAAGGTATATTTTATTATCTAGTTATCTATTTATTTAAATTCACAATTCTCAAAAAGTTGCGTAAGAATATATTCTAACTCGATATTAAGACAGTTTTAGATATAAAAATCTTCTGGTTAGCATAATATTGTTGGGATATGCTTTTTTTTCGTTAGTTGTTTCTTTTGAAAAATAAATACATATAAGTCTGGAGAGCGTAATGTTCAGACTTATAAATCAAGAGAAAAAAAGCATTATGAGAATATTTTTCAGTCTAAATACAGGACTATTATCGAGATTTATCCAGTCAGTTTTCAGCTGTACAATGGACAGCGTGTGTCACCTACGCTGCTCTTTTACTAAACCAATGAAAAAAAGAAGGGAACAATGATAATAAAATAAATATGAGAAAAAAAGAAGAAATACTCTCTTCCAATGCTCTCTTTAAATAGCTCTCCTCTTTCTTTAAAAAAGCATCACTAAAATGGGATCAAGTTAAACTTTTATTATAGAGCTCATATTACAATATCCGGCAACAAATTGTCGAGTTGGTTCTAATTGATTCCCTTCCCACCTTTAATCTTTTCTTAGGAAGGTTTAACTTTAGCCCTTCTCTAAGTAAATTAGTTTAGTTTAGCAGTTTTAGGTGCATGAAACGACTAAGGATTATTTACATCCGTATTTAGTTTTATAGCTCGTTTCTCAGGCGGACTTGAGATGGGAGATGACAAGGTTTAAGCAGATTAATATCCTCATACACGGGTACCACGAAGTTCATTTCAACTTGATCTCTTAGACCTTTAAGATAAGAATTTATGTACAAATTTTCTTCCCTTTTTCATTCTAATATTGTTATTATTATTCCGTTTGCATATTAGTTTTGTAATAAAACAGCGTGATAACTCGCAATGTTCAGTGTAGAGCTGGAAAATAAGGCGAAATGTCTCCAAAGTTCTGTACTTGAAATAAAAATTTTTGATAATGTTTTTTTATCTTTAAATATATTGAGGCTAGACGACGAATACCTCAATGGTTAAGGTTATATGGAATTATAATCATTTAATCAGCAAAAGTTATAACCATGTCTTCGGTTGATTGTATCTATAGGCATATATAGGTTCGCTGATTTTCATTTATAGAAAAGACCAATTTACTGTATGTGCATACAGGGTATTGCAAAAGTCTTTTGAAAATGGTACGACGCTCTCAACAAAGAACACAATGATAGTTATGAAGCAGTTAGAGACGTTTTTATTGTTTTAACATATAAATATGTTCAAAATGTATGATTAATCCATTTGGCCACCCTCGGCGGTGAGCACGCATTCCAGACGAGAGCTGAAGGCCGCACACACGTTGTGGACGAAGTCATTCCCTCATGTTAGCCCACACGTGGTTAATGGAGGAATTCAGCTCGTTGCCGGTGCATACCTTGCCTTATACATGCACCCACACGCTGTAGTAAAGGGGATTGATGTCGGACGACTGCGTCGGCCAAATGTCCTTCGACCAGAAGTTCATGTCCGACCCCAACCACTGTTGCACGGTCTTAGTCGTGTGGGCAGGGGCCCCGTCCTGCTGAAAAAAGTAGTCCGCCTTCTTCGGAATCTTCTCACCCAGGGCACGACTTTCGTGGCCAAGATGTCCCTGTAATCGACCGCCGTGAGCCTGTAACCGGTCACAAACAACACCGGCAGCATCTTATCGCGGACACATAGCAGACCTCGGAGACTTCCAGGCCGAAGCTTACCACGCTGTTGTTCTGATTGTTGATGATCGGATCGACCATAAACGAATTTTCATCAGAAAAAAAAGGAGAATTCGATTGTCATGCCTCTTCAAGTCTTTGAGAAGGCGACGACGGGGCTCTCGACGTTGTTCTCGCGTGCAGCCAGTGAGCAGAGGCCTTTTCACGTACCTCAAACTCTTGCCGCCTTCCTCATTGACGGCCCTGGACACCGTGGTCAACAAAATGTTCTTCTTTGCGGGCGCAGTCATTTTGAGCTTCGTATCACTTTCGAAGGCCTTTCTCACAGCCAAACGGTTGCCAACTTGAGGTATGCCTTAAATAGGTCGATCTTTGAAGTCTTTCCCGTTCTTGAACCTCTCCATGACTCTGTAGACGGTCATCCGGCTGACGTTGAGCCGCTTGGCGATATCAGACTTGTTCTTTTCCCGCTAACATGATAGCAAGGATCTCGATTCTTTAATTTCCATCTCGACACAACTACAAACAATGGAAAAGACGGCTTAATGACACGTGCTGGAAAATTAGATCTTTAAATTTGCTTGACGGAGCCTTTTCTATCACACATGAAAACCTCTCGAAATATAAAAAACGTGTAATAGAACTTTTGCAAACCCCCTTAATATCATTTGGTTGAGATGGCTCCGTCTTTTATCTCTTAATTGATCTGAAATATTTTTTCCCTAGAGATTACTTAAATGCAGATTTTTCCTTACTGTTTAATCAATCTATGGTTAAATTTACAACTGCAAACGAATGCCAAATGTATTATGGTCAAGCACTCTGGGCTGCCATCTAGAGGAATGTGTGTCCTCCAGACCTCAAAGCCGGAGTTTTTCTTCCCGGTCCCAAGGCCTGCAGGAGTGTCTGTAGCTATATATCTTCTACACATCTTTGCTTTGGCTTTCTTTACCACTTTCATTACGTATCTCTCATTACAAACTATGCAAGATCAACCAACGTTCGTCTTCTGCTTTAAATTCTAGCTTAAATGATATAACAAGGATATGTTTTGTAACCTAATTTTCTGTGGGTTAGTTGCCAGGATAGTTTAAATACATATATGGTAGAAACATTCTTCAACATATTTGCACTTTGCCGTGTTATTCTAAAATTCGACTGAAAGATAACTATAAATGCGAAAAACTAAAGAAACTCGTAAGCTAGAAATCTTCGTAAATATGGAATACACGACCACCGATTTTAAGGAAATTTATGACTCCAATTCTAGCTTCGTTCATTCGAGCGGAGCACTGCATAGAAATATTGGACATTGGAGCGCCTAATAACGCATGAATTCGAACCCGAAGGTGGTTATTTCGAAATAGGGGTTTCATCCTCTATACCCCCCATTAATGGCAGGGGATGCACCCCTACTGTTTTTAATTAGCTAGTAGTATACATAATTAGAAAGCCTAGCGTTAAGTTCAAATTCAAAAGCGGTTGCCAGACGTCGTTAGGCCTTCTAATGTTCATTGTTTTTATGCCGTGCTTCTTAATTTAAGACATATAAGCTTCGCCACCGAAGGCTATTTAAATTAATCATATTTTCTTTAATATTCAGTAATATAAAATGTCCTTATCATATTTTAGTTGAGGTAAAAATTCCCTTAAAAATGATATTTTAAAACAATATGATACGATTCCAATTAACAAGTACCTGTGTACTCCATATTAGCCGAAATCTGAATAAGAAAGCAAAGTTTTCGACCATATTAATATAAGTTAAACAGGTAATGCTAAAAAACTATTTCCTCGTATTCTTCACTTTGCACTTACTCATGTTATATCCATATATCCTATATTCCCACTTATACTTTTTTGTAACTACAACAAAAATGTAACAAACATACTCATCATTTAATAAGATATCAAACGAACCCTTCTCGACAGTTATGATCAATAATTATTCCTTTGCATCGTAGTGAGTTAAAGGAATTCGTCTATGGTTAAAAGGTTTAATCTCCTAAGGCACATTTTTCTTCGATCTGAATGAAGCCCGAATTCGAGCAAATCTCATGTTCCAGGTGCGAATATGGCTACATCGGAGAAGCCTGCGAAATCTCTGAGAGGCAAAACCCAGTCTACATATCAGAGCAATTTGTCGGAAGTATTGAAGCAAGTGCAAATATCCATGAGGTGAGAATTAGAAACCAAATTTGAATATAATATTCAATTTAAACCTTCTCAAATAGGTTGAATTTCAATTCAGTGTAAATAAAGGAAAAATCAAATAATTTGTTTAGGACATTAAAACAAGAACAAGACGAAACATACTATCAGGATGTCCTGATGACATCTATTCTATCCTCCTTAATAAACATCGTCATATATAGAGATAAATTATAAATTAACATTAATTATTGAAAGAAGTATCAGAAAAATCTTTGGGAAATAAACAAAATTTCGATATGCGACGACGTATCCTCTTCAGAATCAGTTACTATACTAATGGTCGTCCAAAATAGCGACATCAAAGACATAAAATGACGTCATATTTGGAAGCCACATTCCTTCGCCCGATTCGGAACTGCTTAATTACATGTGATTTCTTAATAATGTTAAAAATATAGTGTCAATTTTACAACATGTCTTGTCATCATCAAATTAATTATTTTATAATGTAAAAACCTTTGCTATTTGTCTCATTTCAACATATTTAGTACTTATAAGAGGTTTGGAATTTTTTAAATCGATCGTGTAATCCCCTTTTTCGCGATGTTTTACCCGAGCGAAATTATGATTACTCAATTGATAATCTCGTTTATGCTGTTTTATTCCTCGTTCAAACTCATTACTTTCACCTATGCATTTTTATGACAATCGTCACAATGGATTTCGTAAACACAACCTTGTAGTAGATTTCGATTTAGTGATTTTATGTATGAGAAACCTTATTAGAGCATCAGGGGACAATTTTATTTCGTTCGATTTTTTCTGGTTGATTCAGATATATGGACGGGAAATTGTAGAATTTATCATACGATTTATTACTGCAGCTTTTAAAATTATAATCAACTTTTCCCGCTTTACAATACACCTCTATAATGAAATTATCCTATTAACTTATTTAGCGATAAGCATTCATTAATATACTGAAAGTCTTCTTCAATATAACAAGGTTGGCTCCGTTAGAAAGCGTATAATGATTGGTTTGTATCTCCGGGCCCTTCGAATATGTGATCCTAGTTATATCAATGAATAATTGCAATATATTAATAATACCTTTCGCAAACTAGATACGATCTGTAGAGAAAGTGCTAAGGTATTTTAAATTCATTTTGTTATCAAAGTCTTTGTTATTTTTAACTCTTTTCACTATTCATATTTTTTCTCTTTATCTTACTTATTTCTTCATTTCTTTCAACTTCGTCTACCTTTATCTACTAAATGAAAATTCCCTCGCTGGTTACTTCATATTCCCTTTTTTTCGAAATAAAAATCATTTCTCTCTTCTTCTTGCAGCCTAAATTGTTTTTCGAATTCCTTTCGTAGGTCTCTGGTGGGGAGACTAGTTACCAGTGCGGCATTGTCGGCTTGGGACCAGCAGCTGTTTTTAAGGGGCGAGCACCTCGTTACCTCACAACAGTGGATCTCGATACAAGAGACGCTCATATGATCCACTTCAATTTCAGAGCCGGAACCGTCAGTGAGGTGAGGAGAAGAATTCATTCACATTGGGATAAATATTCCCGAACCACCACCAGCAATAAGGTGTCATCACTGAGGCATTAACAATCAGGAGGATGGACAAAAATATATCCATTTTCCTGTGGCCTTCCTTACAAGCGATAGTCCCCAAGTATTCTACCATCCCGTCCCGTTAGCTTTCCTGCCCAGAGAAAAGCTCGGGCACAAGAGTTTTACGATTCCCGAAGTGACCAAAATTAAGCCATATCGGGCGTGGTTAGACTCGAGATGGAATACCAATCGGCTCGAATTCATGGCGATTGCCATACGCTGTAGTGACCCGTGGCTCTGAATCAACGTTAATCTCTAAAGTAACTCAATGAGAAATAATTAAATATATATATATATATATATATATATATATATATATATATATATATATATATATATATATATATATATATATATATATATATATATATATATATATATATATATATATATATATATATATATATATATATATATATATATATATATATATATATATATATATATATATATATATATATATATGTAAATTTTCTTCACATCTCCCTTCTTATTCTACCTGTAATTTAATATGTGCACTTGTTTTGTTCTTTGCATATTCAGGTTCTGCGTTTTTGACAGATAGGAGAGAGTAGAAGCTGGATAAATCAGCGTTTCCCTCATCATCTCAGAGTCGATTTTTCTTATATTCTCCGATCGAAAGAATTTCCACTCTTAATGTGTAAAGATTTCTGATTGCCTCTATTGCTCTTCCGATCGGTAGTGTGCCGTGCTTCCTGTGCACAGTTGATGTAATTACCATTCAGAATTCATTGCACTTTGTGGTCTAAGGATATCTTTTATCTCCACCCTCACTTCTGAAAATTTCTTTCGCCCTATAGAGACTATTTTAAGTCGCGTGCGACTCTCTATCTCACTATGTCGGTTGGGCCCCGTTTTTCCTTTTTTTTTTGTTCTGGTAATAACATTGTAACTATTCGGCTGATTCTAACAAAATTTGAAATCCTTATCTTTTTTTTACATTCTCTTTCGAATGATATAATTATCAATTTTCTACCAAGGTTATGCCGATAATTATTTTGTTTTGGCAATAACATCATAACTATTCGACCGATTCTAAGGAAATTTGAAACCCTTATGTTGATTTACATTCTCTTTCGAATGATATAATTGGTGCGATTTTCTATTATGCCTCGTATTTATTAATTCTTCCTACTTCTTCTGCAGTCTTGCGAGGATGCATGCTTGCGTTCTTGTGTGGGCATTCAATTATTTGAGTGATTTAAGCTTATCGCCATACTTATGCTTTTGATTGTCCTGAATCAGCTTTGTTGTTATAGAGGGATTTTCCTGAAGCAGCTTTGTTGTTTATAGAGGGATTTTTCTTTCGAGTGTTCTACGACCTTCCAGTTAATGATTTTCTCAAGAACTCACCGCCAAGTTCCAAGAGTGAGATTGTCCGCTAGCTTAGTTTTCTTTTGGGAGGTTTACCCCGCTTTCTATGAATATCATTTTAACCACTTTATAACCATTCGGATAGTAGCTGATATTCAGACAGAAGTTATATTTTTTTCTGATTCTCACAAGAATGCACCTTGAGGCCTCAGTATAATTTAGTCTAATTAATTGTGAGTAACTCAGTGCTTTCATTTTGAAGGAATGAAAGCCGCTTTATAATTTTTATATTGTTATCAGCAACGCATCCACTACCATCAAGTTCCTCCTTTGATCCAGCTGGTGGTTGGTATTTACACTTAAATTAGTTTCATTGAGCTCGTCCATTATTCTTTTTTCGAACCCCATTGAACTGTTAATTCTTCTTCTTGCCGATATTAAATATATTTTCATTTCTCCTGTTCTGCTCTCTCCTTTTTACCATTTTCCAGAATTCTCGGGGTGAAGTCTCATCGTCTAATTCTTCAATCGCTTCATTCCATCTTAGTCGAGGTTGTTCTCTTATGAGTTGCACGAGTTCATTCTTTATCTCCCGCATCCTTCATAGAAATTCTCTTGAATATATTCTCTTAATCTTTTCATATATGGTGATCATCTATAGAGTGAGTTGGTTTTGTATGAGATTTATGGAATCGTTGCTTTGTCTGAATTAATGATGACTTCGTCCAGCTGATGTAAAGCTCCTATTTCTTCCAAGTTTGTGTCCTCAAGCTGTGGTGGTGGGTAATTTTTCAGAAACTCCCTGTAATTTTGGCAGTTTGCTCTCTTGTTGTTTTCCTTATGGATGCACTGATCTGTATAGGATTTCTGTTGATGGTCATGGATATTCCGATAAGATTGCTGCGAGGGACGATTTCTGGGTTCTTAAAATATTTGAAAGACGAGTGCCTGGACGACGTGCTGTGATAAACATTGGGTAGTTGGTGCTTAGAGGTTAAAAGATGTGACTATCCAGTAGCCTATTTACATTAGTACTTATGTAGCATTTTTCTTGGGATCTCGCATTCACATCTAAGAAAAGTTGAAAGAAATTCTCAGATTGAAGATAACCAAGAACGTTGGCGCTTTGCTGGTTGGTACTCGTTAGCAAATATCAATGCCACAAATTCTTTTTTTATTTCCATCGCCACGTACTATTTCTTCAGGTAAATTATCGGGCGGAACCTGATCTTTCTCATGATTGCGATCACGTCACCATCATAGCGTTCCTGGGTATAACTAGCTGTTATTATCTCATAATTCCACATTTTCAAGTTGTCTCCTTTTGGGTGTATACTGGGTTTAGAGATGAGGAAAATATTTGGGCCAATTTCCCTGTGAATATTTTACCATACAGGTTTTTTTTTGTTTATCAAACCGTTAAGATTGATTCGCAAGATTTGCAGTTCATTTGCGTGTGACACGCCTATTTGCGTGTGACTTTATCTGCTTCCCCTCCTAGTATCATTGCCTGGAAGAGGCATTACTTTAGCTTCTTCTTGTGTGTCTTTCTCTATGTTCTCCTTTGCTGGTAATTTATGCACTGCCTGAGCTTTGTTTTTGCAGCGTTCGGTGATTCGATACTATGCTTTAGTTGGCTATTTCTTTACTTGGTTTGCTTGAGGTTGTGTAGTTTCTTCATCCGATGCCGATGTGATCGTTTAGTTTGACGATTCTTCGTGCAATTCGCTTTTGTTCTCGTTAGTTTCCGATTGATTACGGGTTCATCTGTTTTTATTTCTTCGTTTTTCCATTGCATACCTTAAATACACCTGCTGAGATTGGCACCTTTGGCATTTTTATCTTGCGGGAGACATTTTGTTGGTATGTTCCGCTGTAGCAAGGTTTGCCAGGTAGCATATATAATACACATTAAAATCCTAGTAATTACCTATCTGACGATTTGTAAAATTTTCCTTGTTGGGGGCTGGAAGGCTTCTTCCTAACGGGTCACGTCAGCGTTTGAATCGGACTTGGCAATACTTTACGTTGCAATTTAGTAATTTCTGCCTCATAATTTGCATCTTTCGTGACTATGACCTTCCTATTAAGGTTTTCAAAGTGTTACAAAAGAAGGCGTGAGGAGATCTGGATAATCTCAGTTTTTGTCTTTTTGTTGCATAGTGTTTGTATTCTGCCAGAAGAATGTACTCATTCATCACTGTAATATAATTGTGTCGCTTATTTTTTTTATATTTTGCAATTGTTTTATCTTTTTCTTCTCGTTTTTCATTCTTTGGTGTGGCCTGGTTCATTTCGATTAGTCATATCGTTGAATACCTACCTGTCTTCAGCCACAGGAATCGTTCCTTTGGAATGCCTATCTCTCCCTCGAATAGGGTATCTTCTACATCCTCGAAGCAATGGTTCATGCATTTTGAGGAGTAGAATCATTTGTATTTCTCCTCCTCCAGTCCTTTTATTAGTTGTTTTTATTCCGAGTTCTTCGGGAATTTGTGCTTTATCGTCGTGTAAATCTTGAGGTTAACTTTTTCTGGGCGTGATTTTTTTTAGTTGTTTTTATCTGTCATTTTCCTTCGTCTCTATTTCTCAGTTGTGAGGCTATTTGTTCATATTCCATAGAGCTTGCGTCGCCTCTACCTACTTCTTCTTTTCCATCATCTTCGGTACTGTTTCCTTCTCCTACTATGAAGTTTTCCATAGTGCTTTTGATTTCCACCTTTGATAAGTAAAGGCTATTTTTTTCTTGCTTCTTCATTCTTGCTTTTTCGTTTTTTATTTCCCTTCTTTCCGTGTTTTTCTTTTCCATTCATTTTCCAAACGCTCAGTATTTTTTTTTAGCAGGCTATTGTATTCTATATCGAAACAACCTTGTTTCACGATGTTTGCCAAATGGACATACATTAATAAGACTATAACTTTCATGGCGAGGTTGTTCGTCACTTGTGATTTGGGTTGATCTTTCCTAGCAGTCGATATTTCTGCTGTAATATCAGCGTAGCTCTAATGTTTCCCCCTGATTTTTCTTTAATAGTTATGTTTTAACCGTCGCTGCTTCCTTTTGTTTTGGCCACATCCTAAATACGCTGTTTGATCACATATCTCTTCTCTGTGCTCCTGTAGCCCAATCACATATTTCCTTTTTGTCCGCATTCAAACATATTAGGCATCTCATTATTATTAAGAAAGTCTTGCGTGCTACGGTCTTCAATGCCGGTTGTAGGACAGAGTATCGAAGGACAAATTATCGAAGGAAAAGTATAGAAGGACAAAGTATCGAATGTACAAAGTATCGAATAGACAAATTATCGAATGGAGAAAATATTGAATGGACAAAGTATCGAATGGACAAATTATTGAATGGACAAAATATAGAATCATTGTTGGACATTGCCGTAATCACTGATTTTTAAATAATAATAACTTTGAAGAAAGTTCGACATAAATGATGACTTTATGGCACTTAAGGAAAGTATGAAATAAACAAATAACAAAGAGTTGAAATATTTACTTGAAAAATTGTACAGTTACAATGAAAAAGAATATAAATATTTTTACATAGCTATGAGGAGTGCAATGCTTCCAATTAATGCAAATATTGGAAATAATTTCACTTCGTGTGAAATTCGGTCAATTCGAATTGCGAATTCTTCTTATTGTCCTGGAGAGAGATTCCTTTTTTGGAAGCCTTCCAACGATGTCAACTAAGTATCACTTGTGCACTGACTTATTAAAGAGAAAGGAAATGCTTCAGAGCATCGAGTATTGTCTTTATTTTTTCTTTAATTTTTATTGCTTCATTTCGAGAGCCATCAGACATATTGCAATGTTCTTTAGTTATGTTGATGATGTCTTCTTCGGTTATTGCTCAACCGTTGCACAAACGTTGTTTTTCGCATTTCCAATATATTCGCCTATTCATCACTTTGTCGACGTTGTATGCGTAGCTTTCATGTAAGAGTTTCTTTTCTCCAATTTGCATCTTAATAGTTTCCATTATGTAAGATATGATGAAATTAAAAACGTAAAGCTTGAAGGAATTGATGAGATATTAGTGAATGAAGAGCCTGGCGACTGGCGATGTGAGGTTAGAGAAGTAGGATGAAGTAACCCACTGTTAAGATTAATATTTATAGTCAAACGAATGCAAGGGTGATTAAAGTTTTGCGAAGTGATTAGAGTTAAATTTTGGGTATGGTAAATCTAAGCGAAAATTCCAAAGCTGTAATCCAGGAGGATCTAGGAAAATTCCTGGTGAATTATCAGTTTAAAATCAAACTGGTATTCAGTCTGAAATCAAACTGGTAATCAGTTTTAAATAAAACTCATTCGCATGGAGCTTATCGGAAGCTCATTATTACCTTTTAATCCGTATTGAAAGCACGGAATTTTAGTGTGATAATGGATCCTAACACTTTGAAGCGAAAACCTTATATCCTTAAGATCTTTATCTGACAAGTCTGTGATCTGATCTTATCTTATCTGCCAAGCCCAAGCTTTACCTATTAATGACTTAGAATGTTTATTACTCGAGCTAGAATTCTCAAACATATTAGCGCTTTCAACGAAGGTGTATGAATTTGCCGATTTTCCTAGCTGAAACCTCACAGCATAAATGTCTAATGCGATTATTTCAAGCTTCAGAGGGTTTCCCTACCAAATTTAAAATCTACATCGCAAGCATTTCCTATTTTCAGGGGTGGGGAAGCTTATTGTTTAGGGTATAAGAGTGCGAAATTTCCGAATTTTTATCCATTCGATACTTTGTCCATTCGATACATTGTCCATTCGATACTTTGTCCTTCGATACTTTGCACCTCCAGGCTTAGAATCGTTAGTGAGCGAGTGGTTATGGCAGTTTTGTCTCATGAATATTACTGTGGCTTATGTAAAAAACACTTTTTGAGCCCCCTTAGTTGCTATTAGGGGGAAATGTGAAGAGAAAGAGAGGTTGAATAGACTGAAGAACAGCAAAAGATCCGACGCTTTTGGGGAACTGCCTCCTTTAACAAGCGCAATATCCAGAGCAACCAAAAGTTAAAAGCTAAGTAGACTTACACGGTGTTTTATGAAATCGCAGAGATAACTCTGCGACTTCTTAAAACACAGTCCAGGTCTACGTAGCTTTTAGCCTTTTTTTTAATTAATAAAGTTGAGAAGAAAGTATAAGGGAAGGTACTAAAGATAATCTATAAGTTTTTTCCAGTGGTGAAATGAGAAGAAAGTTTTAAGTTTGCAGAGGATTTCAAACACCTTGGAAAACAAGTTAATCTCTTACGTATATTTGGTGATATTATTTATATCTTTTCTTTCAGGTGATATATGTAGTTTATTATTTTACTTTATTTATTTTTCTTTTCTTTTATTTTCTATTATTTTTTCTTTATTTTATTTTCTATTCTTTATTCAGTTTTTTTTTTATTTTCTCGTTTTTGAGTTGTTTTTTTTAATTTCATAGTTCTTAGTATGCTACTTCGTTTGGTGGTATCTTCAGTTGTCTTTCAATTATGTCAAAATCGTGATCTGAAAAGTGCTTCCTTTTGTAAATATTTCTTTCTATTCCGTCCGAAAGTTCTTCGTTATCCGAATCTCTATGAAATTTGTTGTGATGGGTTTCATAGATTTTTGTCCATATTTTCGACGTTCGGTTCTGTTAGTTTCTTTTCTGTTATTTTTTTCTTTTGTTCATGTTCTTCACTGTCATCCATCCATGAGTGCTTTCTAAGTTATCCTCGTCCACTTATTCTTCGGTAATTTGTCTTTCGTCAGTTTCTGCTTCCTTTTCTTTTCGAATTATCTCAACGTTCTCTGTTTCATGTTTATCTTCTGTATTTTCATGCAAAATTTGTTCGTTTTCTGGTAGATACGATCCGATAAAATTCTGCCTTAATAGATAGCATAATGATTCTTATTCTAAAGTTAAATTTCTTCGGAGGGTAACAGGGATTGCCTGCATTTGCGGAGTGGGCCTACATTAGTATTGCCATTATTCGCCATAATTTAACCATCCTTTTAGATATTCTCGGCCACTTAAGGTTGAGGGACAAAGCTATGTTCTAGCTGCTGCGTGCGTGTCTGTCTGGCTCTCCTTTTTTATCATCTCTTCCATGATTTAGTCTCTCTTTGTTATTTTTATTAGTATCTTTGCCGGATTAAGTAAGGCCCATCATAGATGGAACATTTCTTGACCTCGTTATTGCCTTCATATCCAACGTGATTTGTTGAGGTGTTATTGGAACAGCGTATTTGGGGCCCTAGGCAATCCTTAGTGTTGATCTAAAACTTAAAGACAATAAGTCATTCTCTTGTACTTTTCTTTCCATTTCAGTTTTCAGGAATACTATTTTGAAAGAGCTTGAACGGAATCCAAATTTTACTACTGTCTTCACGTTGATCGAAGTTTGAATTCTTCTATCTCTTCTTTTATTCCTTCTGGGCAGTGTTCTTTGACTGTGGGGTCCAGATGTCGCCATATAGCCGTTCTCTGGTAAATAATTTCAAGAAGCACAAAGGATTCCAGGTTTATTTCCTTGAGATGGTAAATTGCTACTTGAGTAGTGACGGCTTATCTGTCCTCTTAGTTTTGGTACATTGCAACGTACCCTTTGGCCACATTTAGTGTGTCGTTCAACATTCTAGCGATTACTTTTGGTTAGACCTGCTAGCCTCCTGCAGCACCCTTAAAGGAAGACGCTTCTATTGCTACCTCACCATCTTTGTGCGATTAATCGATAGGCAGCCTTCTCACCTTGCCCTAGTAAGGGAGAATATGGCTTAGGCCGACATAAATGTACAGACCTAGAGTTATCTCTTTTGAAACTCCATCTGTTGAGTAGTAAGTAATCTTTTTATCCCCCCCGTTGGGGATACCTGATGGGAGTGAGTAAATTGGACGTGGAAATAATTTGTAAAATTCTATGCGACGGACTGCATGTACCTACACCAAAAAGGAAAACCGCCATCTACAACATCTACTTGAATTTCTACCATCGACTAATTTTTGCCTTGCAAATAAACTGAAATGAAATAAAATTTGGGAGGTGAGAGCGAGAGAAAGCTTTGCCTAGCATCCCTTTCCCTTTCCAACCTCCCCGTTGCTATCCCTTGAGTATTTATGGGCTTCAGCAAGAGCGGTCGAGAAGGTGGAGGAGAGGGAAGGTGAAGAAGATTAAAGAAGAGACATAGTAAAGCTGATAATAGATGAGTAGCGTTGGTGAACCTACACATTTACGTGGGATCCGAACCACGCGGTATACTATTTCCTATAATGTTCATTATTTCTTTTATTCTTCTTATCGCTCGTATAAAGTGTTCAGCCCGTATAGGGTGAAGGATAGTAGAAAAGGTCATGTTAATCTCTTTCCGTTCAGTAGAGAAATATAGTTTCTAAAATAGTCAGTTTTAGCGAATTGGCGCATTAGTACCAGGCTATCTTTCAGTGTTATGGCATCTGTTTGTATTATAGCTGGCTTGTTTTTATGCGTTCAAACCGTTGTGTTAAGACTTTCTACTGCTGTTTTAGCTTTTTCTCTCATCACTCTTCTTTCCTTGTTTGTGTGTCAATATCGTGTGTTCTACATATTTAGGTAATTGGTAGGATTAGCTAAATAAACTTACGCATAATCGGTTGCCACATTCACTGAATCGTGGTAAATTCGTTTCAATTTTCGTAGTCCTACTTCATTTTATGGGTGGAGTTAGTTAGGTGTCCTCTTCTGGGTCTCGCCTTGTTCGTGGAAGTCTTTTATATATAAATTTCTTCTTATTCTTTATTTATCATTGGTGTATAGGTTGGGAAGAAGGAGTTGATCCCCCTTCCTTCCCAAAGGATAGCAGTCCCATGATCATTTCTCCCATCTCTTTGATTTTTCTATTAATTCTTCGCTCTTCCCTCTATTATTTTTTTGAGCGGTTTTAATTCTGTTTCTATGTGAGTGTCTTCTGACTTTTCCCACCAGTTCTTCTTTTTTTGTGATAAGCACTGTGGCTTTGTGGTTTTATCCTTTGCAATTGTATAATGTTTGATTTATAGATTGTGTATATTGGGATAAATTGGTATACCATCAATGACTGTATAAGTGTTGGTAGACATTTTTGTTCTTTAGGTTGAGTGATCTGAACCTGATGAGTAGTCTCAGTCCTCCTTTTCTTCTGTTGACCCTATGGATGTTATTCGCGAGGGTCACCAGTTTTATGGTGTCACTAAGTTTATAATGGGTCGCTTAGTGTATGAGATGGCGGGAAAGTACCCGTTTAGAGGAGGAATAACTTGGGGGTAAGCCTGGGTTACTCGTAAAGGGGTGTCGGACGAAAGCGCTTGATGTCATACCGTCGAGTTTGTTTTGACTAGGTTATGACTGGGTTAAAGGAAGGACTCGAAAGGAAAATGGTGTTTTATAGGCTTTATTCTAGGCTTAGGTCTACCTTGATTAGGGCAAGCGAGATAGTCGAGTCTTAGACGGCTTTGTTGTAAGTTTCCCTCTGCGTTAGATAGTTGGGGCTAAGAATAGCTGGATTCAAGGACGAGGAACGGACTCGTGACGCCAATAAGATTAATGTGAATCCGGAATCAAGTGGGATAAATTTATCCTACTAATAATAGTGATGTTATACCTCCTTGGAATTCTTTCCCTGTCTTATTTATACGAACCTCTATTAATGGGGCGTGACTTAGCTATCTTTAATCAAAGCGCGAGGCGGAGCATCACAAGTCAATGTACGAGTATATTAGTTTGTTCCTTTGTTAAGACTGCTCGGCAGAGTCAAAGGGTGTGTGTGTTTCAATGTGAACACATTTAGCCGCATCCGGGCTAGCATCAGTAGCAAGGTGATAGCAAAGTTGATTCTATCGTTTCGCAGGTCCACGTCAACTTTAGCTGGTCAAACCCGACTCTGTTACGGCTGCCTCATTATCTTGTATCGAGACCTTTCAGCTTGCAGCTGTTTCCTCGCCTGTGTGTGTTTGTGCATTCGTGTGAGAAACTCCAACTATTCGCCTGCCTTCTTACACATGCATTTCTTAATACATGTACAATTATGATTTAACATTATATATAAGTATTTGCCATAATTCTACTTTAGAACATTGCTACTACATGGTATATTATTTCAGTAGTTAATATGTGTGCCCAATTTCAAGATTTCATAGGTTTAACAGGGTGCTCATTTGTGAGGTTCCTCGCTGAGCCTACTTCACCTTGCAATTCGGGCGTCACTACAACTCTTTCTGTTACGCGGTCGCTATATCATCTTTTGGGATAATCCACCCTAGCACCTTAGTCTCGTTTATCTTCATCATTACTTATGCAATCAATCCTGCCTGCATTTTTTTCATTACTGTAATAACATACATCCATTTCGCGTGTCGTCATTGGCGAACTATATATTGATGTATCTTTCAGTGTGGATGTTTGAGGTGTATACTGATGCCTTGCAAAATTTCCTACTTATAAATAAATGTGCATTATAGAGTTAGTCTAACATTTGAAAAATGGTTACTCACATAGCAGCATTTACTAAAACGAATTTATGTTTAGACTAATGTTCAAGTAGACAAATCAGAATCTGTAGTCAGAAAGTAGTGTTGAGCCTCAAGTCGTTGAGATAATGTTTTTTTGCATGATTTGTGCATTAATTGGCCAGCTTGTCTTAAAATATAATGGTGGCTTCTAGCACTTGTAGTATGATGTGATCACTTTCTGATGAGGCAATGGTAGTCTGCCCGCATAGCATTTCTCGTGTGAGTGCGATACTAGAGTTGGATTAGGTGTGGCGCTTGATGGCGCCACACTATACGTGTGCGGTCAGACGTCTTAAGAGAGTGGTAGTGGTCATGTCTGCGTACCAGAATCCTGTTTAGGATATGAATGAGATTATAAGTTGTATACAGAAACATACTGCAAATTTCTGTAAAATACTGGTAATTGTGACAGTATTAATGACAATAATAATAACAATAATAGCGCCAATAGCTAAAATGTGAGTATAAGGATAACTCTCAGATAACTACTACCGTGCTAGCAACCATCCTCAAAGTATCCTGAGGTGAGCACCACATGCGAGCACGAGCCTCCAAAGGTCATATTATTACGGCAGGGGTGATCAGGTCAGAACATTTCATTGGCTTGTTTGAAAAAAAATTGAGAGCAGATGACTCGTTGGTTGTTGTCCTTTTAAATAAATAATCTTTATTTGAGATTGGTTTTACAGGTTCTCTTTTTTTATTTAACTTAATAATGGAATGTTCTAACTGTACGTCCAGCCTTTTCATTCCATATGACAATAAGTTTTATAAGAATAAATTAATTATGTGTGCTTTGGTCTGATTTGCGGTAAGAAGAGTTATTCTACATTTCTCCAATTAAAGGTGGGAAAATGTCCGGGCCCTGATAAAGAAAACGAAGGCATCTATGTTCATTATTCATGCACGGGCGGCGCTACTTGGCATCTACTTCGAACACTCGATCCTCAACAGTATAAAGAACCAAGGTAATTAGCGGCTACTCACCAAAGTTAAGTTAAGTTAAGCGGCTACTCTAAATCTTACTCCAGTCGTCATTGTAATTTTGTAAGGATACTGTCTACGCAAAGTTTTCACTTTATGTTTACTTTCGAATGAACTCAATGTTGACATAAGAGTCATGCCATTAGAACTCTTTCTAAATCAGTTCTATTTCCTCAGCCACATCAATATTCCGTTGCCGCCCGGAGCCCGCAACTCCTCTTGTAGATTCCAGATTTGGCAGGCAGATCATTCGGGCTCAGGACGCGACATGTGGGCCATTGATGACTTGACCGTCACATCACAACGATTTAACACGATCGAGCTTACCTTCGACGATGGAAAAGAAGTCAACGATTCTCTTAGGCAATTATAATACGCATCATATGCCAGTGCTTAATCTAAGAATAGGGATAAGAATCGCTAGGTTTTAGGATTTTCTCTCGGCCTCGAACTTGGGGAGACTTGTGTTCCTATTCTCAGTCTCATAATTGACTCCCCTCTTAAATTCTATAGTAAGGCTGAATATTTGGGCAAAACTTTTCCCCTTTTACTTTCTAAAATAAAGTCTTATAGTGCAGGAACTTTTTTTAACTTAGTTTACAAGTTTGTGGTCTAATATTTAAACCAGGGTCGTAGGGGGCGGATTTTCATGTGCTGAAGGCCGTGTTAAGTTAGTTGTAGCCCACATCATCAAATTTTATTTAGATACACGGCAAGTTTTACATTATACTGTAAATAACTAACTACTATGTTAATGTATCAGCAAAAAAGTGAAAAAAATATCATTTCTAAGGTTAACTATCCCTTTAATGACTTTGTTGCGAATAGTTTTAGTTGGAAAGCAATAAAACTATTTAATCTACAAAATTAAAATCCATTCAGAAGGCCGCACTTAATGGCCAAGAAGGCCAATTGCGGCCTAGGTTTCCCACCCCTGATTATACCTTTTATTATCATTCATATACTTACTTTGTCATGTCACACTTTACGCTGAATTTTTTCCGAAGAGTGGCAAGTTAATATATTATTATTTGACGAGGGATGGAGTGTTTGATGTATATTTACCAAT
Organism: Ceratothoa steindachneri; assembly: GCA_963969495.1. Classification (NCBI taxonomy): domain Eukaryota; kingdom Metazoa; phylum Arthropoda; class Malacostraca; order Isopoda; family Cymothoidae; genus Ceratothoa; species Ceratothoa steindachneri. The sequence goes on along the minus strand of OZ018323.1, from coordinate 14,825,214 downwards.
CAATATACTAGATCGGTCATTTACCAATAAAATCGATTAAATATATTTAATTTTTTCAACATCATTGCGTTATTTTAAGCATTACTGTCAATACATTTTGACATTGTTTTGTTCTAAAACAAGGTTGCCAAATTTCCGAAATGTGGCCTTATCCCAACTTATTTAGCTTTATCTATTTATTGCATTTTTAATCATGTATGTATATCAGAAAAATATTTGCATTAACATTTGACTTTTTTATCGCTATGATTAATTTTCCAAACTAACGTGTGAGTAAATATTTCATTAGTTGGTAACTCATCGCAGCAAAACCCGCCGGCATTCATTCAAAGTTATTCGAGGATTTACAAAACGTATACAACTAATTATTTATATCGTAGTTAACTTACTTTAGTCGGAAACATTTTGAAACTGTGAAATGAATAATTGAGGTGAGTTTACATTATATCAATTTCATTATTTCAGATTCCACCTGGGTAAGATAGGAAATTCGTGCGAGAGAAATAACACCATGATTTTCAGTGGACAGAGTACTAACGGGTTGGTACGATTCTTGGAGACAAAGTCGGTTAGCGTTGGACCTTCATACATGATGCAGTTTGACCTCATAATCGGCTGCGGGACTTCCACATTTTCGGAACAACTGAACAGTACAGTAAGTATAGCCTTAGATGTTTAGATGTGTGACCAAACCTAAGGTAAGGAAAATCACTTTGCTAATATCTCTATTGTTTTTTCTCGTCACAGGTAGTATTGGAATACTCTCTGAATCACGGATTGACATGGAACTTGGTACAACGACCTTGCACTCCTTCTACACCAGGTTGTGAATCTCACTTTACACGTGGAACGGTCTATCACGTATCTGAATTCCACCAATGGAAGAGAGTAACTCTCAGATTGCCACAACATACATGGTGAGTTAACTTCAGACTTCTTCGCAACACAATTAATACTAGGCACAAGAAGTGAACCTATGTTACAGACGCAAAATTCAAAATGGTCTCAAAACATGTATCTTCCACGCAATGTTACTTGCATAAACTTTACAATCTTCTTTTACAGACCAAAATTTCAAGTTATTACTGGCGAAAAACCGGTTCTTTCCAAGTTTTACATAAAAATTAAAATATTGAATATATAGTAGGCTATTTTTCTAGTATTTAGCCTAGAGCAAAGTAAATCTCAAATCGAGAAATGTATATATAAATGCATATATATATATATATATATATATATATATATATATATATATATATATATATATATATATATAGTACAGGAAAGAGAAATTTGACGGAATGAGCAATGAGACAAGAAACAGGAGTTTTTTAGAGGTAAGAGAAAGGGACATTAGAAGAAGACTAGAATCATAGAGAGCAGAGGGCGGCACAATGAAGGCAATCCTTTACCGAGAAGACAGAGATAACGCCAGGGGAAAAAAGTTTGAAATTCCTGTCCGGGACACGAACCCGGGTCTGCTGATTGCCGGTCAGATGCTCTACCGCTGAGCTACCAGGCACAGTGACTCTACTTTGCCCAAAGCGTCACCCCATCAAACCCAGTATCTCTCTAAGCTAGGAACCTCCAAGGAATTTTTATACCTCATCTTCTTACCCGCTCACAATTTAAAGGCTCATCCCCAAGTCACATACAAAGAAGAAGGAGCAAATGCAAGTTCTGCGGGTGATAACAACCACCACAGTGCTTTCGCCATATTTATTTTCTGCCTTTCAAAACAATTTTGAAGACAGAAATAAAGGTGCAGAAACCTTGCATTGCAGATTATATTACAATATAGTACAGGAAAGAGAAATTTGACGGAATGAGCAATGAGACAAGAAACAGGTAAGAGAAAGGGACATTAGAAGAAGACTAGAATCATAGAGAGCAGAGGGCGGCACAATGAAGGCAATCCTTTACCGAGAAGACAGAGATAACGCCAGGGTAAAAAAGTTTGAAATTCCTGGCCGGCAATTTCATTAAACGAGAAAGATTAACAAAGTAATCATATTTGAAATTATTTAAGCGAGTAAACTATAATAGCTATAAAATACTGCAATGCCTTTATTTGCAAATTTGAAGAATGAAAGTAGATTTTGCACAATGAAAGCACATTTTAAATCATTTGTGAACGTCTCTTTAGCAACCTTTGAGCCGCCAATTGCCTCACCATGGAATTAATTCGCTCTGAGATTGCAGCTTGGGGTATTTCTGACCCTGTTTGGCCTATGACATTCAGCACTTCTGACCGCGTTCCTGTTTTGTTCTTTTTTTTGCTTTTTTGTCTAGTATTTTATAGTATTCCTCACATATTTTTTATCAGGTTCATGTCAAGGGACTAACTTGGCTAAGGAGGTTGTTTAAGGCCGCTTTGGTCCTCCCACTCTTTTCTCTTTTTTGCATTGTTCATCTTCCATCAATACACAATTTTATTTTTGAAGTTAACCATTTAAAAACATTGATAGAACTTTCTTTTTAACAATGGAAATGTATTTTCCCAATTAATATTAACAACACACTCAACTAACTCTGACCTTCTACTATTCCTTATTGATACCTAGACCATAATAGAAAGGCACCCATGTTTCATCGATGCTTTTGCCTTCTATATGCCCAACTTCCTAGGGAATAATCTACAACGTCATCCCCTTTCACTGTCTCAAAATTGACCAAATTTTGATTCGCTCGAAAGAAATATGCTCTGGCAAAATTCCAAAGGCTTGTCGCGCATTTTTTTAGTCCACTAAATTCTTTAGTCCACTCATTCCTCTTTTTAATATTGGTCAGAGATAAAAGAAGCCTCATGGCTGGTACATCCATAACTTCCAATAAATGTAGCGTATTTACTTTTGCTTTTAGGTTGATTTGTAATCTTTCTGCTACTTCAGAAGCTTTTAACTTAAAATTGTTCTCAACGGATCTTCAAACAGCACAAAGACATCTTTCAAAATTGCCACGATGTGACTCGAATTATATTTTACTCTTTTCTTTAAAATGAATGACCTGTAGTCCTGCTACAGGAAGAAATAGGAATTATAAGATTCCTAGCAATTGTCTTTGAGACAGTTCCCTCTCAGATTGACCAACAATCCGTCTTTTTAAAAAATCTGAAATTTCCTTAGAATTTTGCTTTCTAAAGCATATTTAATAATTCAATATTTAACTTTACAAAGATAAAAAGAAATACTATTCACAATAATTTCTAAAATTCGTCATAGAAACATTTTATCATACAACTTGTGCGTGTCTATTTACTTTTTGCACGTTTCTGTATAACAAATAGAGTATTGAGCTGTTTATTGCTTTTCTATTAAGTAATCTTAATATGCCAGGTTAGTTTTCTATTAATTAGGAATGACCGGAAATAAGTAAATTTGAACTAGAACGAACCTGTTAGAATTTATTAAACAGAGTAGTGCAAAACTAGGCTAGCCTAGACCTCGATTGGCGCACATTAGGAAGAGGTGCGTTTTTACCTCAAAATCTTTTGCATAGTCACCATTTTACCTAAAAATGTTGTTTCGTTTTATTAAACTAATAAAGTTTGAAGCGTTTATAGATCAAGACGGTAATTATATAGTAGATTAAATTTAATTAATTATCTTTTTAATTTTTCCAAAGCAAAACAAACTATCCAGAGAACCTATTAAATTTGCTATACGTGAATATTTGCCTTTTGTGATGATACAACATAAAATTAAATTAAATGGATACGGCAATGGTTAATATGTAATGCTAAAACTTGACTCATAATAACTTCCTTGAAAATTTTATGCCATCGGCTTTTATATGACTATATCTTTTCTTCGTATGACTCGCTAGCTAAGATACGGTGCACTCTTTCTAGGTCTCCAACAACCCGTCTTCGACTTCGGCAGGTGGAAACAAGTGACGTTGGTTTGCCCTGGTCGCTTGATAACTTCTATATTGGTCATCAATGCGAGGGACTTTGTTCTGGACACGGCTATTGTACGACAAGAGGCTGCAGGTCTTTAGCTCACATACTATTGTTGCCAAGCATGAATTCAATTTATATTTTTGTAATCAAAATATCCAAACCCAAATATCTCCTGTCCGTAGATGTGACGATAAGTTCCACGGCCACAAATGTCTGCCCCTTCATAAATTAGACAAAGAAATTGATGCCGACTTTGATAAAGAAGATCACTTAACAAAATACAGCCTCCATGTTATTGGCGGAAGTCTTGCCGGTCAATTTGAAGGGTGTGGTACAGTCGTGTCCGGGAACAACCTTTACTTTGGAACGGTAATTTTCATATATCATCAGTAGGGGAAGAGTCTTTTATAGTTTTCTATTCTTTGACCCTGGTATAAATTCTGAACATCGAATCCTTAAGAATCAACTATTTATTTACCAAATTATTAAACTTTACTTTGCGCAATCTCTGTAGTTGTTTTGTATGTATATCTACAGCCAGGAATACGTCATTTCGAGACGGACGACATAAATGCTGAAGAATTACATGCCATCATGTTTGTCCTGGTTATTGGAGGAGATCACGGATTGCAACGAGCATGTCAATCGTCCAGGAAAATGAGGGACTTTTCTAATGAAGAAGTCAGCTTCGGAAGTGTTGTCCTTGAATATTCGCTGGATGGCGGCATTTCTTGGGATCTTTTAAAAGAAATGATTCGATCCGAGTACCGTAAACCAAAGTAAAGTCTAACGTTTTGTAGTTCTGAGGGCAAATTTTTAATATTCAAGAGAGTTAAATTTCCATTTTCTATGCACACATTTTATTCCACAGACCATTTTCCTTAATTCTGGAAGAAATAATCCTCCAGAAGGCGAAAAAAACGTCTGGCATCATCCGATTTAGACTGTGGCAGCCAAAACACAAAACTGAAGATCAGTGGGCTATTGACAACTTCATTGTCGAAAGAGATGTACAGAAAAATACACTACAAGCGGATTTTAGAGTAAGAAAATTTAATTCCACTAAATTTAGAACGTTGTATATACAAAATAAGTACTAATGTATGTACCACGCTTGTTCAACTACTTTAAAAGTTCTCGATAATGAAGGCTGATTTTATGAAAATTACCCTTCATATACAATAAAAATTTAGGCAACTATAACACATTAACTTTGATTAGAGTTATGTATTATGGAACTAATTTTAAGCAAAACATTTTGTTTAATCAATTCGATTTTAATAAAGCATTTGGTCAGTTTATCTTTGTACACTCTCGACATTAATAAATTTAAGAGTATTTAATTCCGTGAACCCATAACATAGCCCTCATAACTCTTAAAGTAAATGTTATGCTATTACTTAAATAAAGAAGCTTCCTAAAAGGATTTTAATTGACCAACAACTTAATTTTAATAATATGTGAGGCAAACTTTGGGTAATCTTGATTTTTATATGTGAAAGTGAAACCATTTCCTCTATGGGTCCCTAAATTTATCGAAAATCTAAGCTTAGGTTTTTACTTACATTTATTTAACCAATTATTTTATGGACTTTTTTTAAATTGCGGCTTTTACTAAAACTATAATCGCTCCAGTTTAAGAAACATCTATATTTTCCCTCGCGTTTAGAAGATATTTTAAAGTGTGGGAATGTTTTTCCTTTTCGAAATTGAATAGATAATGCTTTCGAACGTGATAGAAAAAGCTTCACTGTTTGTTATACCAACCCCTCCGCTGTTTTCGACAGGAGGGCGCCGCACTTTTGTCTCCCTGGTTAAGTACAACAAAATATTCGCAAAAGAAGTACTGTGCTAGTGAAAATTTAGCCCAAGTGATGGACAGCAATGACCCAGTACGAATGGCACTAACCAACCGTCTCTCCTTAAATGAAAGTGACGTCATAAGTTTTCAGGTATGGTGATCTCCACTATTGTATGGGAACCAATTTACTGAGTTTAGTTCTCTGTGCCCCGTTTCAAAATTCACCTCTTTTAGAAACAAGGTGAAAAAAACAGGGGCTCATGGAGTAGAAAGTGTTTAGGAAGGAGTTTCGTGGAAACAGAGAAGTTAGAGTAAATGTATGGAAGGTATATTTCCGTAGATCCAAATGGAAGATATTTTTGATACTGATTTAAACAAATAGACTGAACTTGTCATGGTTCTGCAATGTAGCCAGGTTCCATTGTTGGGATGGAAGGAATGGGAAAAGGGCGAGATAAATAAAATAAATAATTTGGAAGGGGTTTTAGCCCCGATGGTTACTCAGGTGGGGGTTTAGATTTCTCGGGTAGGACCTACAGATCAACGTGGTATCCAAAAAAGGGAATCTACAGCGAATGGCAACCGCCGTAAAATCACCCGAATCCGGAGTAAATCTGGAGAATAACCAAAATCGGAGACTAACCACTCTTATATCCCCTAAATTAGGAGAATAAACAATCATAATGTGCCTTAAATCCGTAGACAAACTACTCTTGTATGCCCTAAAGCTGGCGAGTAACCACTATTATATCCCTTAAATCCGGAAACTAACCAATCATGTGTGCCCTAAATCCGGGGACTAACTAATCATGTGTGCCCTAAATCTGGAGACTAACAACTCATGTGTGCCCCAAAACTGGAGACTAACCACTCATATATGCCCTAAATCCAGGGACTAACCACTCCTATGTAGCCTAAATACTGGAACTAACCACTAATATGTGCCCTAAACGGAGACGAACTACTCATATATGCCCTAAATCCCAAACCTAACCATCAGGTGTGCCCTAAATCTGGACACTAACCACTCAAGTGTGCCCTAATTCCGGAGACTAATCACTCATATGTGCCATAAATCCGGAGACAAACCACTCACTTTTGCCCTAGATCCGGAGACTAACCACTCTCATATGCCATGAATCCGGAGACTAACCACTCATATATGCTCTAAATCCGGATACTATCCACTCACGTGTGACCTAACTCTGGAGACTAATCACTCATATGTGCCATAAATCCGGAGACTAATCACTGACGTGTGCCCTAGATCCGAAGACTAATCACTCTTATATGCCCTAAATCCGGAGACTAACCACTGATATATGCCCTAAATCCTAAGAGTAACCACTCATGTGTGCCCTAAATCCTAATAATAATCGCTCATATATGCCCTAAATCCAGAGACTAACAACTCATGTGTGTCATAAATCTGGAGATCAACCATTCATGTGTGCCCTAATTCGGGAAACTAATCAGTATATGCCCTAAATCCGGAGACTAACCATTCATATGTGCCCTACATCTGAAGAGTAACCACTCATAAGTGCCCTAAATCTGGAGACTAGCCACTCTTATAAGCCCTAAATCCGGAGAGTAACCACTCATGTGTGCGCTAAATCCAGAAACTAACCACTCTAAGAAGCCCTAAATCCGGAGACTAACAACTGATATGTGCCCTAAATCCTAAGACTAACCACTCATATATGCCCTAAATCCTAAGACTAACCACTCATGTGTGCCCTGAATCTTAAGACTAACCACTCATTTATCCCCTAAATCCAGAGACTAACCACTTATGTGTGCCCTAATTCCGGAGACTAACCACTCTTATATGCCCTAAATCCTGAGACTAACCACTCAAATATGCCCTAAATCCTTAGACTACCCACTCCTATGTTTCCTAAATTCAGAGACTAATCACTCATATGTGACCTAAATCAGGAGGCTAACTACTCCTATGTGCCCTAAATCAGGAGGCTAACCACTCCTATGTGCCCTTACTGTTCTCAAATCGTAAGCCGTATTTCTAATATGTTAGGCCGTAGATCAGGTGACGGCGCTGATAGGGTTTCACGCTCTCTGAACCAGAAATAGAACAACTCCTCAAGTGTAGTTAGGAACACGGTTGTGCCAGTCCTTTTATTTCTTTGGGGTCACATAATCGAAGGATTGCTCTTTCGAGTTATTCGAGGGGCAACCTGCCCCCCTATGAGAAAAAGTACTAGAACGATTCCATTGACAGTGATTCTAGCTATTATCAGACCTTATGACATAGCTAGCGACTTTGTGAACGTGTACCAGATAGACAAAGAAAGTACTCAAACCAATCTAACCAGAGCTTCAACATCCTCTGGAAATAATGGCCCATCGCGCCATTATCTTCAGGTAAGTATACTTCCCGATAGGAGCCCATAAAACCGGCGAAATGAGGACTGAAAAATAAAACAATTATGTGCAAAAAAACAATTTACTTCATGGAAATCGATTTAACTATAAATACAAAGGATCTCGTCTACGTGCATCTGACCTAAGAATTGCACAGATCCAAATAGAGAAGAAAGAAAACGCACATGTGAACATATACATGGGGTTAAGCTTTATTTATAGATATGATAAAAGACTGAACTCAAACGGAGATAAGATACTCAGGATGCACACTCATTGGGTCATCTAGGAAAAACTAGCAAAAGCACAATGCTCAGTCCCCTCATATCGATGCTAATCAAATGTCCTAAAATATAAGGAAATAAGAAACAGAAAGCAATTATAAAAGAAAATTACGGAGAAACAACATATATGGGAGTGGGAGATAAGAAATATAGAAATTTCGGACTTGTCGAACGAGATCCAGCAGTGGGTAACTGATGAATTTAAATGTCTGCTCGCATAACAAACAAAGTGGGAACACACAACTGTTCGAAATCTTCACAAAATATTATAAAACAAGATTCACCGGAAACTATGGTTTCCTTCTCATACTTTTTCCTATCCAATTTGATTAGAACAAATTTATGGAAAAATAGAATGTGGAAGTAATTCCCGAAAAGGAAAAAAACAAAAAAAACTTGGCATAATTGCAGGGTGGGGAGTAAATGAACTCTGCAAGAAAGGATGCTGTGAAAGAAAGTTTCTCGAATGACTTTGTATGGATTGAAGATGCATTTATAAATAGGCATTGGTTGATGATTGTAAAATACATATATGAATAAATATGCAATAAAATGAAATAATTGATAGTGGGTATTCAAGGGCTGAACTTTGGTGTGCTACAACCGGAAAAGGAAAGCGGAATGCCGAATGGTGGAATGATGATATGAAATTTGCAGTGGAAAGGAAACGGGATAGCTATTTGCAGATGCATAATAGGGGAGGTAGGTATATCAGAGAGCTGCAAATAAATACATTCAAGGAGCAAAAAACATGGTAGAACAACCAATTGCACAAATGGAAAGAAACAGCAGCCAAGGAACTACATATTTGGAAGGAAGTTGAATGATGATCCGGATTGCAACTGTAAGTTGCAAGAAAATATAACTATGCGAATATAAAAATTAAAAATACCACGATATTAGTGAAAAATAAGGAAATTAAAGGAATATGGTACAAGTACTTTTAGTCACTAACTCTATAATTTAAGAAGGGGATTTTTTTTAGTATTTAAATAATAATTTCATCTTAGGTTAGTTATGACTTATGTTTTATTTATCAAAGTTCAGAAATAAATAAAAGTATCAAAATTTTGTGAATTTCTTAAAACCCTAAAAATTACAAATGGTAAAGTTCAGAAAATTTATTTTTATATATCTTCTTTTATAACTAAATTTTAATCTTATTAGCGAAGCCATTGCCTGGTTGTATTATATGGACATGACAGACAGAGAAAACGTGAGTATGATTTACTTCGAGGGTACCAATCAGGTGCAGTTTTGGGGACTGAAATTGATAATTGAGTATGCAAGAGGTCGCCCTTCATGTTGTAAATGGTAAAAAAAATGGAAAAGCAATGGTGTAACTCATATAGGGGCAGAAAAGCTAATGAAACTGCTAGTAATTGTTCTAAGGAATGGGTCTAATGGTTGTGTTGTAAGGGTTTTGAATCTAAATCATTTCCTGGGATGAGAAAGATTGCTGTGATGGTTTGTATTTTAAGGAAGAGGAGAAACGTAAAGGCAAGTAGGAAAATATATCAAACTACTTTTGTAGGGTAGGCAAATAGAAAAATTCCAATGGAGTAATGTGAGAATGATGAGAGATATGTAATGGGCGTTTGGAGCGAGTAGATGACGATATTTAATTGTATATGCGTCAAAATTACTGACGGAGTAATAAAGAATAAAGTATAAGTTGAATTCTGGATTTTTTATCTGAAGAAAGTGTAAGATCTTGTCGAAGCGGAAGCTTTATATCAAATTCTAAGAACCTATAGGATGAGAAAGTAGAGTGGTGGATGGTGTGTAAATATTTTATTTTGGAATTAGGTAAGGGGTTCGGGTGAATGATATCCAGACTATGGTTAGATATATGCTGTGGTATGAAGCAATTATATGTGATGTCGCCAAAGTTTTTTGTTGTATTAATGGATGAAGTTCTAAGAGAGATACGAGTGAGAAAAACGGACATGGGTCTTTGCTAAAAGAAGAATGACAAGTCTTTGGTTTTGTTTATAATGCTGTATGCTGATGGCCTGGTGTTAGGGTCTGAGAGTGATGTGAAAATGTTCATTTAGCAGGGTAAGTGTGATTATAAGCTAAAAGCAAAGGCGGAAAAGAAAAACGTGATGGTGCTTAGTGATGATGGGCTTGGGTGTACTATTAAATCCGAATGTGTAGCCCTTGAGCAAATGCAAAAGCATAACTCAGGTGTAACGTGAATGATAGTGATACGGATTTCAATTAGCAAGGAGTTCTTAGTGATACTAAATAAGGGCTTGTGTAGAATGCATGAGAGTAAGTTGGTACCAACGGTAATAAATTGAACTGATACTATAGTATCAAACGATGGAAGAAGTGTGAGTGAGAACAGTCAAAGTGGCCAATTTGAGAGGGAATTTTGATGTTAGAAGAGAAGACTAGGTGGATAACAAACCTATTGTTAAGGGGTATATATAAAAGACCATTTGCTGGTTGGTGACAATTATTAGGTATATGAATAGGGGCTTACTGAGGGACGATGTGTTTTTATTTTCTATGATAGGTGTGCATGGAGGAAGTTTAGGAGAGAGCGAAATCTGGGCCTTCTTCCTAGGATTGATCTCAACTAGAGAAGATCCATCCACTAGGTTGATATGTCTAAAAATACAACGGATCGTGATCACCAGACGTGAAAATTATAAAAAAACTTTATGATTAACAATACTCCCTAAGTAACAATTTTCTTGGTCGTTGTTTACGTCTTGTTATAGAAAAGAATAATACTCAGATCAATGTCTTTTTTTATATTTCCGTATCATAAACATTTATTAGCAATCTCTCTAGCAGGGAATCCATCTTAATAAACTTCTTGTGTCTTTTAACAGCTTCTTCCTGTAAACCTTTCCTCTCATATTTTGTTGTTAGAATATGGACGAGGAGTCATGGAGTGTCCGATTTTTCAGGCGTTCTACTTAGGAAAATAACTTGAAAGACATCCGCTGTCAATTATAGAATTACCCGTAGGAGAACTCCTTTAATCTGATAATCAAGAATATGGTCATTAATAGTACCATTTGAACTCTCATGAATTTATGCTTTAATTAATGTTTTGTGAAAATCGCGTATCTTTTGATGGAATGAGGCGTAGGGCTATGATCCAAAGTTTCGGCAAGACATCTTCAAATGTTTTTAGGGTCCTCTGAATCGTATCATCTTTATCATTGTCCGGCTTCTTCACGGCTGGCAAGGTCTCCCCAAGACGCCTCCTTTGATCATGGTTTAGTTCTTGAGGCTATTACACTACTTCCTCTATTGAGCGAATGTCTTCTTCTCACCTACTGCGATTTCGTCTTCTGGGTGTCCTTATCTATAAAATGTTTAGGTTTAGCCTTTAATTTCTCCATCATACGCCGGTTTTTTACCTAGCAATTTGTTCTGCTCATTTCCACCTAACAACTTTTATTTATTCTACTGCATCTTAGTGTTCCCAATGTGGGTGCATGACGCAGTATCAGACCCTCCCTCCCCCCTCCTTTCTCGTAGGAGACTGAGCTACTGGAGATGATCCTTGAAATCGCCTGTTTCTCACGGCACTGCTTAATTTCTCCAAGTTGTGTCTGTGTGCTCGCTCCTTCTTTGCATATCTACCTGTCTACCGAGCAAGGTCATGTTTGTTTCTTTCCTTTATGCTCCATGTGTCGTTCCAATTTTCTGCAAGTTGTCTCCGTTTCTGCGTGATTTTCTTTTCTAGTAACCATGTTTCGACTTCATAAGTTAAAATGGCAAGATTCACTGATTAAATCTTATGCGTTTTAAGTATGATGCATGTCGGTTAATACAAGGTGAGTCACAAAAAGGTTAACCCAAATTTAAATGTTAATGACTTTTTTCAAAACAAAGATATTTCGAAGTTTGTTATATTTGATGCCACAAACAGTTCTACATTACAGTTAAGTATGAATGGGTTTGTGATTAAACGTTTTAGTATTAAAGTAGCATGATTTAAAGTGCAGAGTACCTTAAACAGAATCTCGCTGATTTAGGAGTAATAAGACAGAATACTTTTGATTTGGATTTAATGTAAGAAAAATGCACATTAATAATATAAATATCAGTTTGTAATAATAAGAGTTTCTTTATTTTGGGGCCAAAAATATGTAAATCTCTACTAAACACGATGAGCTCTTTTTCTCATCGACCCCATCACAATTTTAATGACATCTTGTTTGGCTTTTAAGATGCTGATTTCCTCTGTGATTCAGATATTGGCATAAACCCCGACCATATATTCGTGAAGAAATGATGTTAGACTTCAACAAAGCCTCATTTTGAAAAGTGTTTAAAAAAGGCTTGCAATTTTATCCTTGCAAAATAGCTCTTAAATACTAACTTTTTGAAAAAGATTTACAGCAAAATTTAAGATTTGTGCGATGGTTTCTCGGACCTACAGAAAGATTCCTGGAGTATTTAGTGGTAGGTGGTAAGGCCTGTTTTCAGATGAATGGGCTAGAAAATAGATTCGCACCAAAATAGAATATCTGTTGGTGATGCTTACTTAGAAATTTTAATAAAGATATCAATCTAAAATTACATACTACTTAAAAAAGATAGATTTGAACATGCATGGCGAATGCAAGACAGTGCTTCTGCTTACAGCATGCTTGATATTCAGAGACGCTTGCGAACAGTATTCAAACATAGAACAATTGCAGGGGATCCAAAAAGCCTCCATAAACCCAGTTTGGGGCACCTTTCACTTTAACTCATGATACTTAAATACTAGCATGCTTAATTACTTGCCTACATACAATATCATGTAAAAACTATTGCATCAAACAAAACAAACGTTTTCAAAATATCTCAATTGTTATAAAAATATTAACATTTAAACTCGGGTTCACTTTTTGTAACACTGTAAATCATGCTACTTATCGATGTAAGAGGAATCCTACCCCAATTTTAGGCACACTATTTCTACCTTTCTAATTTATTATGATTGCTTCTCACTTGTATCATTCCTTCTACTTTCTTTCTTACTTTGCTGAGGCTAATGATGTTCCATTGTTCTCTCTTAAGTTTTTTTTTAGTTCACGGAGCTTATTGTCATTTTAGAGTGCCCTTTAATTATACGTAGACAACGTCGTTAAACTTCGGCAACCTGTTCGGTAAATACGGGCAGGAATTTTCACCTAACCTGCTCTTTAGTTATCTGCTCGTTGCTCTGACTAGATATTTGTTTGCCTCCGAGGAATTAGGGCCTTGTATTTTGGTATATAATTCTTTAGTTAATGGGTCAGATAACTCACCACGTTGGCCCATCTCAATTGACTAATAAACTCACTCACACTCTAGAGTCAACTACAGTATCTGCAACACAGAGCAAAACAATACTGTTCACCTATCAGAAACCTAGGGATGAGCCTGTTAAAGGTAGTTCCTAACGTAGGTATGAACAGTATAATCAGTAATAATGTGGTTTCTCTTTGTTGTTAGACTCTGAGTTGCTTCATGATCAATTAATGATCAATCTAGGGTCATATATTCTAGAATCAGTAGTTGTTATTCTTTTTCAGTACTTACACCTCTTGAAAGCACTAAATAGTTTTCGTAACCCTGTTGCCACTGTCTAAACTGAATAATACGATTGATATTAAAAAGCAGATTAATTGTTTTTAATTTTAGCTATATTTTACTTTATCCTATATTTTGAAATTCATTTATCTTGTCGCGTTATATTTATATATATATATATATATATATATATATATATATATATATATATATATATATATATATATATATATATATGTAAGTGCATAATTAAAGGTAATTAACAAATAAAATTTGTCTCCACACCCTAAAGACCAACCATCTTCGGGGTGCAACATCGCGCATCCCTAGCAAACTTACTTGTTTCGCACCCCTTATGGGTGAGAGCAATCTCCGTTAAGGGCACATATGTGCCGCATGCTACATTGCAGTAGGTTGATATTATTCTTAAAACCTCACCCGTCGAAGGTGGGTGTTCTGGAAACCATATCTTTAACAAAACATTATTAACCGGGATTTATTTTCTTAATGAAAGTACCTGGGTCAGTAAAGTTCTCAATATACACACAAAAGATACGCGTTAGGATCAAGGTGGAGTTCGTTTTCATCTTCCATATTTTATTAAATTCTTAAATAACCGCCTTTGTCACGTGAGCATACTACTTTATTCATTTATTTTTCAATCATTTAGATTTTGCTATCTTGCTTTTTTAAAACTACTTTGTTAGCTGTGAGAAAGAGGGTCATGTTCTTATGGCTACTCTAAAAGTTTAAGCACTTTTTGAGGGTTTAATTAGTTCCGCCAAGAGTGGCCTTCCTCCTCAAACTCAGAGCACAACTTTATTCATTTGGCGGCAAGTTTTGGTGTTCTACGCCTTCCTTCGAGAAAAGCGGAATCATATCTAAAATTAAAACTCCTTTTGCCCTTAACTTAATCCGGGCGAAACCTTACAGTTAAGATTACTATTTGTATTTATGGCTGATTCACTGATTCACCTGTTACGCTTGCTCATCAAACTAAACCTAACCTATAAAAAAATGATTTTATTATTTCCTATTTGAGGACATTTGATTTTTAAATGTCCATAAACATGGCCCTTTCTTCCTCAAAGGGGAAAACCTGGGACACTTCTT
The DNA here is from genome assembly GCA_963969495.1 of Ceratothoa steindachneri. Lineage (NCBI taxonomy): Eukaryota > Metazoa > Arthropoda > Malacostraca > Isopoda > Cymothoidae > Ceratothoa > Ceratothoa steindachneri. The sequence continues at coordinate 14,810,198 of OZ018323.1, read as the reverse complement.
ATTTTTCAATTAAGTTGACTGGGACCAGGATTCTTCAAAGGCTCCAAAAGAGCTTTGATCTTTGAAAAAGGTCTCAACTTCGTTGTTAATGAATATTTTGCTTCGATACACTCCCAAGCTTGTATTTAAGAACTTGCGTGAATAAATGAACTCAATTAAACTCTTTTTCATCTAATTGATTCTATGCTGATGCAGATATGAGTAAATAGATGACGAGAAAACTGAAAATAAAGAAAATGTTGTGCTCAAGAAGAACGATGTAAAGAACCCAGTAGCAAACTATGTTAATCCTAAATTTGGGGGGAAGGAGCTATAGTGAAAATAAGTACAAAACTTATACAATCACAACATTTACTCAACAAAACGAACTTATTTATGGTACTCAACAATTTATGCCGTGATTCGCATAATTATGAGCATCTTTGGTTAAGCTTGTATTTGTGGTAGGTGAGGTAGGTGAGGTAGGACAAAATTTATACTTTTTCCTTATTGTATTCTATACAAATTTACCCCATGGACTTTAAGGCACTCTTCCGGCCCCAAGTTTGCTATATCAGTTGCTTTCATACCTATTCTTTTTACTACTCTCTTGTACTCCTTTTTTCTTTGCAGTGTTTTATCTCAGTTCTGTCCTCATTAAGTTATACGCCTGGAGAGGCACGAGTAATGGTGAAAGAGATCATGTAAACGATTAGAAAGCATAGACAATTTACTGGTGAGGAATTATATATTTTTCCGTGTCTGATCTCGACTCGCTCCCTTCCAAAGTGAACTAAACTCTTTTCGTTAGATTAGGCAAATTTCCTTTTATTAAGCTTTATAAACCAAGAATTAATGCATCCATGACTACTGGAAGATTAAACTGTGTATACAGTTCTGGAAGGTTACAGGTTACGTCCAGTGCTGCAACTTTAAACTTCGCATCCAATGTTGAAAGAATGGAGGTTATATCCATTGTTGTAAAATGACACGTTACATCCAGCACCAAAATGTTGCAAGATGCATACAATGCAACAAGATCGCACTTGCGTCCAATGCCGCAAGATTTTACCTTAAACACACTGCTTGGCTTATTAACGTTTAGACAAATACTCCTGATTCTGTCCCGTGCTGCTTTTTACATCCATCTTGTCACAAAAATGAACTCATGCCACAACTATTTTGCTCGCATATTTGATTACCTCTCCTTACTTTTTCGCAGTTCCTTTCTCATGGAATCTTTTCATTATTCCTCTGCTATTCCAACCATAACCCCGTGATTAACCATTAATCCCTCGACTCAATAATCTTCTCGTGAGTTGACATGCCCTCTTCGGCTACACTTACTTTCTCTTCTCTACTTAAAATGAAAATATCAATGGTAATAATTTTTTTTGCATTTCTTTGAGACAAAAGTATGGTAACTCCAAACTATTTTCCAAATGGTTAAGAAGTCTTTTAAATTTCACTATCTTATCATACGTGACTAACAAAAGATAAAATATTCGAATGTCCAACCGCTCAGGGTCGCCAAATCCTGCTACCTTTCCTATAAGGTACGTGTTGCCATCAGTTGTGACCCGGACATCAGTAGAGAAACAGTCGAGCTTTAATTGATGAAGACTGACACATGAAATGCTAAAACTATTTAGCATTAGTCCAATTCATCAACCAGAGGTACTTTCAGGTTCCCTAAAATGGTAGAATAGGATATTACAAGTACCTGGTATTTCAAAAGACCTGTTACACTCGTTACGACGCTCTCAACAAAGGACAAAATATTGTTTTGATGCGGTTATACAGGTATTTATTGTTTATATATATATGAGTTTAAATTGTAATATTAATCATTGTGGCACCACTCGGTGGTGAGCAAAAGCTACAGGTGAGACCTGAAGGCCGCGCACGAGTTAGGGACGAAAATCTTCCCTCATGTTGGCTCACACACGGTTTACAGAGGAATTTGGCTAGTTGACGTTGCCTTGGCGCACTTTGCTGCCCTTGCCTTCGACATGCAGCCACACGCTTTAGTCAAGGAGATTGAGGTCGGGCGACTGCGGCGGCAAAAATTCTTTCGAACAGAAGTTCATGTTCGAATTCAACCACTCTTGGCCGTGCTACCATCCTGCTGAAAGACGTAGTCCGCTTTTTTGGGATTTTTCTCACCCTGGGCAAGACTTTCATGGCCAAGATCTCCTTGTATTCTGTCGAGGTGAGCCTGTAACGTACCACAAAACTACACCGGAGGCACCTTCTTGCCATTCGAAGCCGCAACACTGAGCATCAACATGGAGGCCAAGTACTTGGCCGTGGGCACGTAACGGACCTCGAAGACGTGCTGGACGAAGTTAACCACGCGGTCGTTCTGCTTGTTGATGACCGAATCGACCGTGAATGTTTTTTTATCAGAAAAAAAGATGAAAATTTGATTTCCATGACTTTTCAAATCGTTCAGGAGGTGAGGGCAGCGATCCCGACGTTGTTATCGTATACGATCGGTGAGCAGAAGCCTCTCCACGCAAATCAAGCTCTTGCTGCTCTCCTGCTTGACGGCCCTGTACACTGTGACCACCGAGAGGTTTTCTTTGCGAGCGCAGTCATTTTATGCTTCGAAGCAGTTTCGAAGGCCGTTCCCATAGCCAAACAGTTGACAATTGAGGTGTGCCTGAACGAGGTCGATCTTTGAGATCTTTACCTTTCGCGACTCTGCGAAGCTCCATCCGCCTGACGTTGAGCTGCTTGGCGATGTCGGACTTATTATAGCCCAAATGCAAGAGAGCAGAAATCTCAATTCTTTTGAATTCCATCTCAACACACCTGCAGACAATAGAAAAGACTATTTATCTCACACGTTAATCTCTCGAAAGATAAGAAAAACGGGTGTAATAGAACTTTTGCAAAAACCGGTAGATATCTATAAATAATTTGTTCTCAGGAACGTAATAAAGTTAAGATAAGTAAAGATGTTGGAGAGGTATATAGTCTGATAAAACCTGATGCGAATAATAACAATTATTCTTCCTATTTCTTTAATTTAAATTAGGTGATACAGTCATTTGGTATAGTGATTTGTTTTCATGATTTCATTGAAATTAGCTTTTTAACAGCAAATTCTGAAGAACTTTCATTCATAATTTATTAATTTTACCTATTCTTTAAAATTCTTCTATGAATTCTACATTAAAATTGCCCCTAAGAAATGATAACGTAAAATTTCCCTTCGAAGATAAGTGTTGGCTGCCGTCATGTTGCGAATGAGGGAGACCCAGTTAGACTCGAGTTTTCCCGTGATGGAGGTAATTCATGGGACCTTGTCAAAAAGGGTTGTCTACCTAAATCTATCGAATGCAGAGGTCCCGAGGAACCCTCCATATACTGGCCTGGACATCACGGTCCATGGCAACGAGTTCTTATCCCTGTGGATCATAAATTGACACATGGGTGAGTTTTCTCCAAACGATCTAACCGAGTTTTTTGCAATCTTTTATTTTTGAGTGTAATATATTCTGTTCATTTTACTCACTTTGTAAGAGAATAACTTCATCTTAAGATGTATTTCAGAGATGTTCAGATAAGATGGATCCAGGACAATGCCGGAGAAACTCGAAGGGGAGAGTTTGCTCTGCGAGAACTATATATTGGCCCACCTTGCAAATATTCTTGCATGGGCCACGGTATGTGCAGGGTTGATGGCTCCTGCAGATGTGATACAGGATATTCAGGTATTTTTAAACGGGGTGTTTTTCCTAAATAAAAATATAATAAAATCCCTTAATATTGATAGTGCAGAAAAAAAAAGAAATTTTTTATCGCATTTCTATCCTTATTGGTGCGTAATGTGAGGAAGAATTTTTTCTCTCTAAATACATTTGTCAGTACATAAAAAGAAGAAAATAAGGAAGCTGCAAAAGACTAATCGATAGCCTATACGAGGTAGCTTAAGCCATCTAAACAATACAAGTCGTCTATGTTCACTTCGATTACCTAATATTGTAAGATTTCGTTTCTGTTTTCCTTTTGGGTAGATTCATACAGCCAAATTTCTCCGTGGGCTTTTGCCTCTCAATTTCATTATGGGTTCTTGCCTCTCGTTGTGAGTTTCTCTCATTTAGAACACGTGTTCTTGCCTTTTACCTTTCTTCAAGGTACTTTTTCTTAATTTTGCTATTGATTTTGTCACTCAATTTCGTCATGTGTTCTTGTATCTTGATTCATTATAGGTTCTTATTTCTCCCTTTTTTCTTGTATTACATTTTGTCCTAAATTTCGAAATATATATATATATATATATATATATATATATATATATATATATATATATATATATATATATAATTTTTCTCCTTTCGTATTCACTAAAGGAAAATACTGCGGATTGAAGGACAACCCAAACATGGCCTGGCTTCGAGATGGATTCGAGAGTGAGACGCCAAATTCAGAATTTTGGGAAAATGCCGACGGTGCTGTTGTATCAGCAGGATGTAATCCGGATCATCTTGGAAACGTGATCTTCTTCAACGGCGATAACCATCGCTTTATCACAACGAGGGAATTGGACACACGAAATATCAAGTAGGCTGTTTACGGGGAGGGTTCTTAATAAGGAAATAATCTAGAGAATATTCCTAGCGGAGCTTTTAGATCCAAGCTTTGGCGAGTCCAAGGGAATGGGAGGGATAAAATAAGGAGAAACATTTGTCAAAAAAATCAACATGTCTCTATGCTTAAAATACAAGTATTTAACCAATGAATGCCTCTTGCGAGTCTTAGGTTACAGGACTGAAACTTGGATACTGAATGCAAAATGCATGCATACACTCAAGACAATTTGGAGAAACGTGGAACTATACATGCGAGGAATGACTCGTGGGGACCACAAAATGGTATCAGAAAACAAACAGGGGGGGGGGGGCAGATGTGTAAAAAAGAATAAAAGATCTGAAGGAAAATTGACATGACACATTGTTCTAAGAAACGACAGAAAATGGAATAATCAAAGACTAAAGTAGACAGATGCATACCTAAGGAGACACAGAAAACAACCTCACAATAGGTAGAAGGTGAAATTAGCTGAAACAAACGCAAGAGTACAGTGGCAGACTCCTTCCTTGGACCCTGGGGAAGCTTTTGTTAATCACTGCGATAAAATTGGTTGAATATATATATATATATATATATATATATATATATATATATATATATATATATATATATATATATATATTGCTTTATCACAACGATAAAATGATAAATATCAAATATAGTAAAGATTATCCACAGCACACACTTCCGGGTAGCCACGGACGAATTTTAGGAAACTGATCTCCAGAACTCAATTATCTGTGGCATCTCTTACCTGCCAATTTGTATCTTCGATATTAAAAAAAGCACATATAAAAGAGCATAGCAGTTTTTTATGACTTTATAAATTTGACTTAATTTCGAATGTCTTTTTAAACACCAGAACTAATTTTAGAAAGGAGAATTTAACATTTACATTATTGTTTATTTAAAATCAGACAAAAAACGGGACTCTGCACAAAAAATCGTGATGGGAGTTCCTCAAAAAGAGGTAAAGCTAGCAGTAAGAATAATTTTGGGGAGTTACACAACCCCTGTGCCTTGAAGCAGGGAGGTACGTAACACTCCAGTACTGTACCAACATCTGTAATTAAGGCAAAACTACCCACCCACTTTCAAGGTTATTTGACCGTTTTATTGAAAGAGCAGGCAATTTGAACTGAGCCCTTGCAGCTCACTCACGATTTTCTTTCGATAGGTACCTCGTGTTCGACCTTCAGATTGGAGCCAATAACTATGAAAGCCGGTGTCGGAAAGGAGAAGCTTCTAGAGATAATGTTGTGGTTGAGATGTCAACAGACAATGGATTGTTCTGGGAGATGTTGAAGGATTTCGAACCGATGCACACAATTAACAGGTAATGGGGTGAACGCATTACTAAGGGCAGCTATGAGTTCCACTTACCTTTCCTTATTGTACTCTGCACGTGAAGGAATTTTTTTAATTCTTTGGATCAAAGGTAGAAAAAGTCGTTCCTAGGCCCGTTAGAGAGGGTGTGTGTCCGTCTTTTTCTCTTTTCCTCTCAGAAGAAGGATTCGTGGTCCAAGCTTTCGAATGTTCTATCATTTCTGTATCTTTGGGATGCATATTTGTGTAGATGTAGGTATCATTACTAAAAGATCTATTGCAATTTAATAGTATGAGATACATAATAAAATATCTTGTTTTGTCAAGGCAGAAAAAATAGGTGAAACTTCAGAAGACCACGTCAATTTCATCTTGAACCAATCAAGGTGGAGTATCTTGAAAATATGTACTTTCCGCGCCAAAGTGAAACCATATATGACGACTACAATGCCTAACAACAACAATAGTACTGTTTATAATACTAAAAACAGGGCATAGGTCTTCTGAAGTTTCACCGAAAAATATAGTAAATAATATAAAATTTAATGGAGAGGATATTTCAAAATTGTATGCATATATAAATGCAAATTTTTCTTTTACCTCCGAGTAATCTGCTTTCATGAAGGTACATTAAGGATACTAGAAGACCATACTTCGGTCAACTACCCAAAGAAAGGACAAATCATGTGTTCTGAGTGCGCCACAGAGGGGCACGATTTTAGAAATTGCAACAAAGATACGAAGAAATGTGGTAACTGCGGAGGAAGCCATTGAACGATGGCAATGCAATGCCCAAAAAGAAAAGAGGTAATAAAAAGAAAGGAGAGAGAATATCAAGAAAAGAGGTAATTAAAAGAAAGGAGAAAGAATATCAAGAAAAGAAGTATATGGGATGCATCACCTCTTATGCAGTAGCATCAAACCACAAGGAAAAACAACGGCAACACTACCTAACATCTCAGGATGCATGTTTGGGAAAATATATACATGCGTGATCCCCGCACATGTACAGAACGCACTCCAGCCGGGAACATATGAGAAGACATTAAACGCCTTTATTGAAAGCTAACGGATTGGAACTAATAATCGTTCTTCATGAACTAAATTCATCAGCAATATTAAATATGCAGGCGACAGAGAAGGACGCTAAAGTGAACGCTCAGGAAGGAGAGACGCGACGGAATCTGAAGAGGAAAGCGACAGCGAAGAAGGAAGTTCCGAATCAGCAGAAGAGGAACCTAGGAGAGTAATGAGAAAAACCCAACGAATAAATCCAAATCGAGGAGTCCGGGCCAACCCACACGAAAAACTTCACTTCTCCCGGCTTCCACTACCATAGGAAAAAACACACAAACCAAAGGGACCAGGAAACAATCAAAGATACGGAAATAAGAACCACTTATTTCTATGGACGAATTAAACGATCAAATGGACTGGCAACGTTTTAAAAATCGCCCACTCACGATGGACAAGACGTACCTAAACATACTGAAGATAAACATCAACGGAAGGAGAAACAAAAGAAAGATGTACGCAAACATTTTTAGAAGATTAGACCCCAGGCATTATCTTAATATCGGCTCACGGAATCAACCTAGAAAATGAAGAAATAAAAATATGGAACTATTACGTCATAGCCATAAACCCCAAGGGGCAAGCACATGACGGAGCTGCTATAGCAATTAAGAAAGGCGTCAATTTCAGAACTCGTGAAGATCTGGAACAATCTTACATCGCAATAGAAATAAGAATGGAACTAACGAACATCATTAGCGCAACAGGATATCAACTGCCGAGGAGAGGTCCTTTGCTTTTAAACAACTTCATCAATATCTTCAATAGCAAAACCCGGTACTATTCATGGGCGACCTCAATGCTTACTGTCAAGCGAGCGGATATAGATCCAAGTAGGGAATAGGAAAACACCTTGAAGCGCTGCTCGTAAGAGGTATCTGCCAACGACTAGGCCCTAAGTACCCAACCTTTGTGACTGCGACCACAGCCACATCGCCAAATATCTGCCTAGGCAACAATCATCTCAGTTATAACTACTATATGAGACCGGAAGATATACCTTGTGCATATCACACAGCAACTCTTCTCATCATTAACCAACGACCGATACAAATCACAGGAAAGGTAAGAAAAGCCTTCCATAGAGTAGACTGGGAAATATACAAGAGGGAACTAAATTCATACGAATCAGAACCATTAGAAGAAGCAACATTAGAAGAGATAGATGCTGAATTCAAAATTATAAGGAACTCGATGCAAGCAGCAGACGAAATAGCCATATCCAAAAGCCGTTACACGACAATTAAAACATTTACATGGACCCCCGAAATTGTACAGAAGCACAGAAGACTAAAGGAAATCTCAGAGAATATAAGAAGGAACGAACCAACGAGGGAGCTACACTCCGAAATGAGAAGGACAAAGAGAGAACTGAATACGGAGATAATAGAAAAACAAAAGGAACACTGGAATGAAACAATCCAGAAAATTGACAATAATGCACCTGTGAAGGAATTTTGGAAAAAGGTAAACCAAATGAAAGGCAAAGCAGTAGCAAGGAAAATGGCAATAAAAGACAGCCAAGGAAGCAACATAGAAGACAAGGACATGATAGGAAAGATATTTAGGGACCACTGGAAGAGAATGTTTAACATAAGCGAAGAAGACAATGAAGAATTCGACATTGATTTTGAACGCAACTCCATTGAAGCACTCAACGAGGAAGCAGATAAAACATACCCTCACCCACATATGGATGCAGAAAGAGACACCTTCGAGGGTACGGACGCAAAAATCACTGTAAAAGAAATCAAAACCACAATTTCGCAATTCAAACAAAAGGCACCAGCAAGATCAAGACTCGCCAAGAAGCACTACGAAGAAGCGCCCGAAAAATACTACAGGGAATTACATCTGTATTAAAAGCTTGCCTTAACATTGACTACTTCCCGAGTGAACTAAAGGTCACAAAGATAATCTTTATCCACAAAGCGGGAAACCACTAACACGAGTAGAGAATTATAGACCAATCTCACTAGTTAACTTCGTCAGGAAGGTATTTGAGAAAATAATTAACCATCGGCTAAGTGAGAACCTGGAGGAAAACAATCTCCTGAACAATTTTCCATTTGGATTTAGAAAGAAAAGGAGCACGGAAATGGCCCTCACGGTCATTCCCGAAAAAATAGTCAAAGCTAAAAAGAAAAAAACTAGCGTTGACATTGTTTGCAGGGACGTTTCAAAGGCATTCGACAGAGTTTGGGTTAATGGAATGCAATTCAAAATACTACAATTACGTATGAACAACAAAATGGAAAGACTCATCTGCAACTGCGCAACGGAACGACGATCATTCATCGAGATAGGGAACCATTGAGGAGAACAATTCAAGATGGAGGCTAGGCTGTCGCAGGGAGGATGCCTGAGTCCTTCACTATACTCATTGTATACCTCAGATATCCCACCACCATTTACGTATATGTACCTCAATATACAATTCACAGACGACGCTACACAAATCGTCGTCTGGCCATACAAGAACCCCGACATGCATACAAGATTAACAGCAGAGGAAATAAGAGCATAGGAAAAACAATGGAAGAAAATTACCAAAAGAAATAATTTAAAATTGTGCCAATTTAAAGGAGGAAACTCAGAGACATACTTATCGAAGGAGAGAGATACGATTAGACTAATGAAACTAAAGTACTAATACTAACGATTAACAGTACAGGATACACTAAGCACATTAAATAAGGGTGAAACAAGTAAGGAGGGGACTGGGTCTACTATACAGACTCAAATCACTTAACCGGAGAAACAAGAAAAAATTTACCAAGCGACCATCTAGTCAGCAATGGCGTGTCCAGTAATCCATAGTAGAATTATTGAACTGCAGCAAATTCAAAACAAGGCAGTTTCAGTGATTATTAACACAAGAAGAGGAGACAGAAAAAGACAACGAGACTTACATAGAGAAGTGAGGATGAAACCAGTTAACAAGATAATAAAGGAAAGAGCCAAGAAACTGATTGAGAAGACGCATCAGGAAATAGGAGAGGAAATCACAGATTTGATAACGCAAAAAGAGGAAGGAGGAGCAAATCACCTCTTCCCCACCTATACAACCAGGATCGACCAAGAAGAAAAAGAAATTTTCACAAGATAACTTGACATATTAAGAGAGAGTAAGTAACAAAGTATTAATTACCCTTTATGAGACCTCTCCCTACAATTTTCTTCTATCCTTCACATCTAAAGGGCTAAACACTGCATACGTAGAACAGGGCATTATAGAAAGAATGAATAGTAAAAGGGTATATTGCATACCGTGGTTCGGAGCCCACGTAAAGCTGTAGTTCCAGCGACCAACTAGGTCAACTTTCAAGTCTATAACTCTATTTTAAACTTTGCTATCTCTACCTTTTACTCTTCCCCTTCCCTCTCTATCTCTTGGTATCCTTCTCACTCCTCCGGTAGCCCTGGGGGGGAAGCAGGTCTCCTTCTCTCTCCCTCTGGTCATCTCAGGAAGAGTGAAGTGGGTGGGCAAGGGGCTGAAAATCTTTCTCTGTCTCTTCTCCTACCTTTTCTTTCATATATATATATATATATATATATATATATATATATATATATATATATATATATATATATATATATATATATATATATATATATATATATATATATATATATATATATATATATATATATATATATATATATATATATATATATATATATATATATATATATATATATATATATATATATATATATATATATATATATATATATATATATATATATATATATATATATATATATATATTTCGAGATGTAGTTTTTCATATCAACTCTAGGCGTAAACTGACAAAAATTCTCTTCACACGAATATCGAGCAACAGTCTACCGACATTAATTTAGGAGCGTTAACTGAGGATCATTAACATTTTTTAGGAATAGGTTTAAAACATTGAGGTTACATTTAAACTACCCTTATTAAAGATTGAATTTAGGAATTTCTTTTATTAATGGTGGTTTAATGATTTTACTGTTATTAAAATCGTCACGATTGCAAATTATTGGGACACGAGAGAAATCTATAACATGGTTAGCGTTTTTACATGATTAATACTTGAGGCATTGCTTGCCGTCCTAACATTTCCCCTATTCACAAATATGTTTATCTAATGACCTCCCCATTTGCCTAAGCTCTGCAATGTTGGTAACGTGCACGTGCATCAGCATCGCCATCGCTTTGGTTGCTGTTTGTAGTATGTAGGGGTCCCACGTTATTGTGTCGTGTTTGGTTGTTTGTTCGAGTAGGACAGGTCCAGTGCCTTACTCTCTTCAGATGGCCTCTCTTTCTTCGTTTTTATTAGTTCTTTCTTCTTCAGATATCTCGTGCACAGTGCGGAGTGGGGCTGCCGTAGTTGCTGCATTTATTCTGCTCCTTGGGACATTCGAACCTGAGGTGGTCGGGTTCTCCGCTCTCTAAGCATTGTTTTTGTCCTCTTAAGCTTTCTCTTGTTTCATGTTCTTCCATTTTGAAATCCTCCTTTTCCATCTGACCAGGAGTGGCCTCAAGTATATGGCGAGCAGGCTAGATTCCAAGGCGGCTTTTGACCATGTTAATTCAGTAAAGATGATTTTCATGATCCGTAGAGGTTGCTCAAACTTGATGATTGTCTGAATCTTGTTCCATTTTTGTAGATGTTCTACTTCCTTGCGTGTGTCTTCGGGAGTTTGTTCACCGATCATGTACTTCAGTTCTATGCTGACAACGGCTCTCTTAGTTATGATCTCCTGTGCCACAATAGGTTCCATGTTCATCTTTCTGATTTGTATGGTAGCTTTTTCATGTAAGGATCCTCTTGCGATCTTGAACTGTGCATGACATTACCACGAATCTCTTGCGAAATACTGATAAGATCCACCCTGAGGGAATCCACCCTGAGGGGATCCGCCCCCACCTTTTTCTTGCCATAGCCGGTGATTTATTCTCTTTTCTTTCTTTTTACCCCGTCTCTTTGGGAGGGAGATAGGGGTATTAGGCGGATGTATAAACTATGTCATGTCTCATTATTAAGTTAACTTTTGTGTACACGGTATTGGTGTAAAATTGCAGAATAAAGGGGTTTGTCCGAGAGGCTTACCAAATCTGCCTCCTTTACCTGATCGTAGAGATCGAAATCGAGATCGAGCACTGAATGTTGGGATTGTGGATTGGGATGATTTAAGGGGTAAAATGTGTATGTGAAGCAGGAGAAATAGTTAGAAATATTGAGTAATAGGATTTATATGTTGGGGTGAATGAGAGGAATGAGGATGGAGATGAAAGATCGTACCAGGTTGTTTTGCAAACACTCCTTTTTCTTGTTATATTTATATTATTGGTTTTCATTTTGAGGCATTCGAGCCTTTGTTCTCACGTGTGCTATTCGAGTTTTTATAATACGTGAATATTCCATTTGTTTCCTTTATATTTATTTTGGTTTTATTGATGTGCACTTGTCTGCTTTTGATTTTTGAAGCTTACTTTATTTACTTTTTTCAGGTGTAGATTGGTTCTGTTTCTTCTTGGGTCCTCTTTTAGCTACTTTAATTTTGGAGGGGAAGGTCAACGTTTTGTTTTCTTCTTCGGTTAGTACTATACTATTTAGAACTTTGTTCTGGAAGTTTTCTTCTCTTTCACTTCATATTTTCTGGGTGTGTTCTTGTATGACTTGGCTTACTGGTATCAGATTGGTATCTTGGGACGAAATTCCTTCAGATCTGGGTCTGTTGGTTATATATCCAGTTATTTGGTTTTGAACTAATTGCATTTTAACTCTTTCGGTTTGGGAATTATCGGTGAAGGCTCTAAATCTATTACCAGGGGTGATCAGAAAGTAACGACAGTCGGATTCGTGGCAAAGAGACCATGAGTGATGGGAGGGAGGAGAGCGCGGGGCATCGACTGTTGCTCGTTGTGACGTGTTTGAACTTGTTGCCGCTTTTTGGGTTATATATTCTTGTTGCGCTGTGCGCTGCGCTGTGTTCTTTAACCGGAAACATGGATTTCTCGAAAGAATTTTCAGTTTTCTATATGTTTAATAGGTGGAATCTGGGAAAAAAAGCAATGAAGATAAGAGGGGAATTATTGCAAGTTTTTCCCGAGTCTTCTCCATCACTGGAAACTGTTTCCCGCTGTATTCGAGCTTTTGCAGCCAGAAAATCTCAGCTGAAAGATGATCATCGGTCTGGACGCACCCGGAAATCCGTGACCGAAGGAACAACAGTGCGTGCCCAGGCCATCATTGACGAAGGTCCAACTGTTACTCTTCGATTCTTATTTTTAGAGCTTGGTGTAAGTTATGGCAGTGCACATGACATCGTTCATGAACACTTAGGACTGAGGAAGAAGTGTGCTCGATTGATACCTCATTTGCTAACAGAAGAGCGAACGGGTGCGGATTTGTCATCTCTGGCTGGCTGAATTCAAACCAAATGGTCCGAAATGGTTATCAGCTGTGGCTACTTGATATGAGTGTTGTATTTTTCCCTTCACAACCAGACAAGTAGTCCAACATCTTGCGGTTGAGTGATGAAGAGCCTCGACCTCAAATTTTAAAGGAAGAATTTCGCAGCGGAAAGCGCCTTTTCACCATCTTCTTCAATTCTCAAGGACCAATGTGTGTGGATGTGGTGCCTTAACAGTCTACTATCACAGCCAAGTACTACACTTACCAAGTCCTTCTTCAAGTCCTGAAATATTAGTCCAAATCCGCACCAACACGTCGCCGATCGCGCCTTTTGCTGCATCATGACAATGCTGCACCCCACAAAATGCGTCTGACTGTGCAATTCCTAGAGCAGCGCAAGATCACATTTTTTGCCCATTCACCCTACTCACTTGACCTTGCTCCTTGTGATTTTGGTCGTTTTCAAAGATCAAGGGTGCAATTGCAAGGAAGGAATTTCATCGTATTCAAGACCTGGCACGAACAGTCAATTCAGTGCTTCGAGGTATAACAACTTCTGGCTACCGTAACTGCTTCATGAAGTGGCGAAGGAGTAAGCAACGTTGCATAGAGGCAACAGGGGAGTACTTTAAAGGAATGTAGACTACTGTTTGGAATTATCTCTGTTCTAGCAAAATATACGGTTTCACTGTCATTACTTTCTGATTATCCCTCGTAAGAGTAAGAGGGATCTTTATGTATGAGTAATCTTTTCGTTGGTATGCGCATTGTATCCGTTCTTTGTTATATTAAAGCCGAGGATTTTTCCCTCTGCGTTGTACGGATACTCGACGTTGTCCCTCATTTTTCAATGCTTCTTCCTTCAGTTTATGCATTATTTTAAATTTACTCTTGTTCTTTTTAATTTTGTTCCTTTTTAAATAATCATTTACTCTTTTTATATCAATCCTACGTTATGCCTCTCGGGTTTTTGTAATTGCTATAAATAACCTGAGAGATATCCTCTGCCAGTTGGACGTATATAGCGTAGTCTTCAGTTGGTTGTGGGAGGTCTCCCGTGTACACGGTGTTGCGGGTGGAACTGAGACACCATCCTTATGAGACAGCAGCTATAGAGTGAATGTTTGACTGGTGTTCTTTCCTCTAGCTAGTTACAGAAGATTCCAATGAGGTTGTTCTCCAACTAGAATTCAGCTATTTTAATTTCACACCTAGAACTTCTTCATTTTCGAAGGTTTTGTCAACATCGAAGGGTCTCAAGTCTACTTTTTTGCCACTTTTCAGTGCGAACTCCAGACTTTTTGATAATGAGCGCTAGTGCGTTATCTGTACCTTGTTGTTTCTGAGTCCATGTTTTTGTTGGTTATGTTTATCATTATCTTCTACGTAGCTCTAACATTGATATTGGTCGGTAGCTTTCGATGTGATTTTAAGCTTTGCCGGTCTTGTGGTGCTTTATAATTCGAATTATTCATGAGGGCTTCTGCCTAAATTATTTTTTAATTGTGATGAATTCATGCAGTGCAAAGCGCATTCCTCTATTTCTTTGCTCACAGTCTTCATTTACACGTAAGTAAGGTGTGAGCTCGTGCTCTTTCGATTCTAACTGTTGTGTGATCTTTGTTCAAGTGTGTTAGTTCCCTTCCGGACAGATCGAAAGATCATTGACCAGTGTCTTTGAAATAGTTGTTTGGTCTCTCTGCCGTTGCTTATCATGTCATCCTTTCTTTTAGTTTCATTCTTTATTTGGTTTGTAAGTTTCTTAGTTTCCTATATTGATTACAAAATCTCCTTTGGTCTCTGTAGATGTCCATTTTAGCAAAAAGTTCATTTCAGGTTGTGTTGATTATTGTTCTAATTAGGTTACTTATCTAGATTCTCAGATTTCATAGACCTACTTATCTTTCCATTTTATTGGATTTCTTTGACGGTATTTCATGTCTTCCATTTTAGTTTTAATTTCGTCCTTTCATGTCAGTGATGATATTTTTTTATTTTATCTTGTGTGTATATAGGGTGTCTATCTCTAGTATCAGCTTAGTGATGTTCTTGAGGTAGACATCTATTTCTTCTTTAGGGCTGTTGTCACAGGTTTCGATGTTGTAGTCCGCGAGAAGATATTTGGTTGCATCTCAATTAGTTTGGCTTAGTGATTTTCTTTGCAGTATATTTAGTTGGTTAAGAATATTGAGAAATCAGAAGTTCTAAGATTTTGCCGGTACCGTTGATAGAGGTTTTGTATCCCGTTTCCCTACAACTTGCATTTAGGTCCCCAATAAGAAATGTTAGTGATGGGTGGCGGAAGATCCTGATAAAGTTGGGAGTCGAAATATACGGGCGACGAGGTGTTGATATGGTACCGCTATTACAAGGTATCCTGTCTTCATTTTTAGCTTGATAGCTACGTACGATTCTTCTAGAACATTTATTTCTGAGAATGCTATATTTTTTTATTCCCATTATTATTCCGTCGTAATGTGTTTACGAAGGATTGGTGAACATTATATAGGGAGGTTTTTTTTTACAAGTCCTACTTTTGAAGCTTAATAAAATCAAGAATACTATTATGATCAAAATGAAACTTTCAGAAGTAGTTGGTAATAGTTGTTAGCTCTTTGTCCCCAAATTTCTAAATTGATTTATTTATTATTTTAGACGTTATGCTAGTTTTAGTAAATCGTTATTTTTTTGCTAGAAACGGAAAGCGTAAAAAGTTTTGTTAAAAAAAGTGATTTTTAGAATGCTCGATTCCTAGCAAAGTTTTCGGGAAAATCGTGAGGCAACAAATTAATTAGCATCATAGTCATTCGTAAACTATAAAAGAAGAAAAATTTTCTAGCAAAAATCATTATTAAGAAATTTTTCAAATTGAAAACATGGAAGCTCCTGGAAATGATTGGACGAAAAAAAAATTGTTGGAACATTCCTCAGATGCAACTGTTTAGTGGTTTCAACACAAGGACTGATAAGACGTGAAGGAGCTCAAGACGTACCATCATGACGAGCGCTGTGCAGACTAATTAAAAAATTCCGAGACATCAGTAGTGTACAAGGTGGACGAAAAGGGCGTGTTGGCAAAAAAGGCGTAGAACAACATAAAATTGAAGAGTTGTGTCAAAATGTCGAACGGTCGCCGTAGAAACATTGAAAGGAAGATAAGAACAAGTGGGATTGTAAAAAAGTGCAACATGCAATGTAATGAAGAAGAAACTGAAACTTAAGCCATACAAGATTCAGGTTGTGCAAAAATTAGAAGACAACGATTTCGCGAAAAGAAAATCGTATGCAGAAGAATTTAGACGAAAATTTGGGGAAGTTGATGTACCGCCCGTGATAATGTCTGACGAAGCGCACTTTCATCTCAGTGAATACAATAATAAGTAGACAAAAAAATATGGTCGGATTACAACCCAGAAGCTATACACTAGAAAGAGCTGCATGCTACAAAAACCACTGTGTGGTGTGCGATAACACCTCAAAAGATCATTGGGCTGTATTTTTATGAGAATGAAAATGGAAATTCAGTGACTGTGAATGGCGAAAGATACCGACTTATGCTTGAAGAATTTTTTTTACCGAACTTTCGAAGGCTTAGATTCGAAATAGATGACAACTGTTTTTTCCAGAAAGATGGTGCAACATCACATACATCGAATGAAACAATGCATTTCTTAGGACGAAAGTTCAGAAAAAAAATCATTTCTCGACACAGTGAATTTAAGTGAATTTAAAAGATCGTGTTTACTGTAAAAATCCTACAAATATCCAACAACTAAAAAATAATATCGCTGAGGAAATTAATGACATCGAGGAAGAACTTTTGAAAAAAGTGATGAGACCAACTTCGTCACGAGTAAATGAATGTTATGTGAAGAATGGTCGGCATTTGAAAAGAAGAATCTTCAAATAAATTAAGTTATTATGTTAATTATCCAAACTCATTATTAGTCTTAGTTTTTTGTTAATTTTAAGCAAGTAAAATTAGTTAAAATAAAATTGATTTTAATAGTCAATAAATATCTTAAAGTTCAGCATAATTTGTTAAAAATCAATGCTTCACTAAAACTGTCATAACATCTACAAAGACAAATGAATCAATTAGACATTGTAAGACCAAATATCTACAACTATTACCAACAACTTCTGAAAGGTCCATTATGATCACAAAATTATTCTTAATTTTATCAAAGTTCAAAAGTAGGACAGGTTAACTCCGTGTTCTTTAAATATAACTATATCTGGGTCTATTATTCTGATTATGTTGCTGTATTGGTATTAGTCTTTTTGGTTTCCCAACTGTCTACGTTCAGTGTAACTATTTTGATGTTGTTTAGATAGGTACTCATGATCCATTCTATTCTTTTCTTGATTTACCCGATTTTTTTTCCTTTTCTACCTTTGTCGGTGACCTTACGTGGCCTGATCGTTTTTTGATGAATTGGTCGTTTGATCGGGTAAAGCCTGAATTTGCTGACATTTCGATAAGGACTAGTTTTAGTGCGTTATTTATTTTGTTTCGTCGTATTCGGAGTCATAATCTCATTTAAACTTTCCTCAAACAATGCCTTCCACTATATATTTGTATTTTGTTGATGTTGAATCTTTCTGTATTTTTTTCTTCTTTTGTATTTTTTCTTTGTTTAATTGTTCGCATCGTTGCTTGATTTTTCCCAAGACTTCGCTTTAGTCGTCTGTGGACATTGGATCGCTTTCGGCCTGTTCTTTCTCTGAGGTGATGTGGAGGTGACGTTCCTGTTATTATTAATTTTATTATTTTTTCATCCATTTTTGAGCTAGTACGCATAGTATCTTTGCAGTAGAGGCAGAGGGTGTCTGGTTTATCAAGGACAGGGCAAGCATATAAGAATATTTTCATTATTTAAAAAAAAAATGAATCATTTTTTTCAATCTCTGCCTGAGGATAAGCATTGTTCACCAAAAGTTTGAAGCTCATCAGAGACAACGGGCCATTTCAATGAGTGGTAGAGCGCCTTATTGACATAGGCAATAATAACCGTGCGCTTGTAGCGATTGAGACACACTGAGTCTCCATTAAGGCAAAAGCCTAAGTTACTACCCTAAACATAGACTTGGGTGATGAAGTTTTTCTCTTCAGTCCGCACGACGACATCCTTCGGGATGTGTTGCATGGTGCAGAGTCCTTTTGCCACATTACGGCCTTCCAATGACCACTTCATGGATCCAGTGAAGCACCGACTTCTCTAGGCACTTAATGTAGACCTCAGTATAAAAACGGGGGTATAACGTGGTCCTCGCTGATGTCCGCTCTAAACACCATGATGTCAACAAAGAACCTGGTCTTCATGACTCTCTGTAAATCTTTGGAGGACACAGCAAGCCAGCGCATGGCAGAAATTCTTCTCGTTTGAACAAACCAAAGAATGCTAGAATCAAGGGGACGATTCAGTTAGTTCACAAGCTGTCCTTTCGCTTGTCATTCGTCTTTTGTGAGAGAAGATGGAATTTTTCCATCTCTTTTGAGTATTAGCAGATGTCCTTATACAGTAACTGCCTGATGAGGGACTCTATGACTCCTTTCTCATTGACTATGGAGTTCATTGACTTGCCAGAATCGTTGTCAATGAAAACCAGTCTCTCTGCAAGAGATTCGGGAGTTCTTTTCGTATCAAAACGCTTAGAGTATAGTTTCCGATCCGCCTAACCCTCGTAATCACAACCTGACTCATTCAACTCTTTACTGATATTTGGCACTGTAACCGGATTTACACCGAATCACTCGGAGATCATCGCATTGGAGATCACGGCGTAACTATCAAGCAGCACAGCTTGACTTTTCAAAATTTTGGAGTATTGAATTCAGCCATAGTATTGCTTCCTTTACAGATGATGCCCAACTGACTTTTCTATGATAGGAATAAGAGGGATCAGACGTCGGATAACACACATGCGCAGAATTCACAGTTATTAACGACAACAATTTACTCACCGCCCATATATATATATATATATATATATATATATATATATAATTTACCCACCGCCCATATATATATATATATATATATATATATATATATATATATATATATATATATATATATATATATGCAACAAAGCCCACAGGGAAAATTAATACGAGGATTCCAAGTACTTTCTAACTTTATTTCTAGTTCTTTATCAAGGAATGATAAAGAACTCGAAATAAAGTTCGAAAGTACTTGGAATCCTCGTATTAATTAATTTTCCCTGTGGGCTTTGTTGCATTTATTGTTTACTCACGCGATACTTTGTGAGTTTTCCACACACACATATATATATATATATATATATATATATATATATATATATATATATATATATATATATATATATATATATATATATATATACAGTGGGTGCAATAAATATCCGATACATGGTCAAAAGTTTATTTACCATAGTTACACAACAGCAAAGTAATCGAAAATTGAACAACTTATGTATTTTGTACGTTGAATACAAATTGGCATCAAATTGCAAAAAAATTAAAACATTACTATGATTACGACAAAAATATCAAACGAACGTTTCAAAATGTATCCGATACATCTATGAAAACCAGTTAGTATTTGGTGATATGACCTTTGGTCGCTAGTACAGCTTCCAACCGTTCTTACAAATATTTATAGGTATCTTAACCCATTCTTCTTGGCATATTCTTTTCAAATCTGTTAGATTTCTTGGGTCCCTTTTCTGAATCTTTATTTTTAATTCCCTCCACAGGTTCTCGATAGGATTTAGGTCTGGCGACTGACTTGGTTATCCCATAACCTATATTTTCTCTGCTGAAACCACGCTGCAGTGCCTTTGGCTGTATGTTTTAGATCGTTGTCCTCCTGAAATGTCCATCCTGTTTTGCAACTTCAAGTCGTCTGCAGACTGTAATAGATTATCATCCAGAATCCTGCGATACATCTGAGCATTCATTTCCCCCTCAATAATATGGAGTTCTCCAGGACCTGCAGATGAGAAGCAGCCCCACACCATTATGCTGCCTCCTCAAAGCTTCACTGCTGGAACTAACACTATTCCGCCAAAATAAGGCAATCTTCGTCTCGTCAGACCATGGTACAGCGTCCCTACAACTTTGGATAATTTCTGACAAGAATTGATTTCAACAAAAGTATCTTTCTCTTTGTGCGAGAATGAAATCCCTCGTTCCTAAGAAGTGCTCTAATTGTATTTTTGCATACATTTGTACCAGATGCTTCTAAATCTTTCTGAAGTTCAGATCGAGTCACTCGAGGATTCTTCTTTATTTTACGGACTATATGTTTAGCTGCACGGTTTGAAATTTTAGATGGACGCCCTAAACGTGGTAGACTTGCAGTGGACTGATATGACCTGAACCGGCAAATCGTGTCACCAATAGTTCAGATTGGTATTTTTAGCATGGATGAAATTTTTCTATAGCCCATACCACTTTTATGTAACTGAATAATTAGTTCTCTGCTCCTTTTTGGCAATTCTTTAGTCTTCGCCATATTAGAATTAGAGTGTTGAACGATGACCTCTTCTCATGCAGCTCTCAGACACTGACGACTGAGGTCCGCTCTTTCATGTGGACGAAGAAGATTATTTTTCTAGAAGGTTTTACAGCATTCCTGTCACGTAAACCACTCTATAATGTTCGAGAACTATTTATTATCGCTTTAAAACTAATTTTGTGGGTGTGCTGGATACTTTTTGAGGCGATAATCTAACACTTTTGTCAATATAATATCAATGCTTTACTATTTTTGTATTCTAATACTGAATTTGTATTCAACGTACAGAGTACATAAGATTTTCAATTTTCTATCACTTTGCTGTTGTGTAACTACACTACCAAGCAAAATAAGAGAACGATTTTCCTCTTAAATGTTTTCAAAAATATGATGGTTAGGTATATGAAATTTCCATGGTACATAAATACATGCATTTAACATATTTTGGGGATTTCATACGATAAAATCATATATTTAAGAAATTACACTATTCAGAAATAGCATCACATACTCGTAACAATAGGAAATGAAGTTATATCTCAGTAGAACAATACGACGTGCCATATATCCATTTACACCAAGAATTAGTCAGGAAAAATGGATATCAATCCATATATATATATATATATATATATATATATATATATATATATATATATATATATATATATAATTAGATAAAAGGCCATGTTGTATGTAGGTTCTATTGAAGTCCACAACTGTGGCAGCGTTATTAATTTTAACTTGAATTTTCTTAATATTTCCGAGGCGAGAAGGAACATCCGCGAATGACATTCTTTATTCCTAGACGTCTTTCGACCATGTTAGGTCATCTTCAGGGAATGAACAGAAATGGAACTATTCAAATAATTACTACATTATATATAGTATTTCTACGCACACATAAGTATATATATATATATATATATATATATATATATATATATATATATATATATATATATTATATATATATATATATATATATATATATATATATTAGGTGAAAAATAACGTCCATGTCAATATGGTTAGGTAAGGAAAATAGTAAGAATTCCTTAATCCAAGGGAAAGTCGGAAAGTCTCCTGGAATTGCTCAACCTTCTTCAGGAGCGTCACCCATACTACAACTGGGCAACTATTGATTTCTCTAAAAGAGAAATTAAAGAAGCATTTCTAAGAGTTATGCGGGGTTTTTTTAACAGAAAATGAGAATTGCGGAAATTCTCGCGGCTCTTCGCCCCGCGAAATTTTAGATGGTGAACAAAAACGTCCATGTCATTGTGGGTAGGTAAGGGCAATAATCTTCTTACTTCTATAACTTAAAGAATGTATAGGTATATAGCCTGAGTTTAATACCACAAGCTCTTGATAGAATGATGACACACAAATCTCAACCTGAAGAGTCTCCTTGGGTCCACAACCCGTATAGTTCGTACACATTTCTATTTTTTCTTTAGCATTTTCTCTACAATCCTATTGAAATAATTTCTGCAGCAAAGACCCTCGCCCCTTTCGCCTTTTGCAATAAATTTTAAACAACAATAGTGTGATGAAAATCTGCAACTGCAAAGGAGATGATTATTTTAACAGAAATGATCGGATACTCTCCCATGATTGCATCGTCCTATCGAATTAAAATACTCCACAAGAACCGGTTAGTTTAAACTCCCATTAAAATTGCAAGGTTGGAAAGTTAAGTAAAGTTCAGTTCAGGATACGGTCTTTATTAACTTGCACAAGAAACGATTAATATAAGACCTCTCGCCATTAAAATCCCATGTTTAGAATGTTGATCGATCATTGCAGGATACGGTCTATGGAGGTGGTTTTATTCGTGAGGCAGAGTTACGAGTTTATGGCTGTCACTAAGTTTATATTGGGTAGCTTAGTTTATGAGATGCCAGGCGAGTACCAGTTGAGAGGAGGAATCGGACGAAGGCGTTAGAGGTCTCACCGTCGAGTTTACTCTGACTCCCAAAGTTTTTACGTAGAATCCGTTTATAGGCTGAGCTCGATAGGTAACTTGGTTATTACTGGGCTAAAGGAAGGTCTCGAAATGAAAATGGTGTTTTGTATGATTTATTCCTGGCTTAGGTCTACCTTGATTAGGGCAAGCGAGATAGTCGAGTCTTAGACGGCTTTGTTGTAAGTTTCCCTCTACGTTAGATAATTTGGGATAAGGACAGCCGGATTCAAGGACGAGGAACGGACTCGTGATGCCCCTAAGATTAATGTGAATCCGGAATCAAGAGAGATGAATGTATTCTACTAATAATAGTGATGTTATTCCTCCTGGAAATTCTTGGCCTGTCTTATTTATACGAACCTCCATTAAGGGGGCGTGACTTAGCTATCCCTAATCAGAGCGCAAGACAGAGCCTCACTGGTTAAAGTATGTTCGTTCGTTTCTTTGTCGAGACTACTGGGCGGGGTCAAAGGGTGTACATGTTTCAATGTAAAAATATTTGGCTGCATCCGAACTGGCATCGATACCAAGGTGATAGCAAAGTTGATTCTATAGTTTTGCAGGTCCAAGTCAACTTTAGCTGGTCAAGCCCGACTCCGTTTCGGTTGCCTCGTTATTTTGTATCAAGACCTTTTAGCTCGTAACTGTTTCCTTGCATGTGTATGTTTGTGCATTCTCGGGGGAAACTCCAACTATCCGCTTGCCTTCTTACACTCATTTTTTTAATACATGTACCATTGTGATTTAACATTATATATAACATTATATATATAGTGCTCATTTGTGAGGTTCCTCGTTGAGGCTATTTCACCTTGCAATTCGAGTGGTTAATTTAAAATCCCATGTTGAGAAGGTTGATCGATGCTCATTACAGGATACGGTCTCGACTTACTGGCTTGCATGAGAACCGGTTAATTTAAAACCCCACGCCCTTAAAATAGCAATTTGAGAAGGTTGATCGATGCTCTTTGCAGGATGCGGCCCTTCTTTATCCGCTTGCCACGTCGAGCGCGCACGAAGCAAACGAAATTCAGATGGTGGCAACCACCTCCATACCTTATTGGGGAAGACGCAGGTTGGAGAGAGATTCATGGAATAAAATTGCCACATCTCCTGCTTGTAAGTGTTCTCTCGATATTTTAATGGTCCCTCTTTATCGCAGGGCTTAGTCAAGCTGAGTGGCAATTAGACAACGTGATGGTAATGGCGAATGAAACGATTCCTTTGAATATAATGGAAGACTTTTCATCAGAGCTGGATGAAAAGTGGTTTATGAGTAAAGGACACCGCAGGGAAAAAGGGTGTGGAAGAAATAATCCTTCACTCGTGTTTTCCAGCCATTCGCGTAAGTAATTAGCATTAATCCGATATTTATCTTGTTTTAAGACCTTTTTGCATTGGTTTAAGACTTTGTAGTTTTCCAGGTTACGAATGGTTTAATCTCGGGACAGTGCTAACTAAACAGCAAACGAATTCAAAGACGTTAAACAACCCGACGGAAAGTAAAAAAAGGCGATTCTAATTATTTTCCTTCACAAAATGACAAATGATATGAGAAATAGCTTTTTTGAGGAATTTAGACAGTTCCAAAACTAGTCTTTTTAGGATATTTATCCATTCACAATTTTAATTCCATCAACTTTAACTCTTTCTCTAAGAACTATATATATATATATATATATATATATATATATATATATATATATATATATATATATATATATATATATATATATATATATATATATATATATATATATGAGGCAACACAAGTATTTTCACACTTAGATTTTTAATATTTCTGAAATCTTTCAATGTTTTTCTTGTTATAAAACTAACAGAAGAAACATATTTAACACAATAAATACACCTAAGACATATTTTCTTTGTATTTAAGAATAATTGCTAATAAACAAAATTTAGCAGGTATCAAAAGCATTCAAACACTCTAATAACAGGTGATAATATTCTTATTAAACAAAAGACATCTTATAAATTTGATGAAAAGGCTAGGCTTGAAGATTCGAGAAATTCCTAAAACCGAAACTACATAATGTAAACTGCCGATTATTAGCACCGTCATTCATTGATAAGAATCCATAGAAGAAGAACGCTTGCTTTGAGCAATGCCGAAGGTCAAAGAAATTCCTCAACCTATTCAAGAGCAAATAGTTAAACTTCATTTAGATGGATTATCTTATATGACTAGTTTTGAGCGAGTTGAAGTGCCTTATGCAACTGTAGGTTGTATAATTCGAAAATATTGAGAGTTTTGAACCACCTGCAACTTGCCAAGAGCTTATGCTCCTTGCAAGATTACAGATCGGTCTCGACGTTACGAGTTCGAAAGCTAAAAACTATTTCAATGATTAATATTAAAGATCCTTAAAGCAATCTGGAATTGTCTGAGACTAGAGTGAGTAAAATAAATATTAGTAGATAGCTCCATTGTAATGATACGAGTATCTATTCTTTTACTCCCCGCAAAACACTTCATAATAAAAAGTATGCTACGAACCGTTTAGAGATTGCCAGAGAGCATCTTGAAAAGGAAAATGAATTTTGGAACAATTTCATATGGTCAGATGAGACCAAAATAGAACTTTTCGGCTAAGATGATGTCAGTCACGTTTGGGGGCGGAAAGAACTGCTTATGATCCTAACTAAGCACATCATCACAACCATGAAACACGGAGGAGATAGCCTCATGGTTCAGGACTGCTTACTACTGCACATGGCACAGGAGAACTCTACTTTATTGATGGTAAAATGGATGATGGCAATTATGGAAAGACACTGAAGGAAAAGCTGATCCCAATTGCGAAAAAAAATGATGGCCGAAATAAATGGACATTTCAGCAGGACAACAATCTTTACGCACACGATAAAATTAATGGAAAAATGTTTTAAGAAGATAAAATAAACTACTTTCCATAGCTAAGTCAATCACCAGACCTCAAGCCTATTCAGCATCTGTGGGGAACACTGAAAGTTGCAAGCCTAAAGAGAAATCCACTGAACATTGCTTCTTTGAGGGAGATTTGCTTAGAAGAGTGGCTACACAGTATCAAGGAATGATTGCGAAAAGCTAATAATATCTACTATGAGAAACATCTTCGTGCTGTTACTGCAAACAAAAAGGTTATGTATATCACGAAATATTAAATGACTGAAATTATTATTGGCTGAACACTTGTCATCTGCTAAATTTTGTGTTTTAGCAATTGTTGTTATATACAAAAATAATCTTTCTTAAAGGTATTTCTTTGTTAAATATATTTTACTGAGTTAGCTGTTAGTTTTATAACCAGACGTTAAAAGCGAGAGAAAGGGACATTAAAAAAGAAAAAGACCAAGTAGAGCAAAGAAAGGCACAATGAAGGCAATCCATACTGAGAATGCAAAACTACGGCAGAGGGAAAAATTAATTATCTGGCCGAGAATCGAACCCGGATCTCTTCTTCTTCTTCTTCTTCTTCTTCTTCTTCTTCTTCTTCTTCTTCTTCTTCTTCTTGTAAGAGTAGGTGTGAGGAGGGGATAGAGATAGGATATGTGGACAAATAGCGGAAAATAGACCATTGATTGCTTGTCAGGTGCTCTCTCTCTCTCTCTCTCTCTCTCTCTCTCTATATATATATATATATATATATATATATATATATATATATATATATATATATATATATATAAATATATATATATATATATATATATATATATATATATATATATATATATATGTGCCATGTAAAAATTCGGCAATGATGATCTTAGATTACTTTTCTTCCGCCAATTATAAGTAGGAGAAAGAAATCCATTGCATGGGTTTAAATTCCTGTGCTTGTTATTTTTATTAATATGACTAGAAGGCTTGGATTCATCTTCCCTCTCGGCAATCGTGTTTATCCTACTTTCAAACGAGAAATGACAAAAATGTTATTCGTTGACATCAATTTAAAAATACTGAAATAAAAGTAAATTTTATTCATCTAAATCTACTCATGATCTTCCCTACGTGCCAAATCGCTTGCTTTAAAGATTGCCGTGTAAATGTGGACTTTGCCTTGTAAATATTTGTTGCAAAATTCCAACGCTGGACCCCTTTAGTATAACTTCCTATAAGGAAGCATTTTCTTTTATTCAGGGCATGTGTGTTTTACTTGGGTAAACACAAGAATAGAAGAAATAAAAGGATGCCAACGGCCCCATGGCACACCAATCTCCTCCCTGTAATGTCCTATCCTTCTCTCAAGCAGATATATTTATATATATATATGCAGTGTAATGTATAAAGTTTTACAAAAATCCTAGATAGATTTGTTAAATTTATTTAAAATATTTCATCATCACCTCAATAAAATAGAATACATTCAAATATTTATCTATCCCGGAAAAATAAGTCAATCAATCTAAATCATCCGATTATCGCCTAATTTTTGTATCTTCAATGAAAAATGAAGAAAAAGAGAATTGTAATTATTTTATTTTCTAATAGGCAAAGTCAAATGCATAAAGTAATTGTATTTTAACACTTTACAGTAAATTTGGACAAAGGAATTTGCATGGATATATGATCTCTCGCATTATGCAATAATCAATATTCTTTCAGAACAATTGTTATGAAATTATTTCATTTATAAAATCTGTAAAAGGTACGTGGTTCATAGAACTTTAGCCATGTGAATGGTCTGGTGATTAACCTCTAAGGTGTGTTTAATTCTTTGAGTACCAAAATGGAAGAAATTGAACTAACTGACTACGGCCTTCTGACAAGCAGATCACGAGTGTACCTTCATAAATAGAAGTATAGACACCCCATATATCGTAAATTTCCTACTAGACAGGGTTTGTTACCTTCACCGTACAAATTCGTAGAAAGAGAACTCAACACTTAAGCTTAGGAACTTACCTAGATCAAAGACGAGTAGACGTAAAATCCTAATTCAAGTTCATTTAAGGCAGTAGTTCCCAAACTGGGGTAATTTAACAATTTGGGGGGGTAATGGAGGGGTAATAGAAAAAAGAATTCTGAAAATCAAGAAAATATTGCAGTACCTGGCATTAGGATTAATGTTAACTTAGTCTTAGTGTCGTGATGCGAAAATCATGTTATATAAGTGTTTTGAATTGTAGGATTTTGCAGGCAGATGTAGGCTAGCGGTATCAGTTACTGAGTCATCTTTTATTTTATCACGCAACGGCGATTTCCCCCTTTCTCCTCCTCCCCCTTCACTCCGCCCTCTTCTTCCCCCCTTACCCGGTGACACCATGCTTTTGAAATTAATTCAGAAGGCGAATTTCCTCGAGACACAAAATAATTACAGGTCTTAGTAAAATTTAAAATGATTAAGTATGGTATATCTTTTGCATTATACATTTTTTATTAAAGAAATTAACATTTTGAACGCGAAACAGTGGCGGGCATTTCTATAGCTGATGTGCCAAATTTTTGTATCAGAAAATATCTCTGTATTTCTTTTCCCATGTAAGCAAGCCTCGAGCTTGATTTAGAATTGTAGAGTAAAATTAAATTCTAATCACTTTTGTGACTTGTTATTAGGCCCGGTTGGCCGGGGAAGAAACAATATTTAGCTACCATCATTTAATGTGTCATCTGTGTTTGAGGGAGGCGCGCCTGAAGAGCTGTAGGCGGGAGAGAGTGCGTCACTACAGTTTGTCTCTCCTCGCACGCAGGTACGTACGTCCGTGGCTGCTGGTGGTGTTACGCTATTGTGTACTGTGAATTATTATCGCTATCCCAAAGCATAAGTGACTACAGCTAATCTTCCCTCGCACGCAGGTGCTGGGGAGAGCCTAAACAGACAGTGCTATGTAATTTTCTGTAGGCGGGGGAAAGAAACTGATATTTTCGGCATTTAACATGATAATTTATTCAAAACTCTTTCGGCCTTCTGTGTTAAAAATTCTTATTAGCAGGGACTTAAGTTTTTGAACTGTGTTTTTTCTTGTTCAATATGTTTTAAGTGACTGAATATTTCGTATCGCGCTCCACTCCGCAGCCTAGTGAAGTGAATAAGTTGTAACGGTCAGAGTGGTATATCAGTCACCCTTTCACACCCCTTGCAAGCCAAAGAGAGTATAAATCTTGTGTTTTCTTTATTTGATTTTATCTAATGTTCCTTTGATCAGGTATATATGTGTACTGCCCTAGGCAGTAAGTATAGTTAGTATTTACCCCTGTTACATCATTCCTATGCTGAATAAGCTCTTGTAATGCTACCTATAATGCCACGAAAAAATAAATCATAAGTTCTCAGTGTTCAGACTTTTTTAGGCATTTTTTTCTTCTTTTTCTGCAGATTAAACAATAAAATGTCCAAAAAGCGCACCTACTCTGACGCCTTTCTTCGCCATGGCTTTGCAAATTTACCTTCTGGGGGAGAGGATCGCCCACAATGTGTGGTATGCCACAAAGTGTTGACAAATGAGAGCCTCAAGCCATTAAAACTCTCAGCTCACCTTTAGAAGTGCAATCCAAATCTTTAAAATGAGGATCAGGCTTATTTTCAGCGCCGGGCTGTAGCATTGAAGAAGATCCAGTTCGGTTTATCTGGAATCCAAGCACAAAAGCTTCAAGCTGCGGTCGAAGCATCTTAATTTGTTGCATAGAAAGTTGCCGAACAACATAAATGCCACTATATTGCAGAGAATCTGATTATGCCTTGTTTATACGAGATGGTAAGCAAATTATGTGGGGAGGATCAATCGAAGAAACTGAGTGCCATATCTCTATCAAACAACACAATCCGATGATGAGTTGATGACATGACATCCGATATCCTGTCTCAAGTTACAACAGAGATCAAGGAAAGCTCATATAGCAAATTCTCCTTGCAGTTTGATGAATCGTGTGTTGTAGCAAGTTGGGCTGTTCTCCTTGGGTTCGTCCGTTACTCTCCACCAGGACAAGTTCAAAGAAGAATTATGCGAGAATCTGCTGACAACCACGAAGGGAGAAAATGTCTTATATATCATCAACAGTTTTTTTACCAAGAATGGATGGATTGGAACAGCGTTCAACAGGTAGGGAGAGATGTTTATATAAAGTCTAAATTATTATAAATACAATGAATTACATGGAATATAGTCATATACAGTTTTATTTATTGTACAAGTAGCTGTAGTATAGCTAATATTTTGTATATGATTTACAAAAAAATCGGGCCTGTCGTACCGAAATACTAAAGTACCAAAATAAATTAAATTAAATTAAAACCATATAATTATAAGGCAAAAGATAAGTAAGAATTACTAACTGACACAATCACACAATCTATAATAATTTTTCTTTTTCATCCAGTTCTCCGTCGATGGAGCACCGTCGATGATGGGTGGTCATCGTGGATTATGGGGCCTCATACAAGCTTTGAATCCAGAAATTTCTGTAGATCATTGCATCAGTCATCGGTACTCTCTTGGATCGAAAAGCTTGCCTGGTAATCTGAAGTTAGTGTTTGATGAAGTGTTGAAAATCGTCAACTCCATCAAGTCATGATGTGTGAATTCGTGCATATTCAAGGAGTTGTGCAAGGAAATGAAAGAGCAGTATCAAGTTCTGCTCTACTACACCGATGTTCGCTGGTTGTCACGGGGCAAGGTTTTACTTCGAGTAATTGAGCTCCGAAAGGCTATTCAGGAATTCCTGGAACAAAAAGGATATCCTTTGCTACCAAGTTCACTGATAAGGAGTGGCTCGCTGTTTTTTTTACTTGGCAAACATATTTGCGGAGCTGAGCAGTGGCAATCTGCAACTCCAGGGCAAAAACACGACTGTCGTTGATGCCCATCAATCTGTGGCTGCATTTCTGGGGAAACTGAGAGTCTGGATCGCCCAGTTCCCCAACCTTCACCAGATTGTTGAGGAGAATGTCATGATACTGGATCATTTTTATAGACCATCAACGAAGAGATGAGCGACGACTTGAAGGGGTTTAAAACAAGCATACATCACTACTTTCCAGAGAGTGACCAAGAAAAAGCTATTCTTCAGTGGATCATTCATCCCTTCTCTGTACCTGATGAGGCCATTCACGAGGATGATTTCCCTGCAAAGGAGGAGTGGATTACAATGCGAGCCATTGAAACCTTAAAAATCGAATGCCAAAACCAAAATGCAGATTCCTTTCGGATTTCACGACTAGTTCACTCGCCAACTCTGTCCAAGAGAGCCTTGAAGTTATTGGTATCAGTCTCAATAAAGTACCTCTGCGAGAAGGGGTTCTCAACTGTGCTGGAGATGAAAACAAAAAAGAGGTTTCGCTTGAATGTTGCAAATGATGCAAGGCTGGCACTTTCAACCACAGAGCCAAGAATTCCTCGACTAGCTTCAAGCATGCAACTCCATCCATCCCACTGATGTTTTTGATATCTTTAGCAATAGTCATTAGAAATGCACAATGTTCCAATACAAATAAATAAAAGAAAATATCTCTAGTGTTTTAATTTAGCCATATATATCAATGTTGACAACATTTAGTGAAAGGGGTAACATGCTTAATTTGTCATGTTAAATTGGGTAACAAGCTGAAAAAGTTGTGGAACCACTGATTTAAGGGAAGATACATTTATTGTTTCGTCTACCCCCTGTCAATGTAGAAACATATTTCTTAGCCTGAGGGAAGTTAAACTACATCTAATATCGTTAGTCGCAGGATTAAACCGCAAGTTAGGTCAATTACCCCCCAAAACAAAAAGTATATATTATTGCTCACCATCGACGACTAACCTCTCCCATATTCGTGATGGTACAAACTATAGATAAAGATTGAAAAGGACTAAGCAAAAATTGCGTACGTGCCATGGTAGAAAAGGTGACATAAATGACAAGCTTTTATTAATTGGAATATATATCTTCACTAATCTTAATCCAAGCCGAGGTATTGAATCTTAATTTAGGCCTCAATGATAATCTAGGTAGTGCGATTAATTATGAAACAAAAGAATCTCAAAATAGAGGAAGGAATCTTCGAGTCAAATATTCTAGGAGAAAAAGCACGGAATAAATGATCGAAAGATGTTAGGAAAATACAAAGTTTAACAAACCTTGATCAAACTACGAATGCTGGGACCCAAAGAATTAATATTTAGGGTTGTTACAAAGAACACAAGTGATTATAGAACTAATTTTATCCGTCCCTGGTGGGTAAAAGTGGGTAAGACTTCTAAAGGTAAGTGAGCTTGAAAACTAATATGAAATATTATTCAAACATGCATTAAATTAGAAAACACCTTTAAAATTATTATTATTATCATCATCATCACTAACTATAATTTATGAAGGGGATTTTTTTGAGTATTTAAATAATAATTTCATCTTAGTTTGGTTATGACTTATGTTTTTTAGCAAAGTTTAGAAATAAATAATATAAGTATTGAAATTTTGTGAATTTTTTAAAACCCAAAGAATTACAAATGGTGAAGTTCAGAAAATTGATTTTTATAATTCTTCTTCTATAACTATTTTACTAACGTGATATTTTTAGAATTCCTTTTTAAAATTATTATAATTGGTGAAGTTCAGAAAATATATAAAAATTTAACTATGGCTACTTTTTTTTAGATTTTAAATTTTGATCTTAGTAGCGAAGCCATTGCCTGGTTATTATATATTTTTAGAATGAGAATTTTTGAGGGGAAGTGAAATCCCCCTCCCCCTCCCTTCTCTCCCCTCCCCCTCCCTCCTCTCGCCCCCCCTCTCTCCCCTTCCACCTCTCTTACCACTCTTTCCCTCTCTTATTCACCTGTCGCCCCCTTGCCTCTCCTCAATTTCTCCCCCCTTCCAGTTCTCCCCACCTCTCCCTCTCTCCCTGCTGAGAAGAGGGAGAGAGGGGAAGGAGTAAAGGGATTAGGTGAGATAGGGAGGAGGAAGGGGGAAAGGAATGGTGATAGGTGACGGAATGGGGTAGGGGAGGTGTAGGTGACGTGATAGGGGCAGAGGAAGAGGGTAGGGAACATGGAGGTGAGAGGGCTAAAGATTATCACAATCGATTTGAAAGATCAAAGAGGCCTAAGGCCTCTTTGATCTTTCAAATCGATTGTGACCGAACTGAAGCACAAGCTCATCCCATAGGGGGCGGGGAAGTAGCGAAGCCATCGCTTGTTATTATTATTACTATTTTTATCACAAATGATGTGTTAAAAAGCACATAGTGGCTCTATGGTATATGCCTGTCCTTTTAGTACAGAATTAATATACTTTGTTGGTATCAATTGACACAAGGAGTGAATCCATCTTATTTGGTATCCTTTAACAGCTTCTCTGCTGTCAAAGACAAAAGCTAAAATAACACACAGGCATTCCTTATTATATATGAATCCAGGAAGATTTTTCCTATTTTTGTATCCCATTGCTTCAAGTTATATATTTTGATGTTTTTGGTAGCTTTATACATTCATCTGTTCCTTTTATTCTGTGTCCTCTCATCACATATTGCCTTTTCTAAAACTAGATAATCACCTTTGGGCATTAAAAAGAGTAATGAATAAAAAACAACCCTATCTCTTTTCTTAGCAGCGCGATACACTGAGACGTGGGATTTCAAGACCAGCGAAGCCACAGTTCTCCAATTTGACGTAATGCCAGCGTGCGAGAAGCGAAAAGTGCCAACTGAGATTCATGTCGAATATACAACGGACAACGGGAAAACGTGGCATCTAGTAAAAAATGGATGCTACCCTCCCAATAGCAACTGTGATACCCATGATCTCCCAAGTATTTATTCATCAAAAGAAATTGCCGAGTGGGAAAGAATAACTTTGAAGATCCCAAACAGCATTAAGTAAGACTTAGAAATACGATCGCAAACTCTTAGCAACTCTCTCATCTTGATGACAAATCATGTCCGCTCTCGTTGAATGTACGAGACACATTTCTTGCACATTTAAAGACAAGAATTCAAATTATTGCTAAAAAAATAGTTCAAATTGGAATTAAAATTGTAGTCTTTTCGTAACTCTTTCAGTAATTATACCTAGATACTTCTTTAATCTAATCATTGTTTTTCTTTGAAACAAGCACCCCCTCCACCCCAACTCCACCCCAAAAACTGAACGATTTAAAAAATACGGTTGGTTAAAAGGAAATTCGAATATTATAATTGTATGGTCAAATATGATGAAATAATTATATTTTCCATTCTCTGTATTGTTCTATGCTCGGAATAAATCCTCATATATGTAGATACATACTGTAAGTAAACGGATTATATAATTTTGGTAGAGGTATATTCTAAATCGATCGACCAGAGATTCAAAACTACCGATTTTAACCTAAACAAATATTTAGAAACGTGAAATTCGCATATCAAAACTTTCAAAGATTTTTTAAAATTACCACTAAAATGTGTTTTTACAATGACTGAAGTAGATCAAATTCATTACGATTCTGTATAGTAAGTAACGTTAAACATAGCGAAAGAAACCAATATTATTTATTTAGAACAAAAGAGAAAATGTCAAAAGTTACCATCCTTCCTCAGATTGGAAAAGCGAAGAAAAAATAATAGAAAAATAAAAATAGCAAATGTAAATGATAGTAATAAACAAATATTCGGATCCAAAAACATATACATCTTATCAACTTGATGTACATACTTTAACAATTCCATATCAGTTCGTAATCAATAAGAAACTCAGATCTACTAATTGAGTAGACATCTTCACATTTCATCGGGCCCGCCTGTGATGCACTCTTCATCCACACCAAGCAAATGACTGTATCCAATAGCCAATCTCGTCCATGGCGTGGATAGAGAGCGTCCCCCAGGCGTGCCCGATGAAATGTGATGGTGGCCTTTCAATGCTATACTAACCGCATGTATTCACTGCTTACATTGTAGTTTCCTTTACTATTAAATGTATCAACTAAAGCTATTCCAAAAAATAACCCAAAACTTGTCGGTAGAAGACAAAGTTGAAAAAAATATATAAAACGCCATAGAAAAGAGAAATCACCGGAAACTTGTTTATTCCTAAGCTTCAAATTCAATTTAATGTCCTGCCAAGGACTTTTTCAAGGTTCCCTAGATATTTTTCAAAAGCCAAAAAGCAATGAGAAAATAGGCACCAAAAGATAAAAGAGGTTGCTAAAGTGTTGAAATTAAGGGATACGAAAATGTGTAGAAGAATTAATTGGTATTTCTATAAATGTTTTTACATAGTGGAGAAAGAACTCGGTTGCGATTCAGGCAAGAAAGAGGAGAGGGTGATACACTGGATCCGTCATCAAGTTGGGCCATTGATAATATTTTCATCGGAGAATCCTGCCCATGGATGTGCTCTGGACAAGGATATTGCAAAAAAGATAAATGCGAGTGAGTATAAAAGGTTTGTTTTATTGGCTATAAATTAGTCCGTATTTAAATGAGGTGTACACAAAAGTATTCGTCAGTCAGCCTAATTATTTTAGCTATAAGTCTCCTATATACTGATATTTCTACTTGAAATGGGTATTAACTATTGCCCAATTATTGGCTTCAAAAATAATTTTTACGACCATTTTAACGGTCTGAATTGTAAATAGGACTGTTCTCGTTTTGACCTAGTAAACTTTGTTCGTCCTTAAGTTTTAGGACATTTTAAATGTTCTCTTAAGCTATCCCTTTATCCGCCTACTAATCCCATATCCACCTTTGAGGCCTATTGAATCTTTATAGGATACATAAGAAAGCTTAAGAGATACAGGTCAATAGTAGCCCATAATTAGTCAGTCATTAATCCTTCCTTAGTCAATACTAATCTCCACATAAGAACTCCTATATAATT
Source organism: Ceratothoa steindachneri (assembly GCA_963969495.1). Classification (NCBI taxonomy): domain Eukaryota; kingdom Metazoa; phylum Arthropoda; class Malacostraca; order Isopoda; family Cymothoidae; genus Ceratothoa; species Ceratothoa steindachneri. The sequence continues at coordinate 14,774,550 of OZ018323.1, read as the reverse complement.
TTCGCATTTCATTTCTAGATGTGATGAGGGCTTCTTTGGGGATTTCTGCGTCCCATCTAAAGTACTACCCTGTGAAGCCCTCGATACCTTTGACCATGGTGAAATAAACGGGAGCATTTGGAGAGACGTCCAGGGCGCCGAAATCTCCAACCAGTGTGGAAGTCTTGTCTCAAAGACGGCTCTCGTTTTCTTTAAGGTAAAATACATGTACTTGCTTTCATATTCATTGAATGATAATTATTGACGTGGGAAACGACAGGATAAAAGAAATAATAAAAAGATTATGGAGGACATAGATTGCAATAACAAACGCAACCCTAAACCTGGGGCATGAAGGCATACTGAAATCTTCTAGGAATAAGTTCATTCAGAGTACAGGCACTCAAGATTACGAACGGACGGCCTTTTTCTGGGTCATGTGTTTGAGTATAGTTTTAACAAAATATTATCAGCACAAAGATGCAGCAGACCCTGAGTATGGTTACTCTCCTATCTCCTGAAGGGAGGTTAGATTCGCGTTGGGTGTTATGTTTGACCAGTGGTTCAGAACTTACGTTCAACTCATGGTATTGAGTGAGATGTGCATGAGGTGATATAATTCGGTACTTAAAACCATAGAAAAAAACAACAATCATCCCGAAAGTATTTAACAAAGACAAAGACATACTTAAAAGTAAATGGTTCCTGTTTTTAAATCGTTAAAGCCTTAAACCAATATAGTTCAGCAGTAAAAACAATTTATTCGATGATCGCTTGGCTGCCAAATATCCTGCGATACCAATTAAGGATTAAAATGCCTGGTATATCAAGCTAAGGACAAATAACTGCAAATCTACCCCCCTTTACCCTCTAGAGAATAGCCATATGGTATTCCGAAATATCCTGCTTCTCTAATCAAATAGAGACTGTAATTTACCAATAAGAAGAAATCAAGTTTACATTTATCACGCTTCACTACTTGCCCTTATATACTTTATACTTCAGGATGGTTCGCGCTACGCAACAACCATTGACCTGGACATGACCGGTGGCCAATTTATGCAGTTTACGTTGCTAATGGGTTGCTATGGGAATGGTGGAATATCTCGTCAACATCACAACGAGCGAAAGTCAAGGAGTTCTGAAAAAGGGGGCAGTATTTTGGTTCAGTTTTCTATAAATGGAGGCATTACGTGGACAGATTTAAAGGTATTTTTATTAATTTAATCATTTCCAGTTTTAAAGAAGTAAATGCAATTTGTTAGTGGAATTTGAAAAATTAGGGCATTTCTCCCTTGAAACATTTTGTCTAATCAGGAGATTACACCCCCTTCGAAAACTGGCCGAAGCCTACAAAGTACTGCAAAACAATTTTACTTCTTGAATCTTTTATGATATTCTTCAGTGTTTTCTTTCCCTGCAGAACATTCGCTTCCATACGCAGAGTGAGGCAGCATTTATTTCTATCGAACTCGATGATTTTCCCGAATCGCATAGCAACGCCACCCGTTTTCGTGTGTGGCAACCTCAAGTTCACAAGTCGATGGTCCAAGTGTGGGCTGTTGATAACTTATTTATTGGCGGTTCGCCCGTTAATCCCAATGTCCTGTTTGAAGACTTCAACTCTGACGGTCCGATCAGAGATGCATGGGTAGACTGGCCAGCTGGCCAATTAAGACCGATGTGTAACAGGTAAAATTAGGCATTAAATTTCCTGAATAAGATATAATAACTGCGGTGGCAACAAGAGAAGTAAACTGATCACGGGACAGCGAAAATTATTCCATAATATCCGTTGAGAACATAGACATTACTTTCCATGAAATTTCTAGAAATCTTTTTTTATAATTTTGAGACGCCAACATAATTTTTGCATCAGATGGATAGTCTTATTTTGTTGTTAGCGGCCTTTTTCGCTTAAATTTTGTACTTTTTTTAATTTAAAAGTCCGAAATTACGTTTGTGTGTTTATTGGCGTCTCAATTGTGAATTTATATCTTTTTATATAAGAAAAGTGACAGGAAATTTTAAAACATTTAAAATCTTCTCAATATTCGACTCAATTCTATGCCTTTAAGTAAAATATATTCGCGACCGCAACTCTGGGCACCTGAAAATTGGAAAAAAATCGAGATATTTTGTTGAAAAAAGGCCAAAGACTGATATTGTAACTCTTGTGTTTATTATGATAAAACTATGAAATTTCATTATTATAGTATTAGTATATATTAGTTCATCTTACAAATACATATACATATAGAGCTGTTTCAAAGCATTCTAGAAATATAAAAATATACATAGTGGTATATTATGAATATTCACCCAATAATCCAATAACCTCACTTTCTTTTCACAATCGTAATATTCAGTTTCCCTTTCAGTTTAGAACCGAAATCGGCCCTAGTTTTTGGATCTGAAGAAGGAGAACACACTCTTTACACGAGAGATTTGGCGATAGATGAGCATTCACTCATACAATTCGATGTAAGTATCAGGGACAATTGTCGAGCACGTCGAAATTTTAGAAAGTGACGAGGAACAAATTTTTAATCTTCTTTTTCATTCAGATCAAAGTTGGCTGTGGAAATTTAACGGCAGATGTTCACAATGTTACTTTGGAGTACAGCACTGACTTCGGCCTAACCTGGACACCCCTTAGAATCGTGAAGCCTCTTTTTGAGGAAAGTCCAGATTACCTTCACGAACTTCAGACTCCAACTATCTATTATCCAAATTCTGCCCGTGGTTGGAAGAGAATTACACTTCCACTAAAGGATATGCGCGTTTGTGGGTAAGAAATTAAGCCATGGCTGATGCCCTACTTTCTGGCAAAAACACCTTTGATCCTATCTATAATTATGTTACCATCCACAAGATGCATATGATCTAAGTCACTCTAGATGCATTTCCTAATTTCATTGGACATTTCACCGAGTGTTCCGCCTTCTACCTGTTCCTGAGAATCGCTAGTTGCTAGATGAATGTCTTACATAGCATATAAATGTGAATACAACCATGATATCATAAAATTAGTAAAAACTCTGAGCTGGCTACCAACTCATTTCCATGCATATTCCACAACTGCATTCCTCATAAATCCATTTATAACTTCAGCCAAAACAAAGATTTGGGTGGGGACCAGAAAGTGTGAGAACGGTGATGTATATATATATATATATATATATATATATATATATATATATATATATATATATATATATGACAAGGAGACTTGTTTAGCGGATTAAGGAATTCTTATTATTATCTTTAACTAACTGCAATATATATATATATATATATATATATATATATATATATATATATATATATATATATATATATATATATATATGTGTGTGTGTGTGTGTGTGTGTGTAAATGCGGTTAGGTACTGGTAATTGTAAGAATTCATTAATCCGCTATAAAAATCTGGAGTTCATCAATCTTCTTCAGAAGTGCTAATAATACGACGTGCAATCATTTATTTCTTTAAAAAGAGAAATTCCAAGAAGCATTCCGTAAGAGATAGCGTTTACTTTAACAGAAAACGTGATTGCGAATGTTTCCGCAGTTCTGCACGCATCTATTTTTTTAATAATTCATCAATAACGATCTTTTCAATGCGGTTAGTTGAGGGTAAAAGTAAGAATTCCTTAATCCACTAAAAAAGTCTCCTGGAGTTCCTCAACCTTCTTCAGGAGCGCCAATCATACGACTGGGCAACCGCAGGAACATTCGCATTCTCTTTATTTGTTAAAGTAAGCGCTATCTTTTACAAAAGCCTTCTTGAAATTTCTCTCTTTTATAGAAATAGATGATTGTCCAGTCCTTTGGGTGGCTCTGCCTTCCATTTTTCTAAATGAAAAAATTGCAAGAAGTCTTTTGTACGGGTTGGGGTTTGAAACTTTACCAGAAAACGAGAAAATATAAAATGTTCTCCTCCTCTTCTTCCATCTATTTTTTTTAATAATGAAGTATAAAGTCCCTGTCATTGTAAATAAAATAGTATTAATTTAAACCGCTAGAAAATTCTCCTCCTTGAGTTCTTCAACCTTCTTCAAGAGTGCCACCCATACGACTGGCCTGCCATCCATTTCTCCAAGAAGAGAAATTTCAAGCAGCCTGTTATACAGGTTGAAGTTTGAAATTTAACAGAAAACGAGAAATTATCCAATTTTCTGCCGGCTCTTCACCCATTTATTTTTTTTATAATGGACTATAACGTATATGTATTTAGGTAAGGGTAATAGTAGGAATTCCTTAATCCGCTAGAGTTCCTCAACCCTCTTCAACAACGCCATTGCTGCCAACAGCGTATGCCAGTCGTTGAGAAATTTAACCGAGTCGGATCTTCACCCTGTCACTTACCACGCCCATGTGGCCTAATTTTGCTGTAATCAAAAGCAGCTTTTCCCCTAGCCTCGGCCAGTGACCCTGAGTGTGAATAAAAACGCTAATGATATGATATCGAGGATGTAAATAATAGCTGATGAGTAATTAATATATGAGCATGGAGGTGTTGGATATTTTAAATGATGTGTAGAGTTGTTTAAGAAAAATCATGATTAAGTTTGTATTATACCTGTTTTACTTCTCGAATATGGTTCGCAAATATGTGAATGATATAATGCTTGAGGTTACAGAAGAGAACAGGTCAACTTTAAAACTATTGCAATGACTCGCAAGAAAGTGTGTTGAGAAAGAGACGTACCACTTTAGAGAAGGGGAAGAAGCGCGTGTGATATGAATACTCTAAGACGATATGTAGGGGCACATACTAAGCCCTATATAACGGATGAAAACCTAATATGGCGCGATTTGTAGACTGAAGGTTCCATCGCAATTAACCCTCCGAGTGATTTTTATTATAGCTATGCTGGGGCCTGTGGTACGTGTATATGGAACGATAAGGGAGCTTTGGTGATTATATCTCATCTTGCATTGGCGTAAGCCAACGCCCATTCTATGAGGATAGTGATAATCGTTATATTACTTGTATCGCGAAATATCGCCTTTTTTTCTCATCTTCGGTACTTTTTGCTTCTTTCTTTAAAATTATCCCTAGTCTAGGTTCTCGGAGGTGACTTCCCTGATCCACACAGCTATTAACTAACCTGCTGTAGCTCATAACAGCCTAAAAATAAACTACCTTTGCTCTTTCATTCCCACATTGTTTGGATCTGGCACAGAACCATATCTGTTAAATGCCAATATTCCATCTTCCGCTATTATTTAGCTTTTAATACATTGCTAACAAGTGAAACCAACCCATTATTTCCAAGTGTTTATTCTGGTTTTCTCCATAAGCTATTCAACTAATTCCTTGCTTTCTTTCTACTCTATCCACTTCTATACTCTTCAGTTTATCCAATATTTTTCAACTTCAAATGCGAAATAACGTTAGGCAATAGCATGTATGGATTATTTAATTTGACACTTACTATTCATTGGAAGAGTAAAACTGTTTTCAACTCTCAATACTTGGGCAGAGAGGGTGTATTATAAATCACGTAAGGATCTAGCTTTTATAAATAGCAGTCACTCATAGGGATGAAGTTAAAACCCTACCATAGAGAATAACCACAGAGCTCTTTCTAGTGGGTTTCTTTCGCTTAAAATCCCCTACCTGCCTTAGGCAGATGATGATTCAAAGTATTTCCTAAACTTGCCAGGTTTAAAAAATTTTGATACAGCTTTGTCCCACGTGTTAACTGGACGTTTCATCTTCGCCAAATGACGTTCCATTACATTTCAATACTGTCCATTAGAACTAGCTAACTATAGGAGTATATAACAATGAGTTATTTCAAGGCTAACCTTGAATTTTGGGGCTTTTTATCACTTTGTACCTTTGATTATACTCGAAAACAAAAGCTTTGGCGATCTAGATGTTAGACCTGTTTCTGGATATATTGATATGGCTGATTCTAAAAAGGACATCCTTTTTTCTGAATCAGCTCTGCCTATCTAGATATGATACAAATGTGCAATTAATGTCGTTAAAAAATAGTGCACTAACAGCAAACAAGCATAAGGCACGACAATTATTAAATTCAAATAAGCTTGATATTACTTGCGATGAGTAGAGCCAGAACATTCGCATTAGATCTCTTATGAGAGATTTGCCATAATCAATGATCTTTAGTTGTTAGAGAAATTGTTTACCTTCTTCTTCACTGGGTCTTTCATGAGTTCGCGAATTGCCGGTCCATCTAAAACAGTGGTGCACAACTCAAAATGGGTGGCGGGCCAAATTCCTTTTCCATGATTTATCAGCAGGCCGAATAGGAAAATAAAAACGAGCGATTCTCACATTACTTGTTATTTATAAACTCATTGTTTGAATTGCATTTTAAAAAGTATTTTCCTTTGCTGCAAATCTACTCTTTTGAAGCTATTGTTGTCACACCAATTTCCCCACGTTTGCTCCCAATGGAGATATTGCGATTCTCAACACCGCGTAAAGATGTTCATCTGTTATTGAGGATCGATGCTTCGATTTATTGACATTCATGATCGAAAACAACTGCTCACAAGTATATGGTGACCCAAACTGCACAGCCCAAAACTTAGTATTTGTATGCAGCTTTGGGTATAATTTTGTATTGAGATGCCGATATAACTCGATGAGAGAGTAATCTTCAAAGCAGGTCTTCAAATTTGAATCAGCTTGCAGATTCAAGAGTTCAAGTTGGGTCACTGGATCCACGAGCTCTTCGGCATCTACTCGAAATCTAGAACAAAATCCATATTATCAAGAATAGAACTCATTGTCTTAATCTGCAATACATTGCCTTTAGACAACTATTTCTGGAAAATAACAAGTTTGCTTCGGAAAGTTTGGACATCATGAAGTAAATCTGCAATGAGCTGAATACCACCTTGCATTTTGAGATTCAGATTATTGAGATGCTGGGTAATATCGACCAAAAATGCAAGTAGAATCAGAGAGAACATCTACCACTATTACTCCATTTTTAGTCTTCAATGTCAGTTTATTCTCTTGCAAGAACACTATCACTTCTTGATGGAGATAGAAGAAGCGTTCCAAAACGTTTCCTCTACTAAGCCAGCGGACATTACAATGAAAAATTAGATCCATGTACTGTGCCTCAACTTCTTCCCAAAAAGATCGGAATTGGCGATGCATTAATCCTGTCTTCTGATTCTCATTGACGCATGTTGTCACGACGTGCATCACATGATTAAGTTTCAAGGCCTTTCCCACAAAGGACTTCCTGGTGTATGATGCAGTGAATAGTGAGAACATCTTGTTCGAAATTCTCGTTGCGAATGTGGTTCTTCAGGAAAGCTACAACCCCATTCTCACTCCCTGTCATAGACGGAGCACCATCTGTCGTGAGCCCTGCTAACTTGGACCACTGTAATCCGGGAAACTTCAGCTGAACCAACTCCAGTATGGCCGTCTGTATGTTAATACCATATGTACGATCGTGAAGAACAATAAAACCAAGAAAATCTTTAGGAATATTAAAATCCTCTGAAATACCACGATGAACACGAATAGTTAGGCAGTGTTGATCATATCATTGCTCTCATCAAAAGCAAGGGAAAAGAAAATGAACTCATTAGATTTTGCAAAAAACAAAACAAGAAATAAACCATCATTAAATGATATTCAAAAATAAATTTATAGTAAAGTGATAACAGTATGAATGTAAAATCATACAGGCTGACACTGAACCGGTCAAACAATATTAGAATTAATTTTCTAACAAACATCACTGCGAAGGAATATGAGCTGAATATTGCTTCAACTATCTCTCACTTACTAAAAAGAACTCATTTAACTTTCCTCACTAGTACTTGCTTAGAAAAAAACTAGAAAGCACTCAGAAAATTGAAATGTTAAGAATAACTAAATTAAAAGAAAACAATAATTAATTAAAAAATCGATCCAGAATCAATTATTCTTAGTCCCATTTTGGACGTTTCCTGAAAATTTTAACATAATCCATCGATAACATTTTGAGTTATTTTACTAACAGACAGACAAACAAACGCTACCGAAAACATAACCTCCTTAACGAAGGTAATAATACATCACACCTCTATTCCTCCAAAAGTTAGATAAAAGATTCAATGATTGAAATAACAGCAATTGGTTTGAATTTCTAACAGGAATCCCGAAATCAGCTTAAGACAGCATCGCCTTCGTCAATGTATCAATAATGAAATCCCGCTCAAAAAAATGTGAACAAACAAATTGGTAGTGTTGCCGAAATCGCGGTTCAATTAAAAAAAAAAATTAAAAACAAAAATAGAATGATCTGGGCTCCGCGGGCCACATCCAACCTTCACGCAGACCACTGTGGCCCACGGGCCTGGAGTTGTGCACCACTAATCTAAAATACCTGGTTTCAGCTTACCCATGCTTATCGCAGCATATTTTCTCCATATCTGGCCACAACACGTCCCATCTCTGTTCAGATCCTTTAAAAACTCTCATCAAATCTAGTTTGATGGAGAGTGATCCTTTCCTTATCGACCAAAGGTTCTTTTGATGATATTTTTTTTCTCAAACCACTATATTTTCTCTCAGAAGCCACTTGCTTCTCACCTAGTGTCCATCTTTAGCCCTACTGTCTCAAAAACATACAAAGCACGGATACTTGGTGTACTCGCTCTGCTAGCCCAGGAGAAAGACCATCATCTACTGCCCCGTGCTCTTCAATCATACTGACTGATTGATCAACCGTTATTCGCTTAGTATGTCTTCTAATATGCTTCATTTTTATTAGTAATCCTGTCACATGTTGCAGAAAAGAAAATCGTTCTTTTTTCAGAAGCCAAAAAGTAAATGCTCTTCTCTGTCACAGTATATCGTAGTTTTGGTTTCTACTAGTAGTAATTTTTTCCTACCACCCTGGGAGGTGATACTTCTAATGATTTCCTTGAAATAATAAGTCCATTATGAGTTCGTCCAATTTTTGTTGAATAAAACGTTCTAAAATGTCCTTCTATCAAAATCACTCTCATTTCGCCCACGTTTTTTTTTTGTCAGTAGGTCATCTAGCTAAATTTATATATTAGAGTACATTCATTTACCTCGGTTGCATTCATTAAACCGGGTTTCTCTGCTCTCTCCCTAACAATGGTATAGCAAATTTCAGGCACCTTCTCTTTCCATTTTTCCATTGCGGCAAATGTTATGTAAACGTTTTAAAAGATGATACTATGGCTTATCTTGGTTCCTTTGTTGTACTTTGAAATAAGCAAAATAAATTCTCTTCACAAAATCAGAAATAGTTCTTCTCTTTTTAATGAACGCAAAACAAAAAAAAAAAATCTGAATGATTTAAGCACTGTCTTCATGATGATGCCATGTCAAGACTTGTAACAAGAGAGAAATCACGCTAGTATATGTACAATACAGAGGCGAAACAACAACATCAACCAACTCATAGCTACATGTTAATTATTCAGATGCATTTAGATTTACGAGCACCTCATAATACCTTTCCAGAGAGATAATAAAGTAGGCATGTGTATACATCATCTCAACACTTAAAGCTTGTAGAAAACAATTGTATTTTCTGAATAAGAGTCATAAAAATATCCAGAATAGAATCTAAAATCCAAAGCATCACGAAAAAAATGATTTTTTTATTGCTATTAAGTAAGTTTGATGTCTTTTTAGGGTTTTGCATTTAATGTGCCATCAAATCTTTTACAAAATATTTCTCCGGTCAAATGCCTTTAAATCCTCTAAATGGTGAGTTAAATTGTTCCATTATTTCTTACAGCTGCTTGCAGCTCACTGCATATTTCCTGTTCCTATTAAACCAGTATCGCCACATTTGTTCTTAATATTATCCATAAATTATCGGGTTTTGTAAAAACCTTGTTATACTCGTTACGACGGTCACAACAAAGGAGACAATGATAGTTTTGATGCAGTTAGACACGTTTTTATTGTTTTAACATATAAATGTGTGTATTAATTGTAATATTAATCAATGTGGACGGCTTCGGCAGCAAGTCTGCGCGTCAGGCGAGACCTCAAAGCCGCGCACATCTTGCAGACGAAGTCCTTCCTCATGCTGGTCCACACGCGCTTGACGGACTTCAGCTCGTAGACGTTGCTGTGGCGGACATTGCAGGCCTTGCTCTTGACATGTGCCCACACGCTCTAGTCAAAGGAATTGAGGTACGGCTTCTTCGTGATCTTTCTCACCCAGGGCAGTACTTTCGTGGCCAAGATGTCCCTTTAACCTGCTACGAACCACACCGGGGGCATCTTTTCATATTCCAAGCCACGTCGCCGTGCATCATCACGGAGGCCGGGTGCTTGGTCTTGGACAAGTAGCAGACGTGGGAGACGTCATGGCTGAAGCTTACCACCTAGTTGTCCTACTTGTTGATGACCGGATCGACTCTGAAGGGTTTTTCATCAGATGAGAATTCGATTGCAACGACTCTTCAAGTCGTTTAGAAGGTGATGACAGCGCTACCTACGTTGTTCTCGCATACGTTCGGTGAGCAGATGCCTTTCCAAGCACTTAAGATCTTGCCGCCCTCCTCCTTGACGGCCCTGGACACCGTGACCACAGATATGTTCTTCTTCGCGGGCGCAGTCATTTTGAGCTTCGGAGCACTTTCGAAGGCCTTTATCATAGCCAAACGGTTCACAACTTGAAGTGTGCCTGAACTAGGTCGATCTTTGAGGTCCTCCCCGTTCTTGAGACCCCTCCGCTACTCTGTGGACGATCATCCGACTGACGTTGTGCCGCTTGGCGATGTCAGACTTGTTGTGGCCCACGCGCTGGAGAACAGAGATCTCGATTTGTTTTTTACTTCCATCTCACACAATGGAAAAAAAACGTTTTCATGACACATATGAAAAAGTGGAACGTTGAGTTTGTTTTACAGAACATTTTCTACACACAAGTAAAAATCTTGAAATATAAAATAAAACCGATTGTAACAAAATTTAGAGGGTAGAGAAGGGGCTAATTATTGCAGTAAGACACTTGGCTGAGAAAACATGGCATAATAGATGTAAGGTGCATTGTATTTTTGTTTAATGGATCTGGAGAAAAAAATATGACCGTGTCGATAGGAAAACCTTGAAGAAAGTTCTATGGAATGTAAATATAAAGATGGTGTTAAATTTTCCGATAAGTGAACAGTTTTATGCTGGAAAGAGAGCTGCACTCGGATGAAATATGAGGAGGGAGTGGTTTGATATACGTATAGGTGTGATTGTTTACTATCTTTGTGGTGAGGGTGTTGAGAGAAATATAAGAAAGCGTGAAAGACATGGTTAAGCTATTGTTAAGGAATTGCTAAAGCTGGCTGATATCTTTGTTTATGAAGGTCGATGACTTCTAGTTAGTGGATGGGAGAAAGAAGGATGTGGAAACTTTTATTGGAGCATTTAATAAGGAAAGGGCCAAATTTAAATGCTATTGATTAAATCTGTATTTATCAGTAACCCTTTTTGTTTATTGTTCGCTTCTTTCTTTCTTGAGTTTGCTGCTAAATTTTATTATTCTCAGTAATGTCTCTTCTGAGTCCGTGTACCCATCCTCCGAATAGGAACGTTCGTTTCCGATGGTGGCAAGGCTACTATTATTCGAGGGAGATTTCCGAAGAATGGGGCCTTGACAACATCTATATTGGTCCTTCTTGTCATCAATACTGTTCCGGTCACGGCTACTGCATAAACGGAGATTCTTGCGTCTGCGATGAAACATACGATGGAGGAGATCACTGCTACAATATTATCCAGAACGACCAAGAAATTCTGGAGGATTTTGAAGGTATTATAAGTTATATCCAACGATGGCCTCTTACTCGAGGCAAGTCTCATTTAGTCTTTAACGTTTAGAAATGGTTGTTTATACGGTTCCCTAATATATTTATGAAACTCAATTGTAGCTCACTTTGGATAGACCATTCCAGTAGCTGGTAACCTTATGGAAGAAATAGCACTTTCTTGCTTGGATTAGTAAGTTCGATTTAGTGTAACGAAGAAAGTTTAAATTCATTGTTATCAGGGTCTGACGCTCTATCAAAATTCGTACAATGGTCTGGAGCGGAAATTTCTTCCCTATGTGATGTTCTCTCGGATGAAAGTCTTCTGTTTTGGCAGCAAGGTGATAGAATGCTTGTCACCAAAGATTTGGATTTGACTCACGGAAGGTAAAGCAAGAAATTAAGAATCACTCTGTGTATAAGTTAGAATTAATTAGCTCTAAAACAACTTTTTAATATTTTTAACGTCACAGAATAAATGAATGCACTGTTTAGATTAGTTATGAGTTCTAATTAGATGAATTTATTTTCATTTTAAATAAATAGTATATATTTTTCAGTGTTGTTCAATTCTACCTAAGAATGGACTGTTCAAATTTGCCATATGATCTAGCGAATGAAAAAGATGAACCCATAATATTGCAGTTTTCACCTGATGGTGGAATCACGTGGAATCTAATATCTTCTTTATCCGAAGACGCCATTTCAATGGACGCTTTGCCCCATACAAGGCACTTCACAATTTCTCTGCCAGGTTGGAAAAACTTACTCTTAGCACCACGGTCATAATTTTTATGCTTAAATCTGGAGTGTTAGCATAGTTCATCTGTGAAAAGTAAGAGACCAATGCATTAGGTCACCCCGAGAAAGGTCGAACGCCTGGCGAATCTTTTGATCTTATACTGGCCTATTGAAGGCATCCATTGGCATACTATACTCATTATTCTCTCTTATTCTAGAGATAGACGGGTTGATGATTAGTCGTTTTCTACACTGCTAAGATGTTACTTTGGTGACAAAGTAATTTCAAAATTAAGAAGAGGAATTATAAAATTATTCAAACATTGATATAAATAAACTAGCGTTTTATTTATTTTACAACCATAATATCATAACATATTAAAATCGCACTTGTGATTAAAGAAGTGATTGCTTTTAATAAATTTCTTTCGGTTGAGAGAAAGTTTTGTTGAGAAACTCTTACAAAATTCTAAACAGATCACATCTCCCATTTTATTCGCTTTGATACCAAATGCAATTATAGCAGCACATTTTTATCATGGCGTAATTTCCTCGATATTTTGGTCAATTTTAATATTTGGAACAGAATCTTCAAAGACGAACTCAACAAGGTTGAGATGGTGGCAACCTTCTCAAGATGGCAGATTTGAATCACAATGGGCAATTGATCAGGTGAGAAAAGTTAACAATTGATACTAAAAACTTATTGAACTATAACGAAAATCTCTTCCAAAATTATAAAATAGTAAAAAATAAAAAATCCTCATTAACTCCAAATTCTGAGTCAGTGGGAATATTCAAACACTCAACAACAAAGGCCGATCGATGTAAGTAAAGAAGGAATCCATTGAATTTTCAATTCTAAATAGAATTTATCACATAGCGAATTAGATATCATGAGCTAACGAAAAGACTTCCATTGTTCCTTCCGTCAATGGGACAGTCTACTTCTAATTATTAGGATTTTAAGAAATAATCTCGGGTTTTTTTGAAAGAAAAGTAAAATCATTTTTAATATACAAAATTACATTTGTTCAGTAGTTGCCTTCATTATTGTCAATGCTTTCCGATTGTTTAACTAAGCTAAGCATCGGATACCTTTCTTGAAGAATTCATTCGATTTTGATATATGATTTGATATCCTTTTCAATCTCCCTATCAGAATAAACTTTGCCATTTAAGTATAGTTAATGACTTAAATATATGGTAACAGATAATGTAAGGTTAGGTGACTATGACGGATGGGGTAGAGTTTTCCAGGTGCAATAATTTTTCATGGGTAAATTGTACCACTTGTGGATGTGCATTATCATGAAAAAGGAGGATATCCTTTCTGTTGACCAGTAATGGATATTTTTGTTTAAGAACTTCATTTACGCCTGAACATAGATGTCTGCAGTACTTGGTGTTTATTGTTGAGGAGCTCATATGAATAGCACCTTTCACTTCCCACCGAAACGTTGTCTTCTGTTGATGGGAGTCAATTCTACTTGTAGGAATGATTTATTGTTTGCAATCAAGCCACTGTTTGCTGCAGTTAATATTGCAGTAACGAACTCATCCTTTATATCCTGTAATAATTTTGATCCAATAAAGATGAATCAATATTCACACTTAAACTTAGCAACCATTTTCAGTTTCCAAAAGCCTAATCATCATTACAGTTATTTTTAAACAATTTGCAGAAAATTTAGAGCAATTATAAGAAGCTTTTTATGTCTCCTAAAAAACGACAAATATTTCTTGATATCTTGATATTTAAAGCTAGAAGAATATTGGTTTATGTTTAAATCTACTACCAGCATACAATATATTAATTCAAACCACCAGCAAGGATTCAGGTGCATAAAGGAAAATTTTATATGTAAAAAAATAATTAAATTCAATCGAGATTTATTTGGGAATTATATTTTTTTCCTTTAGCTTCCGCCACCTCCCCTAAATTGAGTTCAGGAGGCTTCAACGCCTTCCGGCATAGCGTTCACAGTACAAAAACGTTCAAATGTGCGGGTTCTAAGCCAGCTGCCCCTATCCGGACTGAGGCTCATTTTACGATACGTGCCGTATGGCGTATCGCTTCTTTTATGCACACATACAGGCAATAAATTTTAAATTCCAATAATTAATCGTATAAATTCCAAATGCCTACAACCTACCAACTCTTTCGCTTCTTCACCTCCTTCAATAAAGCTATTCCGTAAGGGCACCCTTTTTTGCGAGGGGGCAAGGGTTAAGAAGAAATCCCCCAACCCATCCCATTCCTAGCACATCAACTTGTATACTCTAGCTATGCACCTCCCCCTCTCCTCCCATATAACTTCCAATTAGACCATTCTACGAACATTTCCTTACCTTTAAAGACGCTGACGCCTCCGTTTAATTCCGCATTTTTCTATATTAAACCCAAATTAGTGTTTTTTCTCTATTTCATATCTACTAACAGATGAGTTCTCTTGTCCAACAGATCTACATCGGAAACATTGCCCAAGGAATGACTTCTTTCTTCGATCGAGGAGACGGAAATAAATGGTTACTACGGCCCGGCTCACGAATCGAGAATGCGTGTGATATCCAGATGCCTTCCATTCATTTCTCAAGTAGGTTCCTCTGGTATGATAAAAATGAGCGTTTCATTGGATCTCTATTGGGTATATATTACATACTGTAATGAGTGATAAGTAAATATAAACCGAAGATTTGAAAACCATAATCTACCGAGAAGTTGACATTTCCATAACACCCCAACCCAAATCTTGTTCCAAATTCAAATTGTCTCTCCTAAAAGTAAATAACATATATTCATAATTTTCGTTGATATCAACAATTTAAAAAAGTAATTAAGATCAAAAAAGTTATTTTTTAAGCGTTGTTTAGTGCCTAGTGAAAATTCAAAATAAATGCAGGTGCGTTAGTGTGTTAACGCATAGTGGAGGTGCAAAGAATGAAGATAGAGAGTACTCTTTTTATCCCCGCTTCTACTTTCTTATATTTTACACTTTACAAACCTTCATGAAGTTCATAAAATAATGGATTTAAAAATTGAACCTTGCCACAGTTTTGTGCCTGCTAGGACTCGAACCTTGGACCTATAAGTGAGATGCACAAGCATTACGCCCAATACACGAAGAAAACAAAATGATTCAATTCTATCATTACATTACAACTCTACTAGTTAATTATAGGAGCAATATTCGTTTAATCACCATTAAATTTACTGAATCATTCGACAGTAACTAAACATATCATAATGAATCAACATCTAACTACCATTATGGACACCAAGTGGCACCTTTAGTAGGACTCTAATTACAAAATCCCGCCATAGTGGCAAGATGGTCTGCTTCGTTGAAAATGTCTTAGGGTTTTACGGCTAGGATTTTGTTTATTTCAGCATTTACAATAATTACAGGTACGGAAAAAAAATTGGCTAATCTTAAATATTCTTATATGCAGGTAATCCAAGTTTTAATGCATAACCTCTGTTCGTTAAAAGTACGGTAAGTTTGACCATTAACGTCACGTGTTTAAAGAAAACATTAGTTTAAATCAAGTATTTGAGTAATACTGTAAAGATAACGACGAATCCATCTCGCATTTGCCCAAGCTTCTCCTCTGATATAAAAAATACGAAATTGATAGTAGCTAAATATGATAAAATTTATAAATATAATTTCAAATACAAAAGATTTTAGTTAATATTATTGACATAGAAGACAAAGACGAAAAAATTATTAACTCTAAAAGATTTAAAGCTCAAATAAATAAAATTAAGGATCAAAATTTACTCTCCACCTTAGCATTAAACGTTAAAATTATATTTTATTGAAAAAATAGAAATTTAATATGAAAAATTGCATTAGTATTTTGCTCTTCGAACTCAGTCAGGCCGGCTTCAATATGACGAAAAGCTTCGTTTAGTTCCTATGTGATAAACTTCTTGGGCTCTGTTGTTTTGAGGTCCTCATTTGTGCTTGTTCTGATCGACGAGGGACTAATTCTCTAACCCTACGATCGGAAATTTGCAAGTCCAATTGAATTACATAAATAACCACAACTCTAATGACGGCTGCGATGGTTTCCTCCCCAATTTCTGGAACTCCACAAAAGAACTGAAGGCACAAATTCTTCCAAACAGCTTTCATGCATTTGTTCACAAATCCGAAATATTCTTTAGGTTACCTTATACTTTATACCGTTTCCTCAAGTCTCATAGACACATTTCATTGCTTCAGCTGGCTCGAATTGATTGCGAAAATGTTCGACGTATATAATACGCTTTAAAAGAAACTTTGACACCTTTATCCATAGGCTGGAGCAATTTCAATTTATTATACGATAAAAATACAACATTACTCTTAAAGTGAAGGTTATCTAAAGCCTCAATAAATTTTATTTCGTTTGTTAATTCAAGTCAAGTTTGTTGAAGAGAGTCGCTTGGTCACTTAATCCGAAACACAATTTGTGAGATAAAGCAGGGATCGCCTATAATAAGATTATAATGCTAGATGGATAGAATAAAGGGCATTTAAATCAAATTTTGTGACGTTTTATTTAGCCTCCATTTAGCGCCTAAAAAAACATATTTACATTCGCCATTTCTGATAAGAGCAAAGTTAAGCCACATCGAGTGTGATTAATAGCCGGATGAGCTGTCGATTTGACTCTAAAGTGGCTACCATCTAGTGTAAAAACCCGTGGTTGGGAAACCGGATTAAATTCAAGGCCTCCACTGAGAAATAAAAGACCTCAATAAGAAATGCAGATCGCTGCCCAATCCCAAACCAACTTATTATTCAGTACTTTTATTAAAAACGTTAGTTTGAAAATTTCATAAAAAAATCATAGTTCTTTGTATCCTTAAATGGTCTGATTGTAAAAAAAAAACATTTGAAAAATAAAATGCTACTAAATAAAATTTCACAATCGTTCCTTTCAAATTCCTTTTATCGATTCCTTCTAAACTTAATAGTTTCAAATCACGTATAATCCAAAACCTATTTAGCCCCGATGCTGTCCATCTGTGCCAGGCGAAAGAACTCACTATTCTGCCGAGAGATCGTTTATTATTTATTCACAGAATGGATTATTTATTCTAGGGAACAATGGGGTGAGGTTTTCTGAGACGCCGGATATAAGGACCAACAGAAAAACGTTTCTGCAATTCGAGATTTCCATCGGATGTAAAGAAACAAACCATTGTTTTGGTAAGTGTGGTTTGGGCTGTTAGGAATAGCCTACTATCTTATATAAAGTTGAAAATAAGTGGTGGAATTTCACTAAAGCTTCGATTTGCATTATATTTTTTAAACCAGAACCAACATGAGAATTTCCGAATAAAATTCACCATTTTTATAGAAAAGGGGCGAAGTTAGGGGAAGTGGTATTGTATGGAAATTACGTACTCCACCTTGTACAAAGAAGAAATTATCCTGATTGTTAGAGATCGGTTGGGGGCGCAACTCTTACGGCCTACTAAGTTCCATGGTGAAGGAGAGTCCACTTGCTCAAAAGGGGAGTTAGAGCCCCTCTGGCGAGCGTCATCTCAGCAACCTGGGGGTGCCTACCTTTGACCCTTTTCTCTCTTTGAAGATATATTCTTGGAATACTCCATCGACCATGGCAAAACGTGGCAAAATATTCGAGAAAACTGCTTACCTTCTGACCCCGATTGCCAGGAATTCTGGCCTTCTTCCACAATGACCTCTGATTTATATACCTCCTTAACCCAAGTCACGCTCACTCTTCCTGAGAGAGCGAGGTTTGTAACTCACAACTAAGTATTCTTTGGAGTTAATATAAACTATTCAAAATGTAATATTTGGAAGAAATCCTCAAATTTTGATTAAGCGCAGAAATATATATTTTCTACAGGTCAAAATTAGCCAGATTCAGATTTTCCCAGAAGACTCCGTGGGACTCTCAGCACTCTTGGCTTGTATCGAGAGTATACGTCGGAAATGACTGCCCTCAACTATGTTCTGGGAGAGGATTCTGTGAAGCTGATCTATGTAGCTGCCACGATGGGTGGACAGGTGAGAAGTAATTGTTTCCATTCGATGATTTTCAGATTTAAACTATTCTGCCGTTTGGTCTCTGTTCTCCTTCAACTCTATTTCTGTTCTGTCCTATGGACTGTCATCTCTTTGAACTCTAATTCTTTTCCATCAGGAAAAGAGTGTGAAAAAAGACTTCAAGATCTCCCTAAATTCATTGCTGATGATTTCACCTCCTCTCCATCGAGCAGCAACTGGAGGAAAGTCGTTGGAGCAAAGATCTCTGAAATCTGCGGCCCTATTTCTTCTGGAGAAGCCCTCCATTTCTATGGGGTATCCAATAATACTTCTTCAATCCAAAACACTTAATAACCCAATTAGTTGACACAAATTAACACCCCTACAACTTTATTCTAACTTCAAAATTTATATTGCAGGGTTGTAGTAGGTTGCTGGAAAGTGTAGACATCGACTTGAGAGAAGCTCTGTTTATACAATTCGATTTCCAAACGGGATGTTTGGACAAAGTAACAAACGAGACTTCCAGTGGAAATAATAGCGTCCTTGTGCAGATTTCTTGCAATGGAGGAATCACTTGGAGCACATTAAGAAGACTTCCTTTGCTATACCATCAACCAAAGTTCGTATCCGTATATGATATTTTTTTGTTAATGATTCGTTAAATAGCTGTTATTGAGTACTATGCAGTTATAGACAGCATTTATTATGAATGTGTCATGTCATAAGGTACGTTTGGATTGAAATACCCCAAAATGTGAGATGCATTGGAGGTAGAGTACGCTGGTGGCAACCAGAGAGCGCTCCACGATCCAATCGCCTGGACTGGGCTCTAGACAGCATCATTATTGGAGGCAAAGCCGATCCCCCTTCGTCTGTTTCTCTAATATCTCCAGATGATTTGTATTTCCCTCTATGGTTAAGAGGATATAATGCAAAAAAAGGTAAAATTTACGATGTATTTAACGTTCCGTTTTTATTCTCTCATTCGTAGGATGCAATATTCCAACTCTTTTTACTCCTTTTAGAAAATATTTCTTTCTTTAGAATTAAATATTTTACTTCATTCGTACTTTATCATCCTTTCATCTCATACTTACTCTACTTAGCTTCACTTTTTACAAACGGATGTTCATTTTAGGTGAAATAGCAAATACTTTGGAAACTGTTTATGTTTAATAGCTATTAAAGTGTCAATTTTCCTTTTTTATTGAAGTTTTGAAGTGGTTCCGAAGTTCAAATATTTTATTTAAGTAAATTTCGGATTCAGTAGATGCGACCGTCAATAATCTCAACAGATGTTTAAAAGTCGGTTTCATATTTCTTAGAGATTGGATTTGCATACCATAAAACAAGGCTGACAGCTCGTATGTTGAATGAGTTAGGACCACTTATTTGTTTTTATTTGAAGGTTCGTACTGTGAGTTAAACGATACCGTTCAAGTCATGGAGTCCACTCCATCTGAGCCGGCTGTAGTCCAAACGACAGATATTCAGGTAAATATTATCCGTCACAAAATGAAGACTAATTAAAAATTACTTCTAGCAATGGTAAGAATGTAAGAACTCCCCCCCCACACACACACACACTCTAGTGTCAAGTATGGGGTACATGATTCGAATAAATATAACGTGCCTTATACGAGAAATTGGTTAATATGTTCTTTTGTATAATAATCTAATTAATGTAGACTTGACCTTGGATCGGTTTGGGTTATTCTTTGACCCTCAAACGTGTTTCAAGCAGAACAATTTGCTCTATATTTAAAAAGAAATATATACACCAATTTTCTCATCATTTTCTTTTATAAAAAATATCTGCCATATGCTTTTTAATCCACATTCCATGTTATAATCTCCTAAATTTCAGATAACTCCAAATCACTCCATTCATTTTCGACTGGCTCTTGGCTGCGGAGCTTTGTGGGACAACAGCATTGAGCCTGTCAGGTAATCTTTTAGTTCCAACCATGATACCGTAACTAATATTTTATTAAATACAATGAGAATTTGTTGAACGAGAAGAATAAGATTAAAGCACATTAAAATATATATATATATCACGTGCCACTTTGTGAGTTTTTCATTATATATATATATATATATATATATATATATATATATATATATATATATATATAACATTATAAAATTTCAGTTTGGAGTTTTCCAAAGATTTTGGACGCTCTTGGAAACGAGTCCGTGAGTTGTGTCTTCCCTTCAACACGACGTCGTGTTCTGACCTCCACGATGAATCTGTTTTCTATGCTCCACAAGAGTGGCAATATTATGTCATTCCTCTAGACCATATTGGATCATACAAGTGAGTTAAGAACTAAGTAATGTTTACTAGTGCTTGCATTAATAGTTTTAATGTAGCTAGAGGCAAATAGAGCGAGATAGAAAACGGAATAAAATAAAATAAACTTTTATGCCCGTTAAGGAAAATTAAATATGGGCGGGGTTCGAACCTCTGCTATCGACCGCTCTTCGCCTTTCAGGTTAGTGCACTAACCAATAGGCTATAATCCACATACATATTCTATAGGTTTGATATGCACTTTCCATTTGAACTACAATCGTAAACTTAGAGAAGCTGTCAAAAACTCCACTCTCTCAAAATACCAGCGATTGGTTGCTTAAATTAATTTGGAGACGTTAGCTTTTAAGTTATTAACATTATCTTTTAGGATAAGGTTTAGGATATTAGAGGCTAAATTTGGACTGCCCACCTAAAAGATTGAAATTTGGAATTTCTTAAGAGAAGATCACCCTCCCCGCCTTTAATATTAAATTCTGTACAATAGTAAATTACTTGGGCTCGAGAGAAATCTATTATATGGTTGGCGTTTTTAAAATGATTAAAAATACTTGATTCTTCACTTGCTTACCGAATATCCATGTCTTCAATATGCACTTATCTAATGACCTCCCCGTCTCTCCAAAGTAGAATAAGGAACAGTTAGTGATTTACACAGGATTAATTATACACCCTTATTTTTTTGCGTGATTTTAACTTGCGACTCTTTCAAAACTAAAGAGATCATTAGAAAATTTTTTGTTTGCTAGATTAGGTTAGGTTAGGTGCGTTTGTCTTATTTGATGATCGTGCGCTGTTTGAGTTGGAACAAAGATTAGTTGACGTTGCTTGGATTTGTTGATTCCTCTTGGTGGTTGTGAATTGGTTGCTGTTTTACGTTGGGTAACTCAGCATGTTTGGGATTGTTTTTTACTAAATGATTGTAAGCTGTTTGTTGTTTTCCGAAGATTAGCTTTATGTTTGTTTCGATTTGTTGGTAGTATTACCCTATTATGATTTAGTTATTTTCTTATGATTCTTAGTTTATATTATTTTTTGCTCTTTACGATGTGTATCATTATTTTCCTATCTCTAATTATTTTTTTTTTAATATTATCTAACTTAACTTAAGCTAAAATCACCTAACTTACCTTGTCCTTTAAATCTGCTGAGAAAGGATGCATAAGATGAATGCACTTTTATATCTCCCAGCGTCCCCATTTTTCCTCATGTAGCTGATGAAAGTGAAAATTCGATATTTTTTATGGGATTTTTAACCCATAACTTTTTTATTCTTGGACCGATCAAGACGAACAATGTATCGTTAACTCAGCCGAAGAAAGATGCCTAAGATTCATTCATTTCTATTTCTTCCCAGCCACC
Source organism: Ceratothoa steindachneri (assembly GCA_963969495.1). Lineage (NCBI taxonomy): Eukaryota > Metazoa > Arthropoda > Malacostraca > Isopoda > Cymothoidae > Ceratothoa > Ceratothoa steindachneri. Next base: position 14,752,356 of record OZ018323.1, on the reverse strand, counting down.
TGGTTTCAGCACCTATAGCAAGGAAATAGGAAAAGTGCAATTAAAAACTTTAAATGGCGAATTTTCGGTCAGAATCTTTTTTTATTCCAAGGCCTCTTGAGACACGTGGTCCCTTCACTTGTGACGGTAAGGGCTGTTAGATTGGCATATTTGATTCAGCAACTTGCTTGGCGTGAATGTGGAGCGTTTCCCAGGTATGTTCGATGTATATATAGTGTCAAGGCGTCAAACCATTGCTAAATTTAACCGCATTGCATATCTACGTCATTGCAGTCTAATGTTTAAAGACTGGTGGATTTATGATGGTGCTCCAGCACATATGCATATTACGGTGAGGTAAATATTTACAGAAATTTCCAATAATCAAATATTTGCACCGAATCATTTAATTGAGTCGTCCCAAGATGACTCGATTTAACTCCTTGCGATATTTTGTAGGCACATTTAGAGAGAAGGATGTGTTCAACCCCACCTGCTAAGGTAAGCCAATTGAGAGAAGGATTAAAGCATAAAATAAATTTTCCTAATGAAAATATGCAATCAATCACAAACGTCATACGAAGAGTAAGATCTCAAGCTCAACTGCGCATGGGGAGAAAGTAGAGAACATGTACGACGAACAAAAACGTTCGAGAATCAAGGGAATATGATTTGCCAATCACTCTGTATGTTGCGTTCACGCACTTTTTAGGAATAATCAGAAAATGGTTGCGCCCACGCTAGTATACCTTCCAGATACGTGAGGTTCCGGTGGATTCAAAATGAAACTGCTGACGTCATGGGAACGCACAAATGGGCACTTAGAGACGTGTATATCGGTTTGCAATGCCCTCATCATTGCTTGGGGCGAGGATCTTGCATCAACCGAACTTGCATTTGTGAAGAAAACTACAGTGGAGAATATTGCCAAAATATTCTTATCGAGAACATTGTAAGTATAGCCGTGTGCTAAGAATATTATAAATCTTAAAAAATAAAAGAATAAGGCAATTGAAAATCATTATTTTAACATTCTCCTCTTTTGTTAGCCATATATAAAGGATACGTTTAATACAAGTCACTTCCAAGATCACTGGAGGCACATTCAAGGAGCACTCCTTGCTCCAGGATGTGGAGAAAACATAGAAGAGCCTCCAGCGGCCACATTCCAGGGTCCTCATACAAGAGCATTGATGTCCAAACCAATTGATACGCGAAGTGCAAGATTCATCCTCTTTACAGCACAAATCGGGAGTCCTTTCGGTAGAGGCTTGTGCCGCCAGCCGGACGAGAGGCTACATAACGTCTTCCTTCAATATTCAGTGGATGGAGGTGAACTATTTTTCTTATAATTGTTAATTTAAAAAGAACAAAAGGGTTTGTAATGTGAAACAACTCTTTTTTTCAATATTTCTTTTTATATTGAATAGGGATCAGATGGTATCTTTTAAGAGAACTTGACAATGCACTGTATCGGAAGCCTAGAGAAGATTACATAGTAATTCCAAGGCATGCAATGACGCCAGCTACCATATTCAGGTAAAGTGGCTTATCAAAACTCTTCTACAAAATGTGCGTTAAATGGCACTTAGTTAAAGAGAAGTTAATACATTTTAAAACGTTAACGTAAGCACACTCAGAAACATCCACTTCTCTTGATATCTTTCTCTTTCTCCTTTCTCCCTCTTTCTTTTATTTTTCTCTTATTTTTCCTTTTTCTTTCTCTTTTCTCTTTTTTCTTTCTCTTTTTCTCATTTTTTTCTCCCTTTTTCTTTCTCTCTATCTTTTCCTCTTTTTTCCCTTTTTCTGTCTTTCTTTCTCTTTTTATTTCTATCTATCTTTTCCACTTTTTTCCTTTTTCTCCCTTTCTCTTTCACTATTAGCAAATTATATCCTTAGGAACTAACTAATCATCCTTTTTGTTCATTCTGAGATGTCTTTGTGTCTGATTCCCGTAAAGAATGAAAGAGGTAAACTCAGAGAATGTGAAAAGCTCTTGGGATTCCACAGCTCAAGTAGGCAAAGTAGACTTCCTATACCACCTGGGAGCGAGACGACGAACACCTTTTTTAAACCTGCACTCATTCTTCGTCTCTTTACAAAGTAGTTTAGTGTGATTTAACTTAAGCGGATAAAAAACTACTTTAGAGAAAGCACATATGCTTGCGTTGGAGATTAATTCACTGTAAACTATTTAGCACATCTTATTTTAAAGTTGAGATTCTATTTTCAGATTTTGGCAACCCCGTTTGTCGCCAACCCCGCCAACCTGGGCTCTGGATGATGTTTTCATCGGTGGGTCAGAAATTGGCGCCGCTCAAATTTTAGAGACGTTTGATGAAGAAATAACGGTGAGTTAAAGGCTACTTATATTAGTTTTTAACCCCTATTCACCCTTTTTTGATTAAATAAAACCATCTTGATTATGTATATATATATATATATATATATATAGAAATCCCAATTTCTCCTGTTTAATATCCAAATTTGAAAAGCAATATTACATTTTACATTTATTGAACGATCGAAAGATAGTAGGATTTTAGTGTGTATATAATTTTGAGAGATCGTTTGTCGAAGGTATCGGAATGGTTGTTCGCCCCACACAGCCACAAAGAAGGAAACTACTGCCAACGAGGTAATAATGGTTCTCTCGTGTGGGAAGCAGATTATCCTGGGCACAGAGCAATAACGACACAGGAACTACTGATTCAGGAAGGACATATTCTCCAATTCAAAGTAAGCAGAAGAAGCTCACTAAGATGGCTTTTTAACTATATTTAGCCATTGTATAATATTGCATTACTCCAGGTATGATAATTTGGATTCATTGGGATTTTTTAGATGATATTTTTGCGCTAATTTTGAAATATTAATTTATAAAAATATAAGACTCACTTAGCGTGTGTATGTTGTTGCAACACCAAAAGTGAATTCGCCCTTATTGGAGTTTTAAATTCAATTCGGTGAAAAGGTGTGGCTATAATGTTTCTTGATAAAGCAATAAGCAATTATTACTAATATGCTTTAGTCTTTCAGGGGCTTATCGTAAATCTTGCTTATAACAATTGTAACTACTTGTAATTTAAGAATTACCAGTCTCAATCAAGTAATCAACAATATTTATTTTCATTCTACTTACAAATCAAAGCTGTCCTTTATCACTATAGTATAAAAGCAGAGCTTTACTAACTCAATATAATTCCAGATATTCAAATGTTAAATTGCAAAATACGATTAATAATATATTTCCTTTACCGTCTAGATTTCTGTTGGCTGTCAACAAGTCAAAACAGAATGTTACAAAGGTCCCCAAGTCCAGCTAAAATTCACCAAGGAAGGTGGAGCCAGAGGTTGGGATCTTGTCAGAGATTCTTGTTTGCCTGAGACGTCTCCTGACCCTGACTGTTTTCCGTATACTTTCCATGGCCCTTCTGTCTTTATCCCTGATTTACACTCAAGCTGGACCAGAGTCACCATTCCTCTTCCTGAGAAAACTTGGTCGAGGTAATTCTGCATTGAAGCTTATTTTTTCTCGTTAATCCTAACCGACACAGCAGTATAGTTGGATTAATTTAATCAACTCTATTTTAATAAAGGGGTATTATGAGTGGTATTTAACGATAGTATAAGCGTCTTGCTCAGTGAGACGGGTTAGTGTGAAGGTGGAGCAGGACGATCAAGAGAGCGGGATTTTAAATTAAGAAAGTCCAGGGATAGATCGAATAGTGTTCACGGAGAGTTTGTTTCTTAGTCTTAAGGAAAGGAATTCAATTATCTACAAGCTAAAAAGCAGGCGTCTATTCATCTCCAAAATAATAGCGAGAAAACTTTACTTAAAGACGAAAAATTATCCCCAAAACTGGACGAATTAAAATAATTGATTTTTCTTCCTAAAAGCACGACACAAATTCGATGGGTGCAAGAAGCCGGCCGTGAAGGAGGGCAGGTGGAACGTATTTTGCCATGGGCGCTGGACGACGTTTACGTAGGCGTTCCTTGCGCAAAGAACTGTAGAGGGCGTGGAAACTGCATTAATGGAGTATGCATCTGTGATCCTGGATATGAAGGTATGATTAATGAGTGAATAAAAGTGCTGTGAGAATATATTTATTTTTCAGTGTCTAACTCGTTTCCATGCCTCCCGCCTCATATTTCAACTCTTAAATGAATTGTGGGGATATCCTGAAAGCTGCTTAAATAAAACACCAAAATTTTCATATATATACAAAATGGTTTTCTCTTTATGGAGTTTTTAAGCCCCGCACAATTCAGTTTACAGCTGAGTCAGAAATTTTACTTATATTAGATAATAGATAAAGAGGTCTTACGGAAGCAGTAGTATTAAAATGGAATATAAAGATGTACTCGTAAATAACATTTTATTCGTTAACAGGAGCTACTTGTGAACCTCACCCATCTCACATGAGTCTGTTACCAACCAGTCTGATCGAAGGATTTGAGGGAAGCTTAAAGGCGAATTGGGCCACAGTGACTGGTGGGAACATAGGACTGGGGTGTAACTCACTGGCTCCCTATGGACATGGAAAACACCTTTACTTTAATGGCTGTGGCACTCGCCAAGCAATATCATACGATCTTGACACCAGGAGAGCTACGTAAGTCTCAAATTAGATGTATTACCTATATCAGCCTCACTCATTGCATCTAGTATGGGTCTAGAAAGTCATGGGCAGAAAGGACTATTAGGTCAAGGCAAGGAGGTATCGAAGGAAGGATTGATCAATGCTTAATCAGAAATCAGATTCAAAATATGAATTCACAACCTTCATGTACACTTATTTAAGGATTTCAATAATACTAAGAGCGAAAATACACAACATATTGTACCCGAAATACTACATGCGCCTTATCACTTTTCAGCAAGGTCATGTTTGTTCTAAGGATTGGCAGTCATGATGGAATGCGTTCTTGCAGAATAAATTTGAGTGACCCAAAGAGAATAGAAAACAAAGGAGTGATTTTCCAGTATTCCCCAGACAATGGAATTACGTGGACAACGATCGATGTCCACAACCCCCTGGATTTCAGAAAAGTAAGTGGGGTTCAAGTCGTAGTTCTCCCCTTTGAATTTTTTAGGCCAGTGATAGGAAAGACGTTACAAAAAGACTGATTTCCTAGAAAGTTGTTCCTATCGTGAGTACGATGAAACGTTTATCCTTTTTCCGGTTGCATGGCATAATCCAAAGTTATTTAAAATGGCAGCATCGGTCACGATTTTGTTCCTACTTAAAAAAGGATCTATCTACCCGGTTACGGTCCTTCTAAATTGATTGATCTCATGGGATTCTGCAATTCGGACCTCATTCCTGCCCATGACTGTTGATGAGTTTAATTTTTCCTTTGTTTTCTTAGCCTCGGCGCGTCGCTTATTCGCTTCCTTCGGGGGCTCAGCAAAATGGTGTACAGTTGAGATGGTGGCAGCCAGAGCACGATGGGCCCGGTGCTGATCAATGGGCTTTGGACAACGTGGAAATTATTCTGTAAGTGGAGAAGATTGTAACCCCTAAATTATAGTATTTTTAAACGGCGATGATTGAATGGGGTGGTTATACCAATGGGTAACAGCCACTAAACCTCTTCCCACATGAGTAAAACTAATCGACATTGGATTGATTAGTCATTGAATGGAGAACCGATTTGGGTTGAGTTAATTTTGGTTTGACTCCAGCTTCTTTCACTCGTAGGTTCCCAGTAAAAGAGCCATTAGACTGCGATTCAGTGGTTAAAAAAATACGAAGGCATAACTTCCCCTTAATTCACTGATTTCCACGGAAAATTCTCGCGTCTGTATTTTTAATTAATATCTTATGATTTAGCGACGAGCCCAGTTTCTTGTATAAGTCACAAAAGAGCCCTTCACGAGTGACCTTGAGAACGCGATGACGCTTTAAAGATGAAAATCTATTCCTAATGCGGGGCCTCCGGCCCAGAAGACCGAGTACTTATTCGGAAGATCTGACCCTTAATTTACGAACTTTCCCCGGGTGATATAAAACGTTCCCTCCCGACCCCATCTCAAAAGTTATCGCATCCCAAGCCTTTCTGTCTTCGATCCTTTAGCGAGGAGTCTCTGCGCCTGAGTCCTTTTTTTGAGAACGCGGGATGGAAATGGGAGGCGGACAAGGGAGAAATGGAGAGTTGGGGAGGAATTAAAGGGGAAATGACAGAGAAAAGGAATAATTAAAATGTTATTAAACAAAAAAGGGTGAATAAATCATCCGCACCGCGTGTGCATCACCTCCCCAGCAATAAATCGTTCAGTGTTTACCAGAGGAACTCGACCAGAAACGTAAATAACAACAAAACAAATCACATCATGACGAAGTCCCAGGAAAAGATGCGGACCTCCTTCAAGGACTTCAATACGCGCCAGATATTTATCATTTAATTCAAATCTAAAACCAACGGGGGCATCTCCCGCAGAATTTGGTATTGGGAGATCGGTAAAGTGATGAAGATAGAGGAAGTGAAAATGACAGGATGATATATAACTAGTTCCTCGTGTGGGCACTGGGACCTGGAGCCCACACGACCCTCTCAGCTGCAGCATGATCGGCGTGCTGCACTTAGCACCCCCTTTGCGGGGACAGGTCCAATAAAGAGTAGCTTTGGGTCTTAAATTCAGCTTAAATATCTTGCACGAGACCTCTAAGAAGCCCAATACCGCGCAACGGGGTGCGCAGGGTACTCTTCAGTACCATAACTATGCAATAGTTGCTATTCGTGGGCATGTTCCGGGCTCCGATCCCACTCCTTACTTCCCATGTGCCTATACAAGTGGTCGTAGGGCCTAGGCCTCTGCGATTAACCCTTTGCTGAAAGGCTCATAAACGCCTTTTAAGTTGAACATAATTTTTAATTCAAATAACGAGTTATCTCGGGAGCCGGAAGGCGTAAAATAGTTAGAAGAATTTCACCAAAGACGGTTATTTTATTTTCCTTTCATTCAATTTCAGGGCGCAGAGGAAACCGACACACCAGTATAATGCTTATGTATACCACCTCGATGACCTGTAGACGTAAATTCGAGAATCAAAATGGCTTCCTAGAAACATTGGTTGTATTTGCTAATCAATTGTAAATAATTATGGAATAATAGATGTTCTGAGTCAATTTCTTTGGAATGTTTTGAAAGATGGAATTGTAAGTTAGCATAAATGAGGTTGATGAGATATGCAATTTTTACACATTATTTATTATCCATGAAATAAAATCCCCCCCAGTTTATGTACAAATGCAATAAAAATAAAAATATTCAAACTAAACATATCTGCTAAACTTATAGAAAATAAAATTTTACTCTATATTAAGCAAATGACTTCTTGCCCTTAATTGGCATCTCAAAGGAAATAAGGAGATGGGGGGATGTAATAGTATTATTTATTTTGAGAAAGCAAAACCCAAAAAAGGCATCTCCAAGGAAAGTTTCTAAAAGAGGTTCGTATATAACATGGTGATGTTCTGGAGAGCGAAAATATGAGTAAGAATGAGAATCGAAGTAGCTAAGAATCTATTACCGGAACTAGGAAACTCCTTCCCCCCCGACTATGCAACGAAGGTAAATTCATTGGGAGGGGCTAAAATAGGAAATGTAAAGCATATTTGAGGTACGTAGACATCGTGCATGTCAAAATGTGGGGATCATTGTAGATGAATCAAATTGAAGTGCTGATGAACCTGGTCATCCCCCTCATCTTCCGAGGAAGGAAGAGGACAGAATAAGCAAACATAGGTGAATTGACATGATAAAATACTATAGCTGCGAAAATACTTTAGATAAGAAAGAATTAACACCGCTAAACTCTCGTTTATAGTCCTGGAAACTTGATTGACGGCGAGCGAACTAATGGACACATTCAAAATTAAAAAAAGGTTCCATAATATTGGTTTAAACCTTTTCTTACGCTTAAAGAATCGGACTTAAAGAGAGACCCTGCGCTTGAATTAATCAAAAAGCGATTCCTCACGAACGAGACGAAGGTGGTCATTCACTGTAATGCTTTTTCTGCTAATGTTGTTGAAGCGACTACGACAATTTCATTTAAGTAAAGGATTGTACAAGTACTTGAAAGGTAGCCGTACTATTGAGATGAGTGTAAAAATGATCAAAAAGGTAAGAAAGTTTAACTTATGACAGTGGACAACCCTGATAATGGATCGCATAATTTGTGTTGCCCGCTTATTCCCTTAAACCCATTAAAGGGTGGAACAGGGAAACGTGCATAGGAGTTAAGACATTCAAACGTAAAGATTAGAGCTGACCTGAAGTGATATCACAAGGAAGAGACATCTGTAGTGTCAAAATCGAGACCAGGAAACCATTACTTGCCTAGTGCTTGAAGAGTGTTTAGATTTTCTTTGGCTATACAATTAAAAGTGGAAAAGTCATCGCAGTAGCAATTCATAGAGTTCATTTGCAACTGGCAATAGAGGGGGTAGCGCCTCTATGTGACATGTGTCAAAAGTTACTCTTTTGAGGGTATGGGAAAGCACTAGAAGCTCAACTCAACCATAAGAAATCGCAATCTAAGATTCATCTTAATTTTCTAATTTCGGCTTAATGAAATGATTTTATTATTTTTATTATGCTTTTATGAACTGAAACTTACAACATAAGTAATAATTCAGAAATATTGACAAAAAAAGTTTTTTAGGGATAACATTTATTGTCATCATTTGGTAATGAGCATTTTTTTCGCTCGTGAAACGTTAGTCTCAGAGATAAATCGCGTTCAGGATGACCAGTGGAAATTGATCAAGATCTTTTAAAAATAATAATGGAAGAAAATCCAATAGTAAATTTTGAAATTGGCTGAAAAACTAGATTCAACTCATTCCACTGCGCATCGTCATTTAAAGGAGATAGGCAAGGTTTCACGGTTTCACATGCAATGGATTCCTGTCAGAATTACACTTGCAACAAAAAAATCAACATTTGTTCATCTCTCCTTTACCAACTAAAAATGAACCATTTTTTATTACAAGAGATGAAAAAAAGCCCATGTGCAATAATATTAAGGGTTCTAGACCAACGGTAGGCAACTTGCTGCTATATGCGGCCATTACAAGGCCCAAATGAGGCCATTTTAGAGTTTTTAATAAAACATACATTTTTATAGCTTTTGTTTTCTTTTTCTATTTAATGAAGATAAGAGTTTAATCTTCTAACAAAAATAACTAATCTATATGTATTTAATACACCTGGACTTGCTAAAAAATAAATGTAAAATAAATTTTATACCCCTCTCTTGGCGAAAACTATTCATATTTTCGCACGAATGGCGATTCGTTTCTCTGAGCGAAGATAATTGTAATGAAATCTATTTAATCCTTATTTTAGACGAATCTTTCTGAAACTTTCACAAAATACAGAAGAATGATAGCTTTAGCAGGATATAGCTAGTACGCCTTGTCCCACCTCTTGTTTGCTTGCTACCTGGCCGCAAATTACGATAATTACCATTTTGTTTAACATTTATGGTACACTTTTTAAATATTCATTAGTTGTATATTAATTAGTATTTTGTTTTGAAAATTATTTATTTATATTTTATGTACACAAAATTGCATTCAAATGAAAATAATATTCTAAATCACAACTCTATCTTAATTAGGCGCGATTTAATTAGCATTTTTCCGTGCGCTCTGTCAGCCCTGATTGCTAGTATGCTTTGCGATCTCTAATGTTGTGTAGGTGCCTAGTGATTTGTCTTCGTTAGATTATTCTGATTTGTCTGTGGATTGTTAAATTCATTTTATGATGAGAAATCTCATTTTAACATACTAAAAAGTCATCAAAATCGTTTGAAACTTTGAATCATCATTTTAAGCTTCCTTCTTTAAACTATAATTAGTTGATTATTATTTGGACTTCTATTACCCCAATAATGGCTCCAAAGATAAAACAAAAATTGACCCAGGAAGGAAGAGTATTTAATGAAGAGTGGGGCTTGCAATACATTCTTGTGCAAAATAAAGATAAAATGCTTTGTTTATTATGTGATACTATAATTTCATATCGGGAAAAAAAATAATGTTAATGTTCATTATGAAACACATGGAAATAATAAATATTTTAAATTCGAAGGGGAATAGCAGAAGGTTGCGCTTTGTAAATTGAAGGAAAAAAATGAGCGTAAATCGCCAAAATTTAAGAAAACTATCAAAAATAAGAATGATACCATTGAAGCCACCTATAAAATAGCTCTTTTATTATGAAAAAAAGGGAAACCATTTAGTGATGTTGAGATTATAAGCGTCAATCATAGAAGTTGTGAGTTGCTTTGATCCTAAAAAGGAAGTATAAAGTACTTCCTCGAGAGAGAGAAACAATAACAAACCGTAAACATGAAGGAGCAACTCAATGCAATAATTAAATAGGAAGTATTTTATTCCATAGCGTAGGATGAATCAACTGACATTCTTGATACAGCAAAAATCTTAATTGTCATACGTAGAATAATGGAGGATTTTTATTGTATTAAATAACTACTTTCTTTACATATTCTTAAAGATATAACTAGCAGATTTGATACCTCAACGCTTTTAAAGAGAAATTCCTAGAAGCAAAGCTTGATTTTATTAACCTACTAAGTATATGCCTAGATAGTGCTCCTTCAATGAAAGGTTCCCCTGAAGAATTTATTGGGCTGATAAAAATCAAGGTCTGTTGACCAAAGTCGCGTTCTCTCACCTATTCTGATTTATTACCTTACTACCTTCAAAACATTCAATAATTCCCGGACTAACCTTGGGAGTATCTTGGCAATTATATCATTTGAAATTGAATGTGAAACAACATAAGGGTTTCTAATTTCGTTACAATTGGCTGAATAGTTATGATGTTATTGCAAAATAATTTCCCGGCTAACCTTAGGAAGACTTTAGCAATTATATCATTCGAAACAGAATGTAAAACAACGTAAGGGTTTCAAATTTCGTAAGAATCGGCCGAATAGTTATGATGTTATTGCCAAAACAACATAATTCCAAGGCTAACCTTGGAAGGGCTTTTACAATTATATTATTTGAAAGAGAACGAAAAACAACATAAGGGTTTCAAATTTTGTTATAATCCACCAAATAGTTACAATATTATTACCAAAACAAACAAAAAGCAAAACGGGGACCGACCGACATAGTGAGGTATAGAGTACACGTGACTAAAAACTACCCAATCCAGATTTCTTAATAGTTTTTAATTGTATCTTGCATCAGCAAAATCTAACTGAAAAATATACCCGTTTAAAAGACAATTTTGATAAAATCATAGGCATTTTTAACTTATTAGAAGTAATTCCAATCTACATCTTCAGTTTCGTGCCATGCTGAAAAATGACGATGAATCCGAAGTTCTATACTTGCCATATCCTTCTCATGTTCGTTGGTTGTCTTGGAGGAGAATCTTGGACAGAATTTTCAATTTGAAAAACCAAATAGTCAATTTTGATAGTGATCATAATATAGATTGGGAGTTCATGGATGGAGATTGTCGTGGAATGACCCTCTGTTTTGATCACTATACTCTTTCACACCCTTTTTGTAGCGGTATGCTTTGAGGTGCGTGAGTTACTTCTATGATGAAGTAGACTTTGTTCTAAGAGTGCTAATTCAGTAGTTTTGTTCTTAAGGAAGAGCTATTTTAAACACATAAGGATAAGAGGAAACACCAGATGTCTACCAAAATAAACATGTATTTTAAATGAAACACTTAACTATAACAAACCAACATTTAACACATTTCTATCTTTGGCATCTAAGATCTTTCGCACGGATACAATGACAAAATAAACAAATAGGCTTCCCATAAACATACCAATTGCCGATTAGTATTTTTATCGCGACTCTATTTGATTAGCGTTAAACATTAAATTAACCTACTCTCGACTACAAGCACATATGACCTAGGTTCAAGAACAATGGTTTCTACTCCCCTTTAAAACGTAAGACATACTAAACTTCTACTATCGCAATATGAATATAAATGTTCTTTTTAACTTACAGGACAGGAGGTATTAGGGATTGCCGGATTTCGCTGGAGGACTTATCTCTCGCTTTGAAGTGTTGTAGCCGATAGTTGAATTTTCGTCGAGGAGGGATAGCTTGTCGCCTGTGACGGGGGCTGATTCTTCAACGTAATTAAAGAACGGGAGCTCGTTGGGGCTGGGTTCTTCTCCTCTCACTCGTACGGAGCTTGAGATGTGAGAGTCACTCAAGTGTGAGCGGCTTTGCTTTTCTTCAGTCGGACTTCTTCGCCGTCTTTAAAGGTTTCTTCGGTATGGCACTGATATAAAGCTTGACTATTTAGGTTAATACGGCCCGAAAAGGGGTGGATGGATTTTCTCAATCTGATCCTATTGTTTCTCACGGAAATAGTCTTGTATGGCGGAAGGATCGATCTTCACGAACTAACCCTTCTTCTGGCGTATCGACTTCTAATCTTCTTGTCTGGCTGAAGGATCGATCTTCACGAACTAATCCTTCTCTGGCGTATCGACTTTTGATAATCCTCTCTCTTTCTTTGCGGGGCTTATTTATAGGCGGATTGCCTCCCCATCTAAAGGGAAAATTGACCAGGCCACAGAGGCAAGGGGGGGACGCGAGTGGTGAGTTAGCATCTGGGAAGAGCGAGAATTGCTGAGGTGGCACTGGGGTGCCCAAGTCGGCTCGCTAATTAGAGGCTCGCAACCGCAGCGCTATTTGGTGTGCCTTTTGACTCGAACCGCTTTTTTTTCCATAACGACGGGTTTATGGGTCTCGTAGGTAATTGGATCGTTAGAGCTTCGTTATGTGGTCGCCTCGAAACAGATGTTAGCTCCAACTGCCCACAGCGGCGGGAAGATCAAACAGGGTAAGCAGTTATGGTTATTCGCCGGCTACCTTTCTAACGCTTCTCCTCTTGAGGGGGGGGAGCTTTAATGTACCTATACTCCTCCAGGATGCTTAATGTAGCTATTTCTCTACAGGGATTTTATCAAGAACCGGCATTTTTATCTGATTTAATGACAAAACACAATAAATTTAATATTACTCTTTAAGGTAAAACCAAATCCATTTATGTCATGTAGATAAAAGTTAAATTATTTCAGAAAAGTTTCAGTTTTTAAAAATATTCTTATTGGGTTTGAGTTGCCAAAAGCTGAAGAACAGTTCTCTCATTTGACAAAAATATTAAGTGAACAAGAAGAACATGTGCATCATTTCAATTTCAGAAACAAGTATCCGTTCTTGATAGTTTAATTCAAAATTATAATGGAAGATTCAAAGATTTTGAAACACATGAAGAATCTTTAAAGATGGCTTTTCAACCTCACTTAGTAGGTATTTCTATAGTACCGGTTGATCTGCTGATGGAGTTGATAAAACTTTCAGAAAATAACATTATGAAATCTCAATTTGATTTTGAAAAAAGATCGACTTGAAATTTGGAAAAGTGTAATTGATTAAACTCGTATCCGTCATCATGCTCGAAAAATGCTTTCTTGCTTTGCCACTACTTATTGTTGTGAATCATCTCTCCCCTACATGATGCAAATGAAAACAATATTGAGAACTCAGATCGCTGATGTACATTTAGAAAATCAACTCAAGTTGAGGACTACCATGCTAGAACCAAATTTCGAACTACTTATAAATGATAAGCAGCATCAAAAGACTCATTAAAGGTATAATTAATTGGACTACTTTATAGAAAATTACTTTTTCTCGTCATAAATTAAATATGAAGCTCCACAAAATAGTTTAATTAATTGGAACTACTTTATAGAAAATTACTTTTGCTCGTTCATAAATTAACTATCAAACTTCACAAAATAGTTTAATTAATTGGAACTACTTTATAGAAAATTACATTTTCTCGTTCATAAATTAAATATCACACTCCAGAAAATAGTTTAATTAATTGGAACTACTTTATAGAAAATTACTTTTTCTCGTTCATAAATTAAATATCAACTCCACAAAATAGTTTAATTAATTGGAACTACTCTATAGAAAATTACTTTTTCTCGTCTATAAATTAAATATCAACTCCACAAAATAGTTTAATTAATTGGAACTACTTTATAGAAAATTACTTTTTCTCGTTCATAAATTAAATATCAAACTCCACAAAATAGTTTTAATTAATTGGAACTACTTTATAGAAAATTACTTATTCTCGTTCATAAATTAAATATCAACTCCACAAAATAGTTTAATTAATTGGAACTACTTTATAGAAAATTACTTTTTCTCGTCCATAAATTAAAATCAACTCCACAAAATAATTTAATTAATTGGAACTACTCTATAGAAAATTACTTTTTCTCGTTCATAAATTAAATATCAAACTCCACAAAGTAGTTTAATTAATTGGAACTACTTTATAGAAAATTACTTTTTCTTGTCCATAAATTAAATATCAACTCCACAAAATAGTTTAATTAATTGGAACTACTTTATAGAAAATTACTTTTTCTCGTTCATAAATTAAATATCACAATCCAGAAAAATAGTTTAATTAATTGGAACTACTTTATAAAAAATTACTTTTTCTCGTTCATAAATTAAATATCAAATTTCACAAAATAGCTTAATTAATTGGAACTAATTTATAGAAAATTACTTTTTCTTGTTCATAAATTAAATATCACAATCCAGAAAAATAGTTTAATTAATTGGAACTACTTTATAGAAAATTACTTTTTCTCGTTCATAAATTAAATATCAAATTTCACAAAATAGCTTAATTAATTGGAACTAATTTATAGAAAATTACTTTTTCTCGTTCATAAATTAAATATCAAATTTCACAAAATAGTTTAGTTAATTCGAAAGACTTTAGAGAAAATTACTTTTTCTCGTTCATAAATTAAATATCAACCTTAACAAAATAGTTTAATTAATTGAAACTACTTTATAGAAAATTACTTTTTCTCGTTCATAAATAAAAATATCAAACTCCACAAAATAGTTTAATTAATTGGAACTACTTTATAGAAAATTACTTTTTCTCGTTCATAAATTAAATATCACAATCCATAAAAATAGTTTAATTAATTGGAACTACTTTATAGAAAATTACTTTTTCTCGTTCATAAATTAAATATCAAACTCCAGAAAAATAGTTTTTCTAAATATTTTAAGATATGCGGCCATGTGGCTTAAGAATTTTTCAAATGCGGACATTTGAATGAAAAGGGATACCATACAAAAACTGAACAATTTTGATTGGGAACTAAAGAGTCATCCTCTATACTTACGCAATTTATCACCATTAGATTGTTTATCTTTTTGGAAGTTTAGAGAATCGTCTAAAGAGAATGAAGTTGTCACAACAAAAGAGAACAAAACAACCTTCAAGAACTTTTTTAAATCAAAGTAAAACGATTTTTACGAACATTGTATTGAAAAGTTGGTAGAAAGATGTTAGTCTAGTGGTTGAAACTGGTGAAAATTAGATTACTTATTAAAATAATAAATAAATAATTATTTAATATTAATTAACTTCGAAGAATTTTTCGATTTACATCCATAAAATAAAGATAAACATGAAAAAAATGCCACATTACTTATAAGATGGCCTATTTATACGTATGTATATGCAGTACCTAGCCTATAGTCATATACAAATGCTTTGAGACTATTATTTAATTTTCATATAAAAAAATTAATAGAGCTAATCAAACGTGGCATTTTTTTATTATATTTGTATCATAATTTAAAGATGAAATATACAAAAATTTAGAGCCCAAACCCATTTAATTAATAATGCGCGTAGTTAATATTTACAATGATGTACCTACTTTGTCCTTCAATTCGTTTTGGCATGCTGGAGACCAAATTTTTGATGATATCTTAAATGATATTGCTCCATTTTTGTTCACTAAGCAACCGCAACTTCTCACAATTGGATGGCTTTTGTTTATCAACCGCCAGTTTGATTATCATCCACAAATTCTCTATTGGGTTCAAATTTGGCGAATTCCAGGGCCAAGTTCCCACAATTTCGATGTTACTTTCAGCCAAGAACTAAACCACTTGTACTCTGTGATAAAGTGCGCCATTATGCCCCTAAATACAGTTATCATCCCCATGTTGGTCATAAACTATTGTAAAAGGTGAAGCAATTTTGATACCATTATGAGTTCATGCTCGTGTTTGGGGGCAAAATTGTTAGTGCCCCAGTTCCCTTAAATGAGAAGCAAACTCAAACATGGAGGGTATCCGGAAGCTTCACCGTGGGAAGATACAGTACTCGCGAAAACCCTCCATTTTTCTCCTCCTAACGAGGGATCTTCCAAAAGCACCGAACAAACTGAAGGAAACTTCATCAGAAATTATCACTTTGCTTGTCTGCAACAGTCTATTATATTTTTTAAATTTCCTACAAAATTAGAGCCTTTCCGTAAGATTGTTATTGGTGAGATGAGGCTTCTTCGCAACCCTTTTCAACTTGAGATGTTTGGCGAAAAGTCTCTGCTTCACTGTATGTACATATGCTGAAGCGTTCACACTTCTTTCAAATCGTGGGGAAGCTTGACACTGGAAGCAACACGAACCTTGAGATGGGACTTTACCAGAAGGCGATCTTAGAGTTCATTTGAAGCTTTTGGGCGTCCAGAAGACCTCTTCACAGGTGTATAACCAGTCTCTTCAACTTCATTAATGATCCTAAATACGGTGATCCTTGATGCAATACACTTTGCAACTATATCCTTACATTTCAAGTCACTTTGGTGCGAAGTAGCAATGGTTGCACGCTTTTCTTTCGAAAGAACCATTTCTAAAATTGAAAAAGATTAAAATATTTATTTTGCCAAATGTTATTACAAATAGATTATAATTACACAACATAATTCATGTAAACAATATTTTTCCTCATTTTACTCTCATTTTGATCAACGGTAACTCACAAGAATAGGATCAGAGCTCGCATGCAGACGCCATTTTTTCAACTTCATAAATAGAAATTGGTGAAACCAATGATGAAATTTACACTCATTTGAAGAAGAAAAGGAAAAAGAGACAAATGGAAGATTTTTTTAATGAAAGAAGAGAAATAGTGAAAAAGTTCAAGGAAGGCATACAGTATCATCTAAAAAATCAAAACGCCTCTAATTCAATCGCATCTTTCTTAACTTTTGTCAGAGAAAATCCAAAGTTTCTAAACTTGGTGTATGATAACCAATAGGTATAAACTATGTATGGGTAAAGATTTTTCACAATTTGGTTAATAAAACGAAAATAATTATCAGCAGGTAGGCAATTTACCAGAAAAATTGAATTGTCCAAAATGATCCTAATTACATGAAAACAATTTTCTATTATTTTATAACGATTAAATTATCATGGGAAAATATGTGTACAATTTATAAATAGTTAATATTTAATGTGGAAGCCTTTATTGTCGATTATTCTTTGACATCTCCTGCCACAAGAAGGAAACAACTATTGACGCTCTTGCGCAGTATAATCGTGCCCCATTCATCTTGAAGAATTTCACCAAGAGTTCTTTACCTGTTTTTGGATTCCTTGCTTTAGACGTCTCTCCGAGTGTCTTCCAAACATTTTCACTTTGATTCAGGCCACCGACGTGCTCGTCATGCAGGACGGTCTTGGCAGACTTACCCCTTTGGCAAGATGTATTATCATGCAGGAAAATCGCAGTTTAGGCTTTGGAGACTCTCTAAAGCGATTCTTTGTACACTTGCATATTCTTACATTCTTGCACATTCACTGCGCCCCGTAAACGCATAATTGACTCAGTGCCTTTTACCGAAATCACGCCCCAGTCCATGACTCTTCCTCCACCCAACATCACACTCTTTTGGTGCAATTGACAAATAATTTTTCGCCTGCTCCGCGACGAGCGAACCTACTGCTATCAAATCGGAATAAATTAAACTTGGATTAGTCACAGAAGTGGACTTTGATACATTTGTCAACTGCCCATTTAAGGTGTTCAGTGCCAAATGCAAGACCACCTTCTTCTTCTTCGGATTTATCAATAGCTTGGCCGCGGATATGCAAGCGTAAATGTTGGCTTCCTTCAGCCTACGTGACACAGTTTTACGAGAGCCATTTGGGTAATGGCTCGGTTTTCACATACGTTTACACAATATTATGGATTACACACATGGATTGCTAGACAATCTCTGCAATGACCCCAATTGAAAGACCATTTTTGTGGCGCTGTTTTACGTTCAGCTAGGGGACAGACAGAAGCGTGACATATTTCTTAGGTATGTTATCTGGAGAGAGCTCACAAAAGAATGACTGAACGTATACAATATTAAACTGAAGTTAAATGCTGGTAGACAAGGCCGCGTGCTCTCACTTATTCTGATTTATGACCTTACGACCTTCAAAACTTTCAATAATTCCCGGAATAACTTTGGGAGGACCTTGACAATCATATCATTCGAAATATAATGTAAAACAACACAGGGGTTTCAAATGTCGTTAGTTATGATGTTATTGCCAAATAATTCCCCGGACAATGTTAAGAGGACTTTGACAATTATATCATTCAAAAGAGAATGTAAAAAAAGATACGGGTCTTATATTTTGTTAGAATCGGTGGAATAGTTACCATGTTATTACCAAAACAAAAAAAGTAAAACGGGGACCAACCGACATAGTGAGATGTAGAGTCGCCAGCAGTGACTAAAATAAAAATGCCATTTCTCCCTATAGGAAATTTAAGCATTAAAGATCATGTTGGACACTTCAAGCTTTCTAATATAAAGCTTATCTGCTGCAACTTTGGTTTAATCCATCCAAGTTTTCATAACATTTACCCATACATAATTTATACCTGTTGGTTACGATAGACCAATTTTGGAAATCCTGTATTTCTCTATCAAAAGTTATGAAAGATGTTGTGATATAAATACAAATATTATTATCTTTTTGGCTGCTACTATACACTGTAATAAAAAAATTATAGTAGTAGAATAAAGAAGAGAAGAAGAAGTAAACACTACAGAATGAAGACCAACAAAGCCCCTAGGAAGGAAGAAAAGAAGAAGAAGTACCTAACTAAATTCTAGAAGAAACACTTAAATCCACTTTTCGACTTGTCGTGAGAGAATGAGAAAATGAAAGTTGAGAAAACAACCTTACATTTATTTATAAAGTCTTCGCAAAGAAGGTAGTTCAGTTCAGTTCAATTTTGAAGGATTGCCTCTGCATCGGCACTTCTTTCATTTAATAATGATATGGTAACCTCTATTCACATTATATCCTATCTAAATATAATTACAAAAAGATTATACTAAATAGTCCTACTACAATACTATTGATCAAGTGATTTCACTTCATTAAAAGAAGGGTAGGAAAAATAAGACAACTACTCCTGCCTAGGATCATTTTCCTATGCCGGCGGTTTACATAAACTACAGAGAACGGGCGGAGTTTTTCAAAAAGCCCACTACTGTTTATCTGTAGGTTGTGGTCGAGATTAATTAGGGCTAGGATTGAATCTGTGGTGTACCTGTACGGTGCCAAAATTAGGTAGCGTAGCAAAGCTCCCAGATTCAAAATTTGGACCTGAGAGGGTGTAATATAAAAAAACTCCAAAAGCATTTTTTTTTCCTAATAACAGGCAATCAAGAGGTAAAAACTAAATTCTTAGTCCACCTAGCGTTGCTAAAGGCGGTCTATATATGGCCATAAGAATGGCATCATGTAGATTTGAGGGCAAGGGTGCGAACGCTTGTGGAGTGAGGATAAAGTGCGACAGAAGTGTGAAGAAACTGCCAATGTATGACGAATGAGAGTTTTGACCTGTTTGCCTCCGAGCGAGGCAAATATAAAATAAAATGACAATTTGTGTGGTATGTTGGGTGTTAGAGTAATGAGTGCAAATATTTAGTGGGGGCGTATTTTGAGTGAAGGTTGTCTTTCTGCTGCTATTCTATGGATGATGGAAAGTCTTTTTCATATATTAGACGTCCTCGAAGCTGGCGATAAAAATGGCGGCGTGAGGAAATTGAAGGCGAGAAACTAGGCTTAAATCATGAAAATAGTCTGAAGTTATCTTCACAGAGCTGAAAATCAAATCTAAAATTGATCTGAACACTAATTATATTTGATGAAGACTTACTTGGCCAAGGGCGCATCGTACCCATAACTATATAAAAGAAAAAGAGATAGTTTAGTTAATGGCAAGATATGAAACAGGCAAAATAACGAAACGTGTAAAAATAAACTTAACAGTTAACGAATAGTAGGTAGACTGTGCAAGATTGGTTAATTAACCAAACATCAGAACTAGCACGAGTTGATAATTAATGCACTAGACAACTTGTGTGCATGCAAACATATATGCTATTTTTCTGGGACGGATTTTAGACAATTTCGAAGCAATCTGTGATTACTTCTGTCAGTGCGAATCCCAAAGTGGGATTTTCCAATCTTGGCGCCTCAGATTAGGAAATAGAGAAGATAAACTTCGCCCACTCAAGGAAGAATGTTGTTAAATAACACTCTGTGAAAATATAAAACTGAGGTTATTTCTACAATTTTATATTGAATGACGAAAATAAAAATACAATCAAACGCGAATAAGTAATCGTAATCAAGTCGATAAAATTTCTGGAGCTTAAATTCAAAACAAGAATTAAATAGACGAATTCCATATTGCATTATTTACCAGTTCGAAAGGACGCATATCACTGTATGATTGGCAGAATTTAAATTATTAAACCACGTAACTGCAAACGAATAAAAGTGACTTTGTGGTGATCAGAATATGTAATAGACATGCTACTGGCACCAAATTGCAGGATTCGATAGGCCCAGCAAAAACCTCCACAAAATGGACGCACGGTGGTCTTATTGAAATCATAGTATATTCCACACATATAAAATAATATGTCTAAAATTGGAATAAGGAAATGGGAATGCATACATTAAGGCCGTTAGAATTGCGCGCGGGACACACGAATGTACGTACGCGCGAAAGGTCAGAGACACCTGTGTCAATAAGACCCGACATAAACAAACAATTTACGTCTCAGAATAGATTTATCAAAAAAACAGAGTCTACGAAGCACCTGACTAAATACATCACTTGACCAAAAGAAATAGTATCACAAAGCTGCGACAAGCGTATCCTGTTATATAGATAAAAACTTAGGATATCTAAGTAATTCGATATACACAGCTTTCGGTAGCTCTTCCTTAGGGTGGAGAACAATGAACTCGAAAACTGAACGATTTTAGACCACGCCCTCTAGAAAATAAAAATATATATAGTCGAAGCAGCTCAGTTAGAATGACCATTGCATTATTAAGATTACTGTCGTTAAAAAGATGATCTCGTTCACGTTTCCCTTTTTAAATTCACCAAGTCTTGTCGCTCAGAATTTAATACTTCGCGTTGAATATATATATATATATATATATATATATATATATATATATATATATATATATATATATATATATATATACACGCAAAGTAACTTCGCGACGTGACGGTGGCCCGTAATAGGCCAATATTAGAATAAAGTGTATTTTTACAACGTCTTTCCTTACCTCGATTTGCCTTCCAACCTTCGGTAAGCCCAGCCAAAATAAGAACACAGTTAAGAAATCATCTTTGGAGCCAGATACTTAATTTACCTTCATATAAGTTGGGTACCCCTATAAATGGGTAACCGTTACCCCCCTCCTATAATTGGTGACCCTTTGTTTCGACCGAACAGTGAGGGTATAGAAAAAATGGACGCAACGCAACAAACCATCGTCAAATAGGACAAGGTGAAAAGGACTTCGTGAACGCTGTTAACATCAAGCCGCCCATCTTTAATGAAGCAGCAGTGCCAGGTTGATTCAAAATTGTAGAGGCCTAATTTCACATCTCCATAATTAAAAAAGAGGAGACTAAATTTTTCCACGTAATGGCCTCACTTCCTGCTGAGACCGTCGATCGTCTTCCGGCGGCCATCTTATCGGACCAAAATTATCCTCTTTTGAGGGTGCAAGTGATTGGGCTTTCGAGAAGACCAAACCTAAGCTTTGCGAGAAACTCGTCGCATTCTCCACCTCAAAGGCCGACCCTCGACCAATTTGGAAGAACTACCAAGGACTGCCCTGTAGGTAGGTGTTGGATAAAAACTTGTGAGGTACAAATTCATTTAGTCTCTTCCGGCTAACATCGCGCCCATAATTGCCACTCAGAAAGAACTCACGCTGGCACAATTTGGAAAACTGGCTGATGAACTGATGATATTTTGTAGTGCGAAGTGCCTTAATATAAATACTAGTAGTGAGTTGGTAGGTCGCAGTGCCGTTTCCGTGTCCAACGCGTTTATGTCGTATACAAATAAAGACACGAGTGATGAGTATATAAATAATTCGGCGGGAAGTGCTCAGTCAGTTCCCAAATTTCGTATCCTAATGGGAATCGCCCCAGTTATATGCAATATAATAGTAATTACAGAGCGCATAATATACCAGGAAGATTGCGACGTTTCCGAAAAAAAACAAACAAAGACCTATAGTTTGCCGCTCACATGTATTCTTTGGGAAAAACGCGAAATTCTGCAAACCCTGGAGCAGGTGGCCTAAGAGAGAAGAGAAAGTCCAGATGCAACCTTCCCCCAGGCCATCTTCACCAGCCCCGGCGAAAAACAAGGCGGGCATGCCATTGCAAGCGCGGCCGCTGGTGTGCCGTCTGTTTTCACCTTTGCCGCTAATGTGTGTAATAATAAATGTAATTTCATAGTCGACACGGGGGAGAGTGTATCGATAATTCAGGCTAAATTGGTTGTTTGGGTAAATTGCACCGAACTCATTGACGCATACGATCGCAAATGGTAGTGCTCCAACGACATTTGCACAGCCGAGGCCTCTTTCAATAGAGAAACTATAGATTGCCAAAGCAACTTTCGAAACACTATTGAAGGAGGAGGTCCTGCTCCCGTCAAAGTCATCATGGGCTTCGTCAATTCACATTATGCGAAAGAAGTCACCCGATAAATACAGGGTGGTCGGCAATTTCCCAACGCTCAATGCGATCATAAACCCCGACAGGTATCTGCTACCGCGAATTCAAAGTGTTACGAACCACCTCCATGGTAAAAGGTCTTTTAAGGTTGAACCTGGTTCGTAGTTATTATCAAATCCCTATGAACCAGACAGATACAGAGAAAACTGCGGTCACAACCCAATTTGGTTTATGAAAGTACGTTAAGCTCCCCTATTCAGTCTTCAAAATGCAAGCTGCACCTTCCAACGGCACATGGCCAACCTATTTCGAGGATTAGGGTTCGTTTTTGTTTATATAAACGACATCCTGATATATTCAGACAATATGGACGACCACCTGAAGCATTTGGAGCAAGTTTTTAAAATTCTGGTCAAAAAAGGTCTGAGAATATACTTGGAAAAGTGTGAGCTGGCGAATGAAAAAATAGAATTTTTCGGGCATCACATTTCGGTGGAAGGAATTTGCCCACCACCGAAGAAAATGGAAGAGATTGGAGCCATACCATTACCAAAGTACTACAAGGAGCTTCAAAGATATTTGAGCATGATAGGTTACTGCCGCAGAATGATTCCTAACTTTGCCGCGCTTGCAGCCCCGCTGAACGAGCTTGTACGCCTGCAACCAAAGACTCGGGAGCTCGTGTGGAATGATGAGGCACGAGGAGCATTTGAAAATACCAAATTGGCCTTAATAGGCCCCGTTAAACTATGTAACCCGCTGCTCAATGATTCTTCATACCAGCTCTGGATGGAGAGCTCCCAAAACGTGGCAGGTGCTGCTCTGAACTAAATAGATGGCGGATCTAAAAAACCGGTGGCATTCTTTTCGAGCAAGCTAAGCCGGACACAGCAAGCATACTACACCCACGACAGAGAGCTCCTAGGGGCGAATCTTGCTGTCATCAATTTCAGGCAGCATATTGAATGTCGCCATGTTACCTTGTGCACTGATCACAAGCCTTTAGTATCAGCTTTTGCATCGCCATTAAGTGCTAAAACAGAGAGGCAACAACGTGATTGGACAGCCATTCTAGAGTACGTCAGTGATATCGCTTACGTGCGTGCTCAGGACAATGTAGTCACTGACTGCCTTTCAAGGAACGTCAATTCGGTCCAAATTGACTCTCTTGGCCTCCGAGCTTTGGCGGCAGCGTAAGATAATGACGAAGAAACGAACGAATTTCGCTCGCGACTAAAATCTTACCCTTTTTCCGAGGAAGTTCAGCTTTGGTGTCAAGTAACATCAATATATCCACGACCGTTTGTCCCTTTGATACGGAGGAAAACTATCATTTCATCAAATCTTGATATTTCTGGCCCAATATAGACAGGGATACTCGCTCCTGGACGAGGAAGTGCCTTGCTTGTCAAACTTCCAATATTAATCACCACACGAGATCCTCGATCCTTCCCAATGATATTCCATCCTCAAGGTTCGAAACTGTGCATATTGATATAGTTGGACAACTCACACCGTGTGCACTGCCTGGACAATGCTATCCTTCACACAATCGGCATTTACTATCATGCATCAACCGAGCGACGAGATGGATCGAAGCGCTACCGATCTCGGACATAAATGCCACAATGGTCAGTTAGGTAGGTAGTCAGCCCCAATCCTTCTATGATACTGGGAGGATCCCCGACCAGATAATGAAAATTTATATAAGGTCAGTATGACAATCGCTGGTGGGCCCGAGGGCCACAGGAAGCAGTCCTCTTTGGGGGATAGGTGTCAGGAAGTATTATGTTTTTGACACCAAGTAGCGTTCAGGTGGAAGCCTTCGTCACCTCGGGGAAGAGGGATATTTTCCGCGACAGAGGTACGTGTATATAAATACCCATCGGCTGGATTCCTTGGAACAAAGTAGATGTGTGTGTGTGTTGTGCTGTAAAGACGGGAGAGGAAAGAAAGCAGTGTTGCGATTGCCTATGTTTGAGGTGAGAGGTGTAAGATCTACCCACCCGAATACAGGGCTGAACACAGCGCGTCCACCAATCGGTAGCCAGATCTTTCCGTACGCTGACGTTTGTGTCCGCTCATGCCTGGATTCGGAATTGAACCCGGTACCGCGATGTTGAGAGGCCAACGTCGTTTCCTAGACGGGTAGATTTCCAGATTTGGAGTCTCGTTTTACGTAGTAACCGACAGGGGCGCCTAATTCGAATTAGAACTATTCAAGAAACTTCCTGCCCTCGTTGGTTTTCATCGTCTTCGCACTACAGCGTACCGCCCGTCCACGAATGGAATGGTAGACAGGGCAGACAGGACTTTGAAGTGCTCCATAATGGCCCGTCAACAAGGCTAGATGGTGGCACTCCCAATTGTCCTTTTAGGCATTCGGTCTTTGCCCGAAGACTCGGGATTTTCACCTTTCACGGCAGTCACAGGAACCACACTCTTGTGCTCAAAACCATTAGTTTCGTCATCGTAATCGAAGGCTGACTCCAAATTTATTAAAGAACTGGCATCAACCATAGCACAAGTCGATTTCGCATAGGCATCCATAGGGCATCTGCACTCGATGCCCAAGCCTTTAGTGCACCACAATCTTCGCGAAGCAACTCATATGTGGGTCCGAATATACCACGTTCGGAAACCACTAAAAACGCCATATGCTGCACCTTTCTCGGTAATAGAGCGCGGCAATAAGGTTTCCAATTTGGAATTCCTTGACGGAAGAAGGGACACTGTCTCAGTGGACAGATTAAAACCTGCGAGATTACCTCCATCACACAATGGTAAGGTGTCGAGCGATCAGCAACGCCTCTGGACTCAGGGAGAAAACAGGAAGAGGACAAGGTGCACTTGACCTCGTATAGTGCTTGGCATGGTAGAGAACGATGCACAGGAAGTCAACCAGACACCTCTATAGGAACCGGAAAGAGGAACAGCAAGACGGACGTTTTCACGATCTACGGGAGGTGAGTCACCTTTGCCAGGATTTCGTTGTTCATGTATTTCTAATCCTTGTGTAGGCCATATTGTAACGCTACATTAAATGAAAGAGGAAGAGCCATAAATATATACACGACTCGCTGCCTCTATAACTTTATTACATGACTTACTATGTGTTCGTTAAGTGTCGTAATTATAATTTATGCCGAAATCTAATGAAAGGACAAAAATTGTGGATAAATTGTGTATAAATGCATTAAATATTATTAATATTGTATTATATGGCAAAACATGGCAAAAATTAGCCAGTTTTGGTACAGGCATGAACTTATATAAGTGTGGATGCCCTGTACTTATGTTGTAAATGCTGTCAGATATTAAGTGTGCCAAATATAAGTATTTCACATGCAATGTTATACGCTATTTTCTCACTAACTTATTTACTGGCAGGGGAGTCCTTTGATGATCGGATTATGTAATAGATAAGCTACTGGCAACAAATTGCAGGATTTAATAGGCCCAGCGAAAATCTCCACAAAATGGACGCGTGGTGGTCTTATTAAATCCCAGCATATTCCACACATATAAAATAATATGTTTAAAATTGGAATAAGGAAATGAGAATGTATAGATTAATTTGCATCAAGGAATTGGAATACAAAAATTAAGGAATGTAAATATATTTGTTAATGCATATATATAGAAGGCAAGTGGCCGTTAGAATTGCGCGCGGAACACATGAATGTACGTACGAGTGAAAGTTCAGAAAAACCTGTGTCAATAAGACAATAAACAAACAATTTACGTCTCAGAATAGATTTATCAAAAGACCAGAGTCTACGAAGCACCTGGTTAAATACACCCGTTGACTAAAAGTAATTGTATTACAAAGTTGCGACAAGCGTATCCTGTTATATAGATAAAAACTTGGGATATGTAAGTAATTCGACATACACAGCTTTCGGTAGGTCCGCCATATGGTGGAGAACAATAACCTCGACAACTGAAGAACATCCCACGGATGATTCTAGACCACGCCCTCTAAAAAATAAGCATATATATATATATATATATATATATATATATATATATATATATATATATATATATATATATATATATATATATAGTCGAAGCAACTCAGTTAGAATGATCATTGCATTATTAAGATTATAAATTCCTGTCATTAAGAAGATTATCTTGTTCGTTCCAGAATTTAATACTTCGTTTTGAATATATATAGACTGTTAGTGCCCGCAAAGTAACTTCGTAACGTAACGCTTGCCCCGTTAATAGGCCAATATTAGAATAAATTATATTTTTTCAGCGTCCTTTTTTACCTCGATTTACCCCGAAACCTTCGGTAAGTCGAGCCAAAATAAGAACACACTGAGTCAGATTAACTTAATTCACCTTCTTATAAGTTGGGGACCCCCTTAAATTTGTAACACACACACACACACCTCCTATAACTTTTGTTTCGTAACCTAATCTATCAAAATTTTCTATCGTTTTAGCTCTTAACTTTGATCCAACTGATTCTCTGCACACGAAGACTTTGACTTTCTCAAGAGCTGTTTCCTACGGAATCGCTTTGTCACCTTTTGTTCAAAAATGGATTCGTCGGTTTTTGGATAAATTATACACAAATCCTCTTCAAAATGTCACTGTCTCTAAGGATCTTGAATAAATTTTCCTTCAAGATATCAGTCTTTTTAAATAGTGATTTACGTCTTAATCTTTATATCGTCCTAAAAACATTATTTATTAATAATGTTCACCATTTTTTTCCATTTTAAAACTAGGCTCTTCCATGAGACTAGCTGTTCAATTGTAAATGAATTTACTTGCCTTAAGTGTCTCCAGAGTATTATATTAGAAACATCTCGTTCATTGCAGACGTGAGTCTGTTTCCATTTAAGAATCAGTCCACGTTCTGGCACTGTAATCACCAATAAAGAGTCGTTCAAATCATAAATAATTCAAGCCTATGTGATATACATTTCCAAATATATCAATGTAAATATCATTTCCCAACAATATCTTTAAATTTTATGTATTTCAAAGACTATTTCTCTCAAAGTTCTTCAATCACTTTTAATAAAATATTTACCCAACTCTTAATAGGGCTTCAGGGCCTTCTCCCTACTAGTCATATCCAAGGCTGAGATCACTAATTAGTTTCTTCATTTTAATATTTCCTGGTTGGAGGGTGATCTATTCTATGATTTGTTTAAATGTCTACTTATGTGGTCAGTGGGGTTTTTCGTACTTGTTAGATCAATAAACAACCAGGAAATATCAAAATGAAGAAAAAAATTGGTGATTTCAACCCTGGACACGCCTACAGAACCATGAAGATCCACATGGTTAGAAACACTCTCAGGCCCATAATTAATCAAATTCTTAACCCTACGTATGAATTGGATAAACTCTTAAACTAAATATTAACTCCTTACCTGCCTAACAAATACAGCCTGAAATTCACGATCAACTTTATTGATATATCTCGATCCACAACTCCTAGAAAAACAAAAAAAAACAATAGCCTCTATGGATGTAGAATCACTATTCCCGAAAATGCCAGACGCCAGAATGATAAACATTATATAAGAATTCATCTACAACAAAATAACCGCCATCCCGCCTATTGGCATACCAATGTCAGCAATGAGAAAACTTCTTAAAGCCTATAATTCTGAAGCCTCTTTTTATGGACCCAATGAGATATGTACGAGGGGCGGTCAATAAATTTTGCAAATCGGTAGGGCAAAACAGAGGAAGGGGGATGGCTGTTTGTGGGGGTGTTAGGACAAGTTATGACAAGTCAGGACCTGCAGCCGCATGCTTCTGCCTCGTATATTTAAGAAGCAGTAGATGATCGCAGATCGTCAGTCACAAATTTTTCAACAATGGAGAAGTTTGAGAACCGCACAGTGATCAAATTTTTGACCAAGGAAGGCAAGAATGCAAAAGAGATCCATGAACGCATGGTTGCAGTGTACACCAACACCGCCCCTTCCTATACAACCATTTCTCGCTGGAATAGCAAGTTCCGCCATAGTCGTGAGTCCCTTGAAGATGACCCCCGACAGGACGCCCGTCAGACATGACCAACGAGGACAATGTGGCCCGTGTGGAGAGGATGATCCTCGAAAATCGACGAGTGAAGGTCGAAGAAATCGAGCGAGAACTGGGAATATCACATGGAAGTGTTATCAACATCATCCACGACAATTTGGCCATGACCAAGGTATCTGCCCATTGGGTCCCTAGAAACCTCACGCCCTATGATCGACTTCAACTTCGTCAAAGTCCACAAGGCCAGAGTTGCACAAGCTGCCCTGCGCGAGTGCGGATTCGAGGAGCTCAACCATCCCGCCCCCCCTACAATCTAGATCTGGTCCCTAGCGACTACTTTTTATTCCGCCAGCTCAAGGCTGCACTGCGTGGACGCCGGTATGGGGACGATGAAGATGTCCAGCTCGCCGTCCAGGAGTGGATTGAACAGCAGTCGGGAGATTTCTGGTTGTCGGGAATTCGAAGCCTCAGGGACAAGTGGCGCAAGTGCATTGAAGTCGAGGGTAGTTATATTGAAAAATAATAAAACACTTTTCCTCATATCTCGTTTCCTTATATCCGAATTGCAAAACTTATTGACTGCTCCTCGTACCTTCAAGTTGGCGGAGTTACTAGGGGTTCTCGTCTGGGAACTCTCTTGCTAACTTTTATATGGGAGTCGTAAAAGAAAATGTTTTCTCTAGGGTACCCAAGCCTCACATCTACTGCAGATACATTGATGATATTTACATAGATGTACAATCCCAAAACGAAATACATAGCCTCGAGAAAACTTTTAAAGATTGCTCTCCTCTAAACTCCACCATGGAACTTAGCCAAGATAATCAATTACCTTTTTTAGCTACCTCAACTACAAATCTGAAGTGACACGATAACCACCAATCCCGGTCTTTGCATGAATGCAGAAAGTGAATTCTCCAAACACTACAAGAAAAGCTTAATTACATCATATATCAACCGTGCCTTCACACACTACACCACTTGGAAGGAAACACATAATGATGTTGAAAGAGCCACACAGGGACTTGTTAATGACAGATTTAGCAACTACAAAATACAGACAGTCATTAGAGAAAAAATGTACCGATGGTACCTTACAGAACCTCCGAACAACCTAAATATAGACAAATAAAATACCATAAAACTTTTCTACAAGAGCACGATGAGGACAGAATATCAAGTTGATGAAAGAATAATGAAGGAAATCATTAACCGGATACACATACACTAGAAAATACGAAGTGCGACTTAACAGAAATTGATGGATGGCAATTACTCTTCTTTGAAGCTATATTTATTCAAGGAAAGCAACTAAGGTTAAACATACAATTCATTTCCCACGAAATACTTCCAGGTGCAAGAGAACGGAGTCGAGCAAAAGTGCGCGATTAACCTATTCGACCCAAGTTACTAATCACCATGGGAAAAGGAGCTTAACCTTTGCCCACCATCCGTTGGCCGAAAGTTCACTACCTTTGACTATTCCTACTCTTCCCTAATGGGACTTAGTTCGCTTAACCGTTTCCATGTTTTTGTTTCTTAGTAACTCTTTAACCAAATATTGTAATATATAAACCCATTTCTTGCAATATTTGTCCACTTTACCTCTGAAAATAATACGTGCAGTATCGAAACGTGTGAGTGTAATAAAATATTATGTAAAAATTACAATGAATTTTGTGGAACTTATTCACAAGTTGGACAAAAATGAGGAGAATAAAAGACAAATCGAGAGATTTGAAAAATAAAATTATTGATACAAAATTTGCCGGACCTGCAGTCGCACGCTCCTGCCTCGTATATTTAAGAAGCAGTAGATGATCGCAGATCGTCAGTCACAAATTTTTCAACAATGGAGAACTTAGACCATAGGTCTGGGTTCGAGTCCTTGCCAGGGCGATGTGTTTTTTTATCTTAGCTTGTCTCGGGGTCATCTCCTGTAAGATCTCTGCTCCGCTGTTTCTGTGTAAATATTCACACATTACCTGGATCAGGCAACATAAGCCTGAACGTGATAGATGCTTGCTAGTTTGCACGTCAACCATAACTGGCCGATTTTTTCGGTCATATAAGGAAGGGATGTATTCACCTTGCAGATTCACCATATATCATCCTGTAAACACAGTTTCATTCGACGGTGATATTTGCAGATGCAAATGGAAAGTGTAATTGGGAAAAATCTGTTGTCTCTGTTGTTGGTCCTGTTAGCTCAGTCGGCTGAGCGTTGGTCTAGATAACCCGAGGTGTGAGGTTCGAGGCCTTGCCGGAACGATGTTTTTTTTTATTCTCGTAGCTTGTCTTCGGGTGATCTCTTTTAATATATCTGCTCCTCTTTTTAAGTGGAAATTTTCACACATTACCTGGATCAGACAACATAAGCTTGAACGTGGTAGATGCTTGCTAGTTTGCACGCCAACCATAACTGGCTGATAATTTTCGGTCGTACAAAGAAGGAATGTATTCACCTTTCAGATTCAACATATACGAGCTTGCAAGCACAGTTTCATTGAACGGTGGTCTTTGGAGATGCGAACGGAAAGTCTACTTGGGTAAAATATGTCGTTGCTGCTGTTGGCCCCGTTTGCTGAGTCGGTAGAGCGTTGCTCTAGATAACCCGACGTCTAAGATTCTAGCCTTTGCCGGGTCGATGTTTTTTTCCCAGGGCTTGTCTCTGCTCATCTCCTGTAGGATCTCTGCTCTTCTGTTTATGTATAAATTTTCACATATTTCCTGGATAAGGCAACATAAGCCTTTAAAGTTATAGATGCTTGTAGTTTGCACACCAACCACAAATGGATACAATTTTGTATTGTCTTATATTTTTTATTCTTTATTTAATATAATGTTTTTTGCAAATAAGAATTATTTTTAAAAATGATAACCGCGTTTTCGCAATCAATTCTATGCGATTCAGATCTTTTTAACAATAATGTATTAGAAGATTTTACCTGTTCTCACACTATAGTTATGCTGACTTAGTCTTTTGTTTAAGGGTTTGCCAATTTGGCCGATATAATATTTTGGGTAATCTTTACATGGAATTATCAAAATAGAATTTTTTATGTTGCGTGGAGAATTTTTCCTCAATATTTTTTAAAATTCTGGTTTGATAGTTGAAAACTAGATTTATTTCGAAAAGTCAGAAGATTTTTCAAAGGAACTGATTTTTTTAAGATGTCTGGATGAACTGTTCACCACTTCTGATGGAACACGGTTCTATCTACGGCAGTTCTTGTACGAGAAAAAGTTCCAGCAAATGCTAATCCGGAATAAGGCTAAATCGAACCTGTAACCCTGGTTACACGACGGATTGGTGTTCAACTTCCTGTAATCCACGTTTTATCTCCCTGTAAAATCCTAAAGATTAAATGATGTCTCACTTAAAATACGCGTTTCCAGGGAGA
Organism: Ceratothoa steindachneri; assembly: GCA_963969495.1. Taxonomy (NCBI): domain Eukaryota; kingdom Metazoa; phylum Arthropoda; class Malacostraca; order Isopoda; family Cymothoidae; genus Ceratothoa; species Ceratothoa steindachneri. Next base: position 14,719,989 of record OZ018323.1, on the reverse strand, counting down.
ACAGTCCCAATTTTTGTAATGGGTGCTGATAATCTTTGTTCGTAAGGAACTGGAATAGACAAATGGCCCTAGCCTGAACCCGTTGCAGCCGATCAATAGCCTTACGAAGTATCATCATCTTCATTTCAGGCATTTGCCTCTCACTGCTGAGAGAAGCCGATTTTCATTTTTCTAGATTTGTATCATCATGTGATGTTTTGGGTCATAAGCTAGATTTGACTACTAGGTGTCGTATCCATCGGACGTGTTCTCGGTGAGCTCTCTATTCAGTGACGTTTTTTCGTTTTTGACTTTTCGTTGTAATATATTTAAGTTCAGGAAGATAGTTAACTTTGAGTAGTAGACATAATACTAAAGGAATTGTTAATTATATTGGGAAAAGTTTCTCAGTATGGCTGTTGCTTTGGATGATGTGAGTATACCTTTTGATGTCAGCATTGTTTATGTAGTTTGTGATTTTTGTGCTGAAAGAAGAACAAATGTATCTGAATGCCCGGTTTGTTATGTGACTAGTGCAAATGTGGTTTTGGTAGAGGAGATGAGTCGGTTGCGTGATGAGTGCAAGAGATTAAGTGAGTTTGTGAATGAAGTGAGAAGGGATGTGAGTGTACGCATGAAGAATGTGGCTGGGATCAGGAGGGTGGAAGATAGGCATAGACTAGGGACTGGAGAGAAAGAAGTGACTAATGTGAGTGAAGATGAATGGTGGGTGAATGTGTATAGAATAGATAGGTTAAGACAGGCTAGGTCTGTGAGTAAGAGGGACATGGAACCTGCTAGGTTGACTAACAGGTTCGATGCCCTGATAGAGGAAGAGGTTGAAAGTGATTTGTCTGATGTGGTTGTAGCAGAAAGTGAAATAAGTGGTAGTTTGGATGAGAACAGGAGGAAGGGTAATGCTAGGCCTAGGGGGACTAGGAGGATGATTGGGGTGCTTGTGATGGTGACTCTCAGGTTCGATATTTAGATAGGAAGTTGAGTGCGAGCAAATGGAAGGGGGTGAGAGTTCGTTTGCCGGGTGCTGGTGTAAATGATGTGTCTGAGATGTATGATAGTCTGGTGTCTGGGTGTGAGAGGGATGCAGTTGTGATTACGCATGTGGGAGTAAATTATGTAAAAAAGGTGGGTTTATGTGAGTTGCGAGAGAGGTACAAAAGGTTAATTGAAATGATGAGTGAAAGTAGAATGAAAAGCGTTGTTTCAGGTGTGCTTCCGATATTGAATGTGGGGATGGAATGGTTGTCTCGTGCAATTGGACTGATGAGTATGTGAAAGGCCTGTGTGAGGTTTCTGGATTAGTGTTTGTAGATGATTGGAATGGGTTTTATGGGAATAAGGCATTGTATGAATTGGATGGACTCCATTTAAGCCGGGCCGGGGTTGATTTGTTGTGCAGGAGTTCGATAGTGTCGTTATGTCTTTGCAGGCGGGAAACTAGTTACTGATAGTGGTCATGGAAATATAAGGGTACAGGGTGGGGCAGGGAAAGGAAAGAGATGCAGAGGAGATAGAGTGGAATGTATACATTCTAAAAGAGGTGCTTCAGGGATATGAGGGCTCAGTTGTCTTTATACCAATGCTCGTCACTAACTCTATAATTTAAGAAGGGGATTTTTTTAGTATTTAAATATTAATTTCATCTTAGTTTGGTTATGACATGTTTTTTGTCAAAGTTGTTTCTAATAATTCTTTTTATAATAATATAAAAAAAATGGTGAAGTTCAGAAATAAATATAGGTATCGAAATTTTGTGAATTTTTTAAAACCCAAAGAATTATAAATGGTGAAGTTCAGAAAATTTATTTTTATATATCTTCTTCTATAACTATATTTTAGCAACGTGATATTTTGAAAGGGGGGGAAATTTAGTTTAAAGGTTCCTTTTTAAAATTATTATTATTGGCGAAGTTCAGAAAATTTATAAAAATTTAACCATGGCTGCTTTTTTTTAGATTTGAAATTTTAATCTTATTAGCGAAACGCAAGCTCCCCCGAAGGAGGGAGTGGCGAAGCCATTGCCTGGTAGTCTTAGAAATAAGAAAGATGAGTTATTTAGTTATATTATTGATGAAGATATAGATATAATATGTGTAATAGAATCATGGGTTAATGAAAATAAATTTAATGACAACGTGAGTGAATTTGAACTACAGAGTTATGATATGCACATTAGTCAAAGGAGAGATAGGATGGGTGGTGGGTTGATTATTTATATCAGAAATAGCATTTCTTCAAATCTAAAGAATTCTATAGAGCAAGAAGAAGTTAATTTGAGTTACTGTGGATAGATATTATGGTCAGTAAAAATAGGATAATACACTTGGGAGCCTTTTCCAGACCACCCGGACAGACTGACTGTATTAATGAGCTAATGATCAGGGAAATAAGGAAAGGATGTGAAGTAGATACAGTTATTCTTGTTGACTTTAATTTAAATTCTGTGAAATGGGAAAATATGATAGGAAGGGATAAAGCCAATTGTAAGTTTATAGAATGCTTTGAGTATAATCTTTTTACTCAATTTGTTAATAAGCCAAAAAGGGGTGCCAATATCTTAGATCTGGTTCTTTCAAATGATGATCACTTGGTTCAGGAAATGACTGTCGGGGAAGCATTGGGAAATAGTGATCATCGGATGGTTCATTTTAACTTGGAAATAGTAAAAGGTAGAACATCAACAAACTCCACAAAAACTCCAAATTTTTATAGGGGATATTACGATAAATTACGAAACTTGCAAATCAGATTAGGTGGGTTATAGAATTCAGGGGGAAGAATTCTTATGAGATGTGAGACACTTTAAGAATATACTAAAAATAGTCCAAGCGCAATGTTTTCCAATGAAGGCTATTAGGAAGAAATGTAGGAAGCCGTTGTGGTGGAATCACGAGATAGCTAGGAAAATTTCTGAGAAGAAGAGAGCATACCAGAGATTACAGAGAGAAAGTACTTTTGACAATTTAAATCATTATAGGTCGACCAGAAATGAGCTAAATAAGATTATTAAGAAGAACAAAAGGGCAGCAGAAATTAATTTAGCTCAAAATAATATTAAAGATCCAAGAAAATTCTCTAGCTATTATAAATTTAATATCAAATCTAACAGTGATAAAATAGGGCCTATTAGATATGAAGGGGTTTTGAAAGAATCTGATGAGGAAATACTAGAGGTCCTTAATGATCATTTTGCTTCAGTATTCATAGAAGAGAAACCAGTTAGATTAATTGATGATAATTCTAAGTCAAGGGAAGTAGTGTTGAATACCGTTAATGTGAACAGGGAAATAATTAAAGGACTTATATTGGAGTTAAATACTACTAAGTCATCTGGCCCAGACAACATCTATTCTAGGTTACTCAAAGAAGGTGTAGATAGTATTGCAGTAGCTCTTGAGAAGTTATATACTAGATTACTAGATTTTGGAGAAAAAACTAATGATTGGAAATTAGCGAATGTAGTGCCAACTTTTAAAAAGGGAAGTAATAAGGACCCGAATAACTTTAGGCCGGTAAGCTTAACTTCTCTTGTTTGTAAAATTCTTGAGAAGATAGTTAAGAAGGGGATTTCTGACTATCTAGATAAGGGAGAGATTGTTGATGTAATTTACTTAGATTTTAGCAAAGTTTTTGATAAGGTTCCAATTAAGAGACTAGTTGAAAAATTAAAAAAAGTATGAGATAAGTGGTAAAGTTTTGAATTGGATAACTGAATGGCTTAAAGATAGGAAACAAAGAGTTGTACTGAATGGGGTGAGCTCACATTGGAGGGACGTTATCAGTGGCGTACCTCAAGGATCCGTTCTAGGCCCTTTATTATTCATAATTTATATAAATGATCTTGGAGAGGCTATAAATAGCAAAGTGTCAATTTTTGCTGATGACACTAAATTGGCAGCTGTAGTCAAGGAAGCTGAGGGTAGCTTTAAAGTGCAGAGTGACTTAAAGAAGTTATTAACTTGGGCTCAGAAGTGGCAAATGACTTTTAACCTTAAAAAATGCAAAGCTCTCAACATGGGAAGGGATAATAGGGAATTTAGCTATGAAATGGATGGGCATTGGCTGAATTCAGTTGAGGATGAGAAGGACTTAGGCGTAGTAGTAGATAGATCACTGAAGTTTTCAAAGCAGTGTATTGAGGAAAAAAATAGAGCAAATAGGGTGCTAGGATACATTAAAAGGAATGTTAGCTACAAGAGTAAATAGGTTATCCTTAAGCTCGTAAGTAAGGCCACATTTAGAGTACTGTATACAAGCATGGTTACCACATTTTAGACATGACCTCAACCTGCTAGAGTCAGTACAAAGGAAGGCAACAAAAATAATACCTTCCCTGAAGCACCTTGAATATGAAGATAGACTGAAGGTACTAAATATGTTCTCATTTGAGAGAAGATGTGTGAGGGGAGATAGGATTGAGCTTTTTAAAATCTGTTCTGGGATGGATAAGTTGGATTTTAGCAAGTTATTTGAGTTGGAAGATAGTAATAGGACTAGGGGTCACCACTTAGAAATTATAAAACAGAAGTGCAGGTTGGATATTAGAAAATATTTTTTCACCAATAGAGTGGTAGATTACTGGAATAGTTTGCCATCTGAGATGGTAGACAGTCCAAACTTGAATGTATTCAAACGCAGGTTAAATGATTTTATGGCGAGGGTGGGTTAACTTTGAAGGGTATTCTGGACTCATTCCTGTGGATGCAGTTTTTTATTATTGTATATTACGATTGATTTGGATTTTGACCAGTCTTGATGCTGATGCTTTTTGTTTTTGACGCATTCCTGTGTATGATTCGATCTTTATACTGTAGATGCATGATCGGACACAATTTTATGGATTGTTTAAATTGTATATTGTGGATGCATAATCTGATACAATCCTATGGATGCATTTTGTGAGTGGATTTTGACAGATGCAAATGACCTTTGATAGGCCCTTGTGGCTTTTGTCATCTGTGAAATTATGTTATGTTATGTTATTGCTGGCCCATTAGCTGTTGGTAGGTAGGGGCCGTCACCACTGGATTTATTTTTGCCGCGTCTGGAATCAAATCCAGGAGCTTTTGTTTTAAAATCCAGCACGCTAACCACTACGTTAGCGAGCCTCTCATTAAGAAGCAAAAAGGGCAGTAAATACATTTACAGTATTTAAATACTAAATATTAAATACATGAAAAAAGTGTATTTAGATACTAAATATATTTTGAAAATGTATTTAGTATTTAAATACTAAATACATTAAATGTATTTAGATACATTTCAAATACATGATATATAATGACAATCGATAAGACCATTGGTATCACAACAAAAAAATATCCATTAAAATGAAATTGTATATTATAATTACTAATGTAGGATATGACGACAATTGGACTTAGGTACTACACAAAAAATAGAAGTTCCATAGAATGAAATTTCAGTTAGGTATTTATATCAGCATTACATTTAAGTAATATCAGTTGCTGAAATGTTTCGTCAGATAAAGAACTACGTTCTGGAGATAAGATCAATCCTCTTAAAGAGAAGAGCCGTTCCACAGGAGCTGACGACAGAAGGGTGGTGTTGTATTTAATAAATAACTTTATTAGGTTTGGATATCTATCTAAACTTCGAATGTTTTATTTGAATCCTGGAGGTAACTGACCATTCTAAATCAGCGGTTGATCATGTTTGAGTGGATGATTCAGCTTCGTGTCCCTCTACTAAATTCTCAACCACTTGAATCATAATATTTTTAACAGAGTCTTGGTGGCTTGAACTGTCTCATGAAATACTGATATCTAACCAGCGGAGTTTGAAGAATGGATGGCTTGTTGACGCAATAATGGCATCTGCAACGCTGACTTCATTTGCCATGGTCAAATAAGATTAGTAGCGCTTTCCAAAGCCCTTAGTGACTGCACTTAGAAGAGGTTGGCCAAGTTTCAGAGAACGTGACTGAAGGCTCTTCAGCTTTTTCTTCACAGAGAGCAAGGTAGGGAGCAATTCTCCATAAAAACAGTTTTGTTCTCCCTGTAGGAGCCAAAACTGAGACATACTCCCCAAGAAAATCAATTTCGTGACTTCTGAACACTGGAAGTTCAAGGAACATCATGAGTTGATGTAATTTGTCCTCCTGGTGTTTTAAAAGTAATGACAATGCATCAAACAGAGAGTTCCACCTTGTAATGCAAGGCACATTTAATGAGAAGTTGATAACAGTTTTGATAATCTCTGCTGATTTTGGACGACTGCTTTTGTTCCATAAGGCTGAGCATTTTCCCATCTCAGTATGATTGATATTTGCCAAAGAAGATATTTTCAATGCCTGTTTTGCATCAGTTGTGGCGACGAGAATGAGTGTGTGTGAAGCACAGCGCACATGCTTGGGTCAGACGAAAGGTGTTCTTTCTGATCTAAGGCACTTCTCATTAAGAAACTATCCTCTAGCTCGTGCTCACCTTGATCTTCCCCACCTACCTTGATTCCATCTTCTGAATCTGTGGACACATTTGCATCAGTGACTGCAAATTCCTTAAACGCTTTAACAAAATTAGAGCCGTTATCAGTGACGGTGCTCGTGAATTTCTGCATGGGGATATTGTATTCATTATTGATATTCTACATATGTTCAGCAATTTTGATGTAGTTATGTTCTCCTTTGAAGTGGCAGCATGCCAATACTCCACTGTAACGGACAAGAGCAGCTGAAAAAAATAAAATAAGAGTCCAACGTTTGTCTCATAAATGTTTCCATAAAATTTACCTATTAATAGCAGGCAATGGTTTCGGCACTCCCCCTGCGCTTCACTACTAAGATTGAAATTTAAAATCTAAAAAAAAGCAGCCATGGTTAAATTTTTTTAATTTTTCTGTACTTCGCCAATTATAATAATTTTAAAAAGGAACTCGAAACTAAATTTCCCGCCTTTCAAAATATCGCGTTGCTAAAATATAGTTATAGAAGAAGATATATAAAAATAAATTTTCTGACTTCACTATTTGTAATTCTTTGTTTTTTTTTTAAATATTCACAAAAGTTCGATACTTATATTTATTTCTGAACTTCACCATTTTGTTTTTTGATATTATAAAATAATTATTAGAAATAACTTTATATAAAAACATAAGTCATAACTAAACTAAGACGAAATTATTATTCAAATTCTCAAAAAAAAACACCTTCTTAAATTATAGAGTTAGTGATGATAACTGAGATAAATTCCACCAACAAATAGGTCTGCTTTCAGCCAAGAGCTGAAAGCAATGAACTGTAACGCCCAAAAAACTACGGTGACGAGTTGACCAAATATCTGCAGTAAGACATAAGTAAGAGGCGCTATCTAGTTTATTCTTCAGTAGAGCTCTTGTCACTTTCTCTTCTTCGATAAGATTTCGGCCTAGTGTCCGCCTTAAAATGACGTCAATTGAAGAATTTAGACTTGCGGCAGTGGAATGTGTGATTATTGTGAGTGAAATTGATTTTCACAGTGAAATGAGAATATATGGTATGCATATAAAATTATATATATATATATAAAATGTAGCTATATGAATATCCTATAGGTATATAGGACTGGTACATTAATTCATAAATATATTATTAGTCGTTCATATTCAGAATTACATAGTAAAATATTGACTTTCAGTATTGTTATAAATATATATATATATACATTATCAAGCTTATTTCCTACATTTTTTACGGGTGGGCTTGCTAGTTTTGATATAATGATATACAGCTATTGCTACTATAACGAAATACTTCTTTCTAAGAATTTATCTAATAACTACATATAATCGATCATTAATTGTACTTATTATTCATGAAAATATTTATTAAATAATATTTTCAAGTAAATTATAGCGCCCTTTAAGAATATATGTATGTGTATTCTCATGAAATTATCGCAATATATTAACCTCTGTTGTTTGTATATGTCTTCCTTTATTTAACTTCGTTATATAGCCTACGTAGTGACCAATGATCCGATCGCTTTAGTATTCGGTCGTTATAAGAGCTTAACCTGTACTACTAATACTATAATTGTAAACAACATTTGTAACTCAGAACTCACCTTTAATTAATCTCACAAAAGTTGGCTGCTCCATGGTTGATAGGGGAAGCACACCTTGTATGATAAAATCTGCAATCAGTTTATCAACAACAGATTGTTTGACCTTCTTAGTATTCACTGCAAAACACTCCGGTAATGTCTTTACTTTAACACCGCTGCATGAAGGACCATCGTCTAATACTGAACATTTTCTTTTTGAATCTTTTCTTTGAGCTGTCACGTAGTTATCCGCTTTTTGCACCAAAGCAGGATGCTTTCCCTGTTGATAAATTTACACTATTAGATAATTGAAGGACATTTGTTTCAAGTTGCCATAATTCACGTTAAATTCAATCAGTATCTACTATAAATAAAGGTGTTGCAAAAGGAAGCAGGTAGGTTCGTGCATGGTAAACCTACGCCACTTAACATTACCGTTAGCTACTAGCAATTTTGCCATTTTTTAAAATAAGAAACAGTGAAACTTGTCAATTCAATTAAGTATCATATAATTAGCTTTAATAAATTCTTACCTTCAAATGAATGCGTATATTGGAAGTAGCATTGCTCGCTGCAGAGATTTCGCCATTGCATGATATACATACATATTTCACTTTTTTTCCGTCGGAAGATTTCACTCTAAAACTCTAAAAGTTTTACCATATAGTAATGGATGACTATTATTACATGATTATTTATCTTTCTCGTCTTTATTATTGTCTAATCTCTCGATTTCACACTCTTTTGAAGAAGCTGAAGTTGCCATGCAGCAGTTGAAATAACGCTGTGAGCGCTTTGACTTTCCAAACGAACACAACTGCGACCATCTGTTAACTGAATTTGAACTGATGCAAGCAATCTTCCCTCACCGACTCATGCAGTAAACCGTTTGTGTCATACAAGTTGCGACAAGCTAAATCATGCATTACACGTTCTTAACACCTATATAAACCTATTATCAGTAAAGTATTTACAAAAGGTATTTAAATACATGATCTCAAATGTATATACAAATACAATTTTAAATACATAACTATATTTAAATACTGCCCACCTCTGGAAATTACCAAGTTTAGGAAGAGAAGAGATCATAATGTTCTTATTCCATCGTCTAAATTTTGTTTGCATGCCCAAAATTCCAAACATATAAAACATTTCAGCCTGAGTTTCATTAGAAAAAATGGGGATTGAATCAACAAAGAAACGCCATCAAAGATTTCACCCACAGATGAAGCGAGTGCCATGAAAAGCAATTTCATTTTCCACATCATGGTCTTTCGGGTGCTCAGTAGCGCTGGCCACGTTATGTCTCCCTTTATCTTCCCGGAAGATCTCAGACTCAATACGAAGAAATACATCAATTGCATGGAAAGTTATTGTTGCCTTGAATCCAGGAGCTGTTCGCTAGATGGTGGTACGTGTGATACAAAGACAGGAGGAGCCATTCCTGATTTTAAAAGAATTACGTTGGTTTCATCACCCAGAACATCTTCCATCACACTGTCTATGACTGCAACCTACTTAACTATTATGTGTGGGGCGTGGTTGAGAAGAAGAGGAGGAGGAAGAAAAGGAAGAGGAGAGAAAGAGAGAGATATATAGATAGATGGATAGAGAGAAAGAGAGGGGGGGAGAGAGAGAGAAAGAGGGGAGAGAGTCACAAGGAGTCACAAGGAGTCACAAGGAGTCACAAGGAGTCACAAGCTAAAGTTGTACCTCAAAGGATATTGCTGTCTATAGCGTGGACGTACTATTTTAGGAAGGCCCTAACCTATAGCATAAGAGAAAGCATAGCACAGGCGAAGTCTCTCCCCTCCCACCTTTCCCATGCGGGCACAGAAAGCAGAAAAGACACCTGATTGTGATGAGAAAAAGTATCACAATCAGTAAAGTTTAATAGTATAGCTGAAACCGATTTTACTTGTTTCTATAATCTGCATTTTATACATATGTATACCTGGATTACATCACCAGTCTAGATTTGAATTGTTGTATAGTTGAATTATTCACCAGAGAGAGAGAACTACAGAAACAAGGTCCAGCAAAGACCCTAATGTCCTCCCAAGGCCAGTCCGCTTATACAAGATGTTAACTACCACTTTCTAACGTTAGTGTATCATGCTTTTTCTTTTTTTTACATGCGTTTTTTTATATTTAAACTACTGTACACACTTATCTGCATGTGTACCATTTGGCCTCTTTTTTGCATGCATTTTCTAACTATTTCACTTCCACGGTACACACTTATCTACATGTGTACCCTTGACATGCAGGTTCAGCTATCCCTCAAATACATCAACACGCTTCTTTGAACCAAGAGGAGGGATTGATAGGACAGTACTCTCTTCTCATGCAGGCTTCGCCTACTAGTGATGAAAATAATATAGGTATAGGACATACAGAAAAAGAAAAAAGGAATTCACATTCACTCCATGCAGGGAGGCGTCGCTGGCACCCACCTTTTTATGTGCTCATTTCATTATATTCCCAATTCCTTATTTCGTATGACGTTTTCTTCTATTCTCCTACTCAGTGGGGTACACAAGCACTCATTCATTTCAAATTGATTCAAAAGTTTCGTTTTCAGTACCAATTTAAAAGTAAGGGTGTATAGAACAATTTTGGTTCGAGTGTCAAGCAGTCAGACAAAAGAATTCAAAATGGCCGCCAAAATCCAAGATGGCCTCCAATTTCCAGCTTTTTTTAGAATTTCGCCTCATAACTTTTGTACTATTGAACCTAGAATGGTGATTTTGGTCTCTATACCTAGGTTTGCATGTATGCGTAATTGAATGAAAATAAAATAAACATTATTGGAACATATCTCCACTTATATTTAATCCTACTTCCAAGTAAATGCTTACACAATTGCTTGAAAAAACTCCTTAAACAATACATTCAATAAGAAAATGGCTAATAAATTAACCAAGACCCCTATATACGAGGGGCGGTCAATAAGTTTTGCGAATCGGTAGAGCAAAACAGAGGAAGGGGGGTGGCTGTTTGGGGGGGTGTTAAGACAAGTTATGACAAGTCAGGACCTGCAGCCGCACGCTCCTGCCTCGTCAGTTTCAGAAGAAGTAACTGATCTCAGATCGTCAGTCACAAATCTTTCAACAATGGAGAAGGTTGAGCACCGCGCAGTGATCAAACTTTTGACCAAGGAAGGCAAGAATGCAAAAGAGATCCATGAACGCATGGTTGCAGTGTACACCGACACCGCCCCTTCCTATGCAACCATTGCTCGCTGGAATAGGGAGTTCCGCCATGGTCGTGAGTCCCTTGATGATGACTCCCGTCCAGGACGCCCGTTAGACGTGACCAACGAGGACAATGTGGCCCGTGTGGAGAGGATGATCCTCGAAAATCGACGAGTGAAGGTCGAAGAAATTGAGCGAGAACTTAGAATATCACATGGAAGTGTTATCAACATCATTCACGACAATTTGACCATGACCAAGGTCTGTGCCCGTTGGGTCCCTAGAAACCTCACGACCCATGATCCACTTCAACGTCATCAAAGTCCACAAGGCCAGAGTTGCACAAGCTGCCCTGCGCGAGTGCGGATTCGAAGAGCTCCCCCCCCCCCCTCCCCCTACAGTTCAGATCTGGACCCTAGCGACTACTTTTTACTCTGCCAGCTCAAGGCTGCACTGCGTGGACGCCGGTTTGGGGATGATGAAGATGTCCAGCTCGCCGTCCAGGAGGGGATTGAACAGCAGTCGAGATATTTCTGGCTGTCGGGAATTCGAAGCCTCAGGGACAAGTGGCGCAAGTGCATTGAAGACGACGGTAGTTATATTGAAAAATAATAAAACACTTATCCTCATATCTCGTTTCCTTATATCCGAATTGCAAAACTTATTAACCACCCCTCGTACATGTTAGTATTGGAAATTGTTCTAGTCCAGCTACTTCTCACATGTGCACTTGCACTGATGTGTGCACTTCAACTTTGTCTTTACGCATTTGCACCGAGAGCAGGTAATTGGGCAAGTGCACTTCACATACAGGTGGAACACATCCTTGAGGAGGGGCAGCGTGCTCCAAATTGGAAGCAACTTGCCGTCCTCTCCCTATAACCTATGGTTAGTTGGGTTGTTGACAGGCATCACATGCTCGCTTGGAAGACACTCCTTTTGAGATGTTGATCCAAAGCATCACTAGTTGGGGGAATTCTCTCCACGTCCCTAGTCTTCTGTGAGAACAACCTCATTCGGACGAGGTCAACATCTTTTTCCTCTTTTGATTCATTTGAGTGCAGCCTACAGACAAAGTTTTTTGCCACTTCTTTCAACCTCGGCGATGTTTGAAATTGAGTGTCGACAATAGTTGCAAATTGCTCCATAATGGGATAGTACTTGGTGCATCAACGTGCAGCAGGATCGTTTAACCTTGAACTTGAAGGAAGAAGTACTGTCTAATCCAGTGAATGCGCGGAAAAGGGACATGGCTTTGCACATTGTCGTGCCCAGGTTTGTGGCGATAGTGTTCAGGGAGATCATTTTGGTTGTCTTTCCAGCTTTGAAGGAGATCCAAATTTCTGTGGCCGGATTCAGAACCTTGATGTGATGAAAATTACTCAGAATGATTACGACAACACCTGTGTCTCCAGTATACACCATCCCAAGTGAGGAAGATGGAGGGCGTGGAGGATATGTACTAAGACACGCGTGTCAGCTTCCTCATGGGAAATGTTCTTTTGTTATCTTTTTTGACAAGAATGAGAATAGTTCCTTCTTGTTATCAACGTTCGCGTGAAAATTCTGCCAATTTCCTGGGATTTTGGCAGTACCAGATATGCGTTGTCGGATACCTGTTCTTCGTTTTTTCCCTGTGCCTCCTTTGATCGTCAGTGCACGATACTAGTCCAAGACAATATCTACTCTTGTCGATCGATTCAAGTCGTGGCGAACTCTTAGGCAGAATTCCTTGTCGGAATATGAATCAAAGGTCTTGCCTTGGACAGTTATACCAGGAAGTGAGTGTATAAGGACTCCACCTTTAATAATAATGAAGTCGTAAACATCTGGCGCAACTAGCTCTTCGACGACAGAAATGGCGCTACTTGTACTGGCTTCCATGATATATACCAAGAAATCTGACTTGGTACAAAAGCTCAGAGATTCTTTGGATGACAATGCAGTTGGGTATGGGGAAGATTCGTCCTGAGAAAACTCCCCCCAATCCCCCCCCCCCCCCCCCGTGTATGATTAGTACGAGAAAGACTTGACCAAAAAGCTCTGCATGACGTTTGAAGTGCTGCATTTTCAGCTTAATCGCTGACTTCTTTTGTGTTTTCTTCTCATGGAACAACAGTAAGTTGTTTCGCTTGATCAGTGCTGTCAGAGCTGTGTCATTTAAGTCAAGCACACTCTGTGTGAAGTTGTACTGCTCTTGTCCCATAAACTCGACTTTATGGACAGATACGGCAGCAGCCGCTGACTCACACACCTTGTTGTCTAATGTAACCAGGGCTCCACCGTGCTCCCCAAAAGGATTCCCATTGCTCAGCAACACCTCCATTAGATCCTTGGCATGGCGTAGAAACCAGTGCTGAGATGCATATCCTTCCTCATGATGAGGGAGTTCATCATCATCGTTATCATTTACACCAGTAAACTCCTCAACGACACGGCTTATTTCTGGGCCAGTCACGATCCAGCGTTCTAGCATGTCACGGTTATCTGTGAGACCAATAATGCCACCAACTCCTTTCACCCTTTTGTTGGCTTGCTCGTGTGCTTGATCAATGGGTAAGGGTGAGAAACGGCGATTGCTTCGAGTTATTGGCCAGTGTCCCTTCTTAAACTCTTCCTGGATGCAATCTTGTAGACCTTCCAGGTTTTGGATAAAGATTGGAATCCACCTGGCGTAATTCTGGTGATCTAGAGCAAAGAACAGAGGCACAAGCTTCTGCAGGGTAGTAACCATGAATTCAGCGTTGTTCCTTGCATGATCTGCAATAGCCTGTGCAAATCTAGATTCAATGCTGAGGACTTTCTTATATGACACGCTCAGAGCATACTTGTGTAGTAGTTCTAGCAACTTGTTGCTTCTTGTTTGGGAATGCAATTTGAGGGCCAGGAACACTGCAAGTGGAGGCTCACAATTCAAGTTCGCAGAAAGAGAAGTCATATTTAGCATGGCCAACTGACTCACAGTGAGGATCTTCCTGGAATTATCTTGTTTTGGCAATGATTTGGGTAATGCGAGAAGTTGACGGAAGAAATACTTTATACGTTATGGAACATATGATTCTTCGCAACCATTGGGAAATGAGCCATCAAACCTGAATGCATTGTCTTGATCCAAAACAGTTTTACAGAGAATCGATGCTGCCATTAATAATGTACTTACTTCCTCATCTGGTGTTTGAATTGCATCTGATATGACCTTTCTAGCCGTCTTCGATCAAATAATGAAATCTCGGTCTTGGATACCTTTCTCTTCTGTCAAATTCGGGAAGTGTTCCAGGACTCTTTCATTTAGGCGTGTCCGGTTCACAGTCTTCTGGATTCCATGTTGTTTTAATCTATCGGTCATCATATCTGTCAGATCTTGCAATGCAAAAATTCTAAGACCTCCAGTGACTTCTTCCTTTATAAATTGGAGCAATTCATTTTTTGTTGTGGCCTCGAGATTTTCGCTAGCTGTAACAATTCCGATGGTACTTGGCTTCAATGGCGACCACATCGCTTTCGTCAAGGAGTGCCACGATACGCTCTTCTTCCAGCGCGACTGCCTTGTCATGTATCTGTTGGGTAAGTGTAACCTTCTGGAAAGAATGGTCTGCTGCATTTGTTTCATCACCACAGAAGATACACAGATTACGATTAGCAGCTGCATGACTCCGCCGGGAACTTTTTCTTGCAAGAGGCAATCCTCCCTTATTACCTTTTTTTGCATAGTCAAGTGCTGATGCCCTGTAAAGCTCACGACAAGATTTATGCCAGGATGCACGATTCTTCTACATGGATTGTTCATCTGGAAGTTCTACGTCTGGGTGGGGATCAGCACCAATTGCTCTGAACTGAATTGAGAGGCTAATGATTTCTAAGTAGGCTCCCTCTCTACGACTGGTGACTGGATTCGCAAAAGGACAAACAAGCACTTCCTCAGTTTGCTTTTGTAACAAAATATACAACTGCCATATCCTTGCCTCAGACATCTCAGAAACAACCCGGAAAGAAACAAAGAAAAAAAACAATATTAAATAACTGCTGTCTGTACAAGTGGCGTCGCAAATAAAATTTGGTATTACCTGAAATATTATAAGAAAGGTCTTATCAGGATTATTCGCTGATGATGGTCATCGTTAATGACCGAAACGTACGGAAAATTAAATGTTCGTAACCATCGAATATGTCTTCATATTCCTGCCACGAATAAGGTTCCCAAGAAACGACTCCATCACCAATACATTGAGGAAGAGATACAATGAAGACGTTGTCCGCTGATTTCGCAGCTTAGAATCCACCTTCAAAAAACTTGAGAAAGCCAAACTGAATGTCCAATTTCTCTCAACATAATTCGCTGATGATGGTCATCGTTAATGACCGAAACGTCCAGAAAATTAAATGTTCGTAACCATCGCATATGTCTTCATATTCCTGCTATATATATATATATATATATATATATATATATATATATATATATATATATATACATTTGTATATCTGCCACGTTTAACTATTCCTCATTTATTTTTTGAATTCCCAATTAATTTTCTATTTTCTTTCATAGTCTCCGTTCGAGCTTGCGAAAGTGTTCCTTAAAAAAGCTATTCTATTCAGAGAATTTTTTGGTTCTCTGCGTAGCGTATTGTACTAACGGCATACTTTTAACTGTGATCAAACTGGTGCTCGCTGCCTCAGTGTGCCTGGTTCGAATCTCTTACCTGCACGGATTTTTTCGAAAAAGGTAATAAAAATATTACTGCAAGGAAAAATTATTCCGTTTTCTCTTTCAATGTGGTTTAATGAATTCATTTTCATCACTCTCTCATGTTACTTTGAGAGATATATACATTTGTATATCTGCCACGCGTTTAACTATTCCTTATTTATTCTTTGAATTCCCAATTAAATTTCTATTTTCTTTCATAGTCTCCGTTCGAGCTGGCGAAAGTGTTCCTTAAAAGCTATTCTATTCAGAGATTTTTTGGTTCTCTGCGTAGCGTAGTGTACTAACGGCATACTTTTAACTGTGATCAAAGCGGTGCTCGCTGCCTCAGTGTGCCTGGTTCGAATCTCTTCCCTGCACGGATTTTTTCGAAAAAGATAATAAAAATATTACTGCAAGGAAAAATTATTCCGTTTTCTCTTTCAATGTGGTTTAATGAATTCATTTTCATCATTCTCTCGTGTTACTTTGAATATATATATATATATATATATATATATATATATATATATATATATATATATATATATATATATATATGCTTGAAATATCCCAAAGGTAAATAATAGACAGAATAAGCCCAAACGTTTTCGTGTTTAGTTTGAGCACTTTATTTCCTTCTCATCTGCCCTTGCTCATTTCGTCAAGAATCTCTCTTCTGCTCTCCTCGCTTCTCATAAATTGAAATTTCAAGTGACGTTCCTCAACGACTGCATTACCGAAAAAGTAATCCCGAAGTGTTTTTTTCCAAAAGTATTCTTAAGTTGTACGACTGCCCCTTTGAAGACATTCACCGTCATATCATAGAAAAAAAAAACATCGTGACATATTTCGCATGAAGGGAACAGAAATGTTTCACGCTGTCCAGATTAGAAAGAGAAAGTTTAACCAGTCCATTCCTACTCTTCATAAGAAACCACTTCTTGATTTTTGCTACAACAATCTTTGACGTGAATGTTCTCGCGTTAAAGAAAATTTAGAAAGAAAATTAAGCCGACATATTACGGAAAGTTCATGGTCACGTGATTCTAACCTAGATGGCGTTGTTAACCTCTCATCGAAGGTGATATCCGATGACGTGAAACGGGCTCTGCGATTTGGCAGTGGTTTTTCATTCAGTAACAAGGTAAACTATGTTAAACTTGCTAAATATTTTATTCATCTTGAAAAGCATGGGAATATTGGCGTAAATGATGTGACTGTTTCTAAAAGGGGTTGTCTATTCTTCCCTAGACCGTATAACGGATCCATATATTCTTCCGCGCCGTTTTGTTTCGTCTGTACCGTTATGTTTATGATGTATTTTGTATTTGGCCTATTGAGTGTAACAACTAATTTCCTTGGTGCCCTAAATAACCTCGTACCCTATATTAATTTCACTCATGAATAAGAAGAAGCCGGAAAATTATCTCTTTTAGACACCATGGTACACTTCACACCGCAAAGTTTTAAGTTCTCGGTTTTCCGAAGGGCAATTCATGTTGCATCCTACAGCCATTTTTATTCTAATCATCCGCAAAAAACTAAAAATATCGGATTTTATTTCTTGGTATTTACGTGTTTTTAGAGTATATGACCCAGAATTTATCGATGGAGGGTTAGAATCAATCAAAATCATTAGTGAAAATTTAAATTAGCCGTCTTATTTTCTAAATGATTCCCTGCGCAGAGCTAAGCAGTCTTTCTATGAAAAAAAAATTAAAAACTTATTTACGCGAAATAGTATTTTAACGCTCCCTTTTGATAAACAGATGTCTCATGTTCCGAAATTCTTAAAATATTTTAATGTTAATGTTGTATTCTCTAATAATTCTACGTTACAAAACTTTGTAATTAAAAATCCTCCTCCTAATAAACTGGCATGCATTCATAAAATTCCGTGCAAATCTTGCCTTGGTTTTTACATAGGCCAGATAACAGAAACAGAAAGCTTAGATGTGAGCATTAAGCAACATAAGTACTGTTGTCGAACTGAGCACACTTTAAATGCACTGTTTATCCATTAATCTACTTTGAACTATTAAATAGATTGGTCTAATGCGAAAGAAATTTAAGGGGGTTCAAGATAGCCACTTAGTCACTTTTTTAGTATTTTGGTTCAGAAAACGCATTTTTGGATTTTTATATCATTTGATTGCAAATTTTATTCACTTTTTGATAGTATACATTTTTTTAGCAACATGACTAGAACATAGTGAAAATTAAGATAATGCAAAAACTTTTACATTCGCGGAAATTTTTCCTCAGATTTTTAGTTAATTTCTGAACAAAACCCAAAAACTACACCATTCGATTTTAAATATTTGCTTAAAAAAAAAACGGCTGCAAAGACTGGTTTATATTTTTAGCCTCATTCGAATTTAGATTGAACTAAATTCCAGGGCATTCAGAACACCCCTGCTATGCACCTCCCCCCCTCCCACCTCCCACTGAGAACGAAACCTATATTTGACCTTTTCCGAAAAAATTAAGTTTAAGTCCACCCTTTAAACAAATTTTCTTGGAACTAAAGAGAACTGATTTCAAATAATAATTAACTCATATAGGCATCATTTGCTTGTGAATTGAATTTGATGTCTTTATTTTTGTTATCCTATAGCAATTTAAATGATATTAGGTTTAAAGAGGCGGGTTCTGAAAGGCCCCCCTGTATCTCAAAAAAGGCTGCAAAAGTGATTATGATTTTGGCAGAAATAAAAAAGACTTTTAATGAGCTTTAATTTTATCTATAGTAATCTAATGTAGTATAAAGTTGAATAAACCGATGTTGTATCCCCTTAATGGAATCAGCCTTAATCAAATTCTCCCATAAAATTAACTTCAATTTAAGTTAGAGTCTATTTAAATTAGATAATTGTATCACGAATAATATTTGTTTGCAATATAAATTTAATTTGTTAAATTGATTTATATATTGTAATTACGCAGTTGGTTTTTCCTCTACACGATTGATTTTGTTCGTCGGCACGTGTAAATGACGTTACATTTCTCTGTTTATTAACTATTTCTTTATTTCATTGTACTTTGGCCACTGATGATGTAAACACGAAAGCGCTTGGGCTTATTCTGTGTATTATTTTCCTTTGGAATATTTCAAGCATCTTAGTACACGTGTTTTTAGGGGATTATTTTTGCATATATATATATATATATATATATATATATATATATATATATATATATATATATATAATTTAAAGATAGTTAAGACCATTTATGGCGCATCTGCGTATAACACCACAGAATAAATATTTGTATATCATATGTCTTTATTTAAATTCCACAGTATCTTTTATAATAATTTTGGTGGATTATGACCCCTTGCGAATGATAGTTTGTTTTTCTGTTAAATGTATGTTAACAATTAGGGTCAGGGGTAACCCCTTTCGCGTCGAATAATCATGTTGAGTTTGAACATCTACGTATCTAACAAATATCAAGATATATTCTTTTGTATTCTTACACCATTTTAAAATACAATTCGGCAAAGTTGTCACAAGTTGCTGCTTCCCTTTAATAGAGCAAACCAGGCAATAGCTTCGCTACTAAGATTAAAATTTTAAATCTAAAAAAAAAGCATCCATGGTTAAATTTTTATAAATTTTCTGAACTTTGACAATTATAATAATTTGAAAAGGAACTCTAAACTAAATTTCACCCCTTTCAAAATATCACGTTGCTAAAATATAGTTATAGAAGAAGATATATAAAAATAAATTTTCTTAACTTCACTATTTGTAATTCTTTGAGTTTTGAAAAATTCACGAAATTTCGATGCTTATATTTATTTCTGGACTTCACTATTTCTTTTTTGATATTATAAAAGAATTATTAGAAATAACTTTGATAAAATAAACATAAGTTATAACCAAACTAAGATGAAATTTCTACTCAAATACTTAAAAAAGATCCCCTTATTTAATTATAGAGTTAGTGATGATGATGATGTTGTGTGGAAAAGATTTTTTTCTCAATCAACCACCTAAATCAGTTTCTGTTTTTCGCGCGACTTCAAAAGAAGGGGGAAGATAAATAAACAAGGCTTTTCTTTTACTTTCAAAACGTCAGCTGCCGTTCCAAAGGTTTTATCGCACCCTACATTTGTATTTGTATCTGTTACTTTGTGCCTTTTCTATACTTCCTTAACTGCGAACTTAACGTTTTTGTTAAATTCAATCCGGAACATCGATAAGTAAGAACTTTTTAGCGATCGGACGTGTTCTCGGAGAGCTCTCTATTCAGTGACGTTTTTACATTTTTGATTTTTCGTTGTAATATATTCGGTAAGATAGTTAACTTTGAGTATTAGACATAATACTAAAGAAATTTTTAATTATATTTTGAAAAATTTCTCAGTATGGCTGTTGCTTTGGATGATGTGAGTATACCTTTTGATGTGAGCATTGTGTATGTAGTTTGTGATTTTTGTGCTAACATAACATAACATAACATAATTACACGGATGACAAAAGCCACAAGGGCCTATCAAAGGTCATCCGCCTCCGTCAAAACCCACCCACAAAAAGCACCATCACCAGGGGAAGACAAAATCAAAGTCCCCCACAATATAATATAACGGATGACAAAAGCCACAAGGGCTCATCATAGGTCATCCGAGTCAAGCGGCCTCTTTTTCAAGGCACCCAAACTCCCAGGAAAACTACATCCAGAGGATTGCATCCAGAAACAAGGGTATCACCAATCAAGGCTTGTCAAGAACTAAATCATGCAGCTATAGATATATACAAACAATATTAATATATACAAAACTTAGGAACCATCACAACCTTCCCTTCCCATAAACTCATCCAACCTACTCTTAAATACATTTAGATTTGGACTACCTACTACCCTCTGCGGCAATTTGTTCCAGAAGTCTACCACTCTATTGGTGAAAAAATATTTTCTTAAATCCAACCTACACCCTTGCTTTTTAATTTTCAAGTGGTGACCTCTAGTCCGATTTCCATCATCTAACTCAAAAAACTTGCTAACATCCAATTTATCTATCCCGGAAAAAATTTTAAACAGCTCAATCATATCCCCTCTCACACACCTCCTTTCGAACGAGAACATATTTAATACCCTCAGTCTATCTTCATATTCAAGGTGCCTCAGGGAAGGAATAATCTTTGTTGCCCTCCGTTGCACTGACTCAAGAAGGTTAATATCGTGTCTAAAATGTGGGGACCATGCCTGTATACAGTACTCTAGATGTGGCCTAACATAAGAGTTATAGAGTTTAAGAATAACCTCCTTACTTTTGTAACTGACATTTCTCTTAATAAAACCCAGCACTCTATTTGCCCTATTTCTTGCTTCAATACACTGCTTAGAAAACCTTAATGACTTATCTATTACTACTCCTAGATCTTTCTCATCCTCTACTGAGCTCAGCCAATGCCCATCCATTTCATAGTTAAATTCTCTATTATCTTTTCCCATATTAATAACTTTGCACTTATCAAGGTTGAAAGTCATTTGCCACTTATGTGCCCAGGATAACAATTTATTTAAGTCCCCCTGCACTTTAAAATTATCATCAATATCTTTAACTACAGCTGCTAATTTGGTATCATCCGCAAAAATTGACACTTTATTATTAACTGCCTCCCCAAGATCGTTTATATAGATGACAAATAATAATGGACCGAGAACTGATCCCTGAGGAACCCCACTGATAACATCCATCCACTCTGACTTTACACCATTTAGCACTACCCTTTGCTTCCTGTCTTTCAGCCACTCAGCTATCCAATTTGAAACACCCCCACATATCCCAATCATTTTTAATTTATGAACTAGTCTCCTGTGTGGTACCTTATCAAATGCTTTACTAAAATCTAAGTAAATTATATCTACATTCTCTCCCTTATCTACTTGATCTGTTACAAACTCCAGAAAGTCTAGTAAGTTAGTCAAACATGATCTACCTGATCTAAACCCATGCTGAGCATCGCTGATCAACCCCTCCCTCTCTAGATGTTGGCAAATCCCTTTTTTAACTATTTTCTCAAGAATTTTACAGACTACAGGAGTTAGGCTAACCGGTCTAAAGTTATTTGGATCCTCTTTACTACCCTTCTTGAAAATGGGGACTACATTCGCTCTCTTCCAATCATCGGGTATTTCTCCATATTCCAATGACCTAGTATATAACTTGTCCAGAGCTATTGAGATACTTTCTACCCCTTCTTTAAGTATCCTAGAATGAATATTATCAGGGCCGGAGGCCTTGGTAGTATCTAAATCACCTATTAGTCCTTTTATCATCCTCCGATCCACACAAATGTTAGTAAACACCTCTTTTCCTGACCTATGAGTACTATACATAGGACTATTTAGTTTCTCTTTTGTAAATACTGATGCAAAATGACCATTTAGTACCTCAACTATTTCCTCATCAGTTTCTCTCACAAACCCTTTATATTTGATAGGTCCTATTTTAACTCTGCCACACTTGTTATTAATTTTATAGTAACTAAAGAACTTTCTAGGATCTTTGTTGCTATCCTGAGCTAATTTAATTTCTGACACCCTTTTGTTCTTCTTTATAATCTTATTTAACTCATTCCTAGCCATTCTATAATCACTTAAATTTTGAATATTATTTTCTACCTGTAATTTTTTATATGCCCTTTTCTTCTCTGAAATTTTTCTAGCTATCTCCTGATTCCACCATAATGGTTTCCTACTTTTGTTCCTAATGGCCTTCATTGGGATACATTGTTCTTGGACTACATTTATTATATGCTTGAAAGTATCCCACATCCCATAAGCATTTTTACCTCTGAATTCTATATCCCAGTCTACCAAATTTAGCAAGCTTCGAAGTCTTACATAATCTCCCTTATGAAAATTTGGAACTTTTTCAGCATTCTCAGTTATTTTACCCTTCTCAATTCCCAAGTTAAAACGAACTATCTGATGGTCACTATTTCCCAATGCTTCCCCAACAGTCAATTCTTGAACTAAATGATCACTGTTAGAAAGTACTAAATCTAATATATTGTCCCCCCTCGTTGAATCGTTAACAAATTGATTCAAAAAATTATCCTCAAAGCATTCTATGAACCTGCCACTTGTTCTATCCCTACCTATCATATTTTCCCAGTCCACAGAGTTTAAGTTGAAGTCCCCAATAATAACTGCATCTGTTTCACATCCCTTACTTATTTCCCTTATCATTAGTTCATCTATATCATCAGTCTGCCCAGGTGGCCTGTAAAAAGCTCCCAAATGCACCATTCTATTTTTACTGAACCTAATATCTATCCAAAGTGACTCAACTCCATCCTGCTTTATTGAAGTATTTAAACTTGAAACAATGTTGTTTTTTATATAGATAATTATTCCTCCACCAATCCTACCTGTCCTTTGACTAATGTACATATTATAGCCCTGAAAATCAAATTCACTTATAGTGTCCTTAAATTCTATTTCATTAACCCATGATTCAGTAACGCATAATATATCTATATCCTCATTGCTAATATAACTAAATAGCTCATCCTTCTTGTTTCTAAGACTACGAGCATTTGTATAGAAACAATTTAACCCCCCTATCCCTGAAGCACCTCTTGAAACTTGAATGACCTCACCTCTATCGCCTTGGAACCTATTTCTGTTATCTGCCAAGTCCATTCTACTTTCAGTACTATAATGTCCTCTCATAATTCCCTGACCACTATTAGTATCTAGTTTCCCGCCCGCAAAGACCTAATAACACGATCATACTCCTCCCACAACACATCTACCCCCCTCCTACTCAAATGCAGTCCATCCATCGCATACATTTCTTTCATTCCAACAAACCTATCCCACACATCCACAAACATGACACCTTCCATCTCACACATCCTCCTCACATAATCATTCAGCCCAATTGCACGAGACATCCATTCTACCCCAACATCCATTCTTGGAAGCACACCTGTCACAACACCTTTCATTCTACTTTCTTTCACCTTTTCAATCAACCTCTTGTACCTCTCACGTAACTCACATGCACCCACTTTCTTCACATCATTCACTCCTACATGTGTAATCACAACCGCATCCCTTGCACAGCCAGACACCAGTTCCTCATACCTATCAGACAGATCTCTCACTCCAGCACCCGGCAAACACACCCTCAAACCATTCAATCTACTTGCATTCAACTTCCTATCTAAATATCTAACTCGCGAATCACCCATCACAAGCACTTCAGTCAGACTCCTATTCCTAACCCCCACAGACCTAACTCCATCCCCACTCCTATTCTCATTCAAACTACCAGTCACTCGAACTCCACCCCCACCCCCATCAGTCATATCACTTCCAGTTACTTCCTCTCTTAGGGCACTGAATCTATTAGTCAAGCTAATAGGATCTGTGTCCCTCTGACTCACACACCTATTCTCCCCCTGGCTAACCACCTCAACAGAGGCAACCCTATTCTCACAAAGAACAGGAGAAGCCTCCCTAGCTTCATGTTTCCTAACCACTCTCCACTGTCCCCCATCCTCACTAGGCCTATTTCTAACTAATCTAAGGGGGCTAACTTCACTATCCCTAGAACTATCACATCCTACCTCCTCCACTGGCCCTCTACCTTCACCTGAAACATCTAACTGGCCTACCTCACCACCTAACCTATTCCCAGCTCTAGGCCTAACACTAAGTTCCCTCCTGAGCTCAGCAACTAACCCCTCCAGCCTACATATCCTGTCTAAATCCTGCCTTCTCATCCCCTCTAAATCTACAATGCATTCACGCAGCCCACATACAACACATGTATACCCCTCACCTAATACACCACAACCAATGCATACATTCCGACACTCATGCTCACTTTCATCCCCAAACTCCATCACTTATTCAAACAAAGAAAGAATTTAAGTAGCAATAAGAAATAAAAAAAGAAGAGCAACTTAGCTTTCCTGATTGTGGTGAGAAAACAAAACAAAAAAACAAACAAACTATAGAAAGATCTGAAAAATAGATCAACAGACTGAGAGCTCTATAAAACACGTGCTACCTGTTCGAAGGTCAGTCGAAGACTGACTGAAAGAAGAATAAATGTATCTGAATGCCCGGTTTGTTATGTGACTAGTGCAAATGTGGTTTTGGTAAAGGAGATAAGTCAGTTGCATGATGAGTGCAAGAGATTAAGTGAGGGTAATTGTGAAGACTAGCTGCTCCGGCTGATTCTGACCTTTTGCTCAAGTGAATGAAGCTGATTTTCTTTTATGTTCCGTTTCCTTTCCAAAATGTTTCGGTAACACTTCAGATTCGGGGCACACGGTAGATGGCGCTGTTAGTCGGCTATAATTTGGGGCTACAATATATCTTATGACGTCAGACGGTAGCGTCAGATGTGAACAATCACGGCGTAATATTTTTGGTAATTGTGAAGACTATGGGCAGATCGTAGGCCTAGTTTTTTTTGGCTATTTTGGGCTACTTTCCGGTGTTACTTTTTTAGAGATGAAATCAAAGAATTTTATGGCTATTTTCATTTTTATACTGGGGGGCTGTGCCCCCCAGACCCCCCCAAAGGATTGAAACTCAGGGTCATCGCAGTGTTATCCCCGCGGCGAGCCATACCCAACAATGAGCCGACGCTCAAAATAATCGTTGATACTTACGCCAGACGGGTGGGTAGAGTTTACCGGCAGCAAGCCAGAATTCGGTAAGATGTTCGTATCCTTCAGATGACAAATTTGAATAGGCTGCCCATCCGTCAGATACGACTGTCGTGCCCGGCAAAATCCACTTTTTTTTTATCGCTGCGAGGAGGGTTTCTCGATATCAATTTGCCACCGAAACAATGAAAATTCTCTTTGTTTCACATTCGAACCCTCCAAAAACCCACTGCCCTTCCACTACACGGCCCATGGGCTTCGAGAAACGCAACATATTTCTCGTTGTCGGTTAAAATAGCACCGAAACGTTGAATAGGTAACAAACAAACTTCACACGAAAATGAAATTTTGACAAATGAGCGGGAATCGGCATGGGTGGTCGTTTAAATATGAGAGATGCGGACGGAAAAGTAGAGCATTGTTCCCGGAAATTTCGTGACTTTTTTTTTTACTGAAATTGACCATTTGTGTTTCCTGAACTACACATATAGTAATAAAAACACTAATACTGAACGCATCCATTTGGAACAATAATCAAAATGAAGGTCGTAAAAAACTTGTTAAAAAAATCCAAGAAGAGAAATAAATACGCAACAGAAAAAATACTATTTTCGTCAGAATTGAGACGTGAGACTTCATTAACAACACCGAAATATGGTTTAATCGAGCATTAAACAATGGGAAATTAAGTAACAAGTAAATAAAAAGACTAAATAATGTCAGGCATAGGGTAGGTAAGATATATAGAAAAGAAATAAGGGGGAAAAACATCTAAAATATAAGAAAAACCAAGTTTTTATCAATATAAAAAGCACAAAAAGCCTTGAAACAAATACAGCTTTCTGATTGGTCATTTATGAAACTGAATCCAGATCTGTGATTGGCCAGTGCGATAGCAGAAAAACAATGAAAAGTAGCCCCCAAAATAAACTAGAGTCGCATCTGCCCATAGTCTTCACAATTACCATATTTTTTTGGTATATGAGTTTATACTGAGGGGCTGTGCCCCCCAGACCCCCCAATTGATTGAAACTCAGGATCATCGCAGGGTGGTGCCCCTGCAGTGATATCTCCCCCATGAGCAGTCCCCTTGAATTTACTGGGTTTTTTTTCTCCCCAACAGCTTTTTACTGGCTGAAAAACCTAACCTAATAACAAACAATTCTTACTTTTATAGGTTTCTTGATTAGTTTATGCGCCTCTAGATAATCTAAAAGTTTCTCGCGATAAAACAAAGTAAAGCCGAATTTGAATAACAAAGAAGCACATGGAAAGCACGAAAATACAATCCTGGTTCTGTCTAGGATTCCATTGGAGTGCACCACCTTTGACTCTTATCACAATGCCTCTGCTCCCAAAGCTCACAGGGCTGGGGTATTGCATTCAGCCTTTTGGGATCACACACTCTCATGCTAGGTTCATGGGTATATGGGAATTGTGGGTACTAGACAAGCGTTTGGCTCATCTTCACACTGACTACATGGCAAGACTCAGGGCTCCTTGGCAAAGAAAATAGGAAATGGCTGAGGAGAACTTAAAAAGTTGTGTGCCATTGAGTCATTCTGTTCCCATGGACCTACTACTCCCCAATGTCTCAATGGCTTCAAATTGCTTTGTTGTCTTTAAATTGGACACACTCACAGGAAGGGTAATACTTCAGATTCGAGGCGCACGGTAGATGGCGCTGTTAGTCGGCTACAATTTTGGGCTACAGCATATTTCTTATGACGTCAGACGGTAGCGTTAGATGTGACAATCACTGCGTTATATTTTTTTTTATTTGGGGATTTGTAACTTTTAGTCTATTATTTACTAAATATCTGCACTCTGCTCGTTTATAGTTTTTTTTCTAAGTTAGGTAAGGTTTCTTGATGTCTTTTATTGTTTTTTGTTTTATTTTCGTATTTTTGGTTTACTGCGAACGATAACAGCTTCTTACTGGCAACATCGTAGCTTATAAATAGGATCCGTTTTGCAAATGTTTTTCTTTCGTCTTTGTGTTTTCGTGCTCTCCATGTGCTTCTTTGTTATTCAAATTCGGCTTTACTTTGTATAATCGCGAAAAACTTTTCGATTATCTAGAGGCACTTAAACTAATCAAGAAACCTATAAAAGTAAGAATTGGTTGTTATTAGGTTAGGTTTTTCTGCCTGTAAAAACCTGCTGGGGCGAAAACCCCCCAAGTAAATTCAAGGGGACTGCTCGTGGGGGAGATATGACTGCAGGGGGACCACCCTGCGATGATCCTGAGTTTCAATCAATTGGGGGGGGGCTGAGGGGCGCAGCCCCCTAGTATATACTCATATACAAAAAATATTACGCCGATATTGTTCATATCTGACGCTACCGTCTGACGTCATAAGAGATATGCTGTAGCCCAAAATTGTAGCCGACTAACAGCGCCATCTACCGTGCGCCCCGAATCTGAAGTGTTACCACAGGAAGTACCACCATTTGATGGAGTGCTCGGCCACACCTTATTCGATGACTGCATTGTCCACCTGACTGTTCGCACATTTTTGTTTATTGTTCCTGTCTGGGTGATGTTCATGCACAGGCCTGTGGTGCCTCTGCTTCAACTCTGGCTGCCACCCTGGAAAGTACCCCCTATGATTATTTGTTGTCACGCCTCTGCTCACAAAGCTTCCACAGCACCAGTAGTATTGCATTCAGCCTTTTTGAAACTCTGAGTACTCTCGGATGTTGGAATCTCCACTCCCTTTTTCGTAGTATCGATGAAACCATGGTTGCTGCCATGAGACAAGTGGATGTCAAAATTATCTTTTGCTGTGCTCCTAGACATTTGAGAATTGTGTGGAATGAGGGTGCCAAAGAGTCGGTGAGGACTTTGGGACTATAGCAGGTTTTACTCTTCCTCTCACAGACTACATGGCAGGAATCAGGACAGCCCTCCAGGATGCTTGGCAAAGAAGATGGGAGACAGCTTAGGAGAAATAAAGTTGTATGCCATTGCACTGCAACTCTTCTCATGGACCTACCCCCCAATGCCGGGACTGCTTCAACTCACTTTGTCATCTTTGAATTTGTCACACTCATGGGATGTATTGCTATTTGATGAAACGTGCACATGCACTTTTGTTGCGCTGACTGTACTGTCTGTACCCTATCCCCTTAACTGTTTGGCGCATTCTTGTTGAATATCTATCTGAATGATCTCTGTGCACATTACCTGTCTCAGTATTGGGATGAGTAGGGCCGCTACTGCTGGTCACTTGCACTCGGGACAGGTTTGTGTACACAAACTTGTGGACTATCTGACGTTTTGGAGGAGTCTGTCATCCTCCATTTTATTTGACTCTTGTACGTCACTTGTTTCTAGGCCAGAGGGAGGCGAGCCTCCCCATGATGCTGGAACCTGTTTCCTTCTTCCCCTATGGCATTTTTTTTTGTCAGGCTTGTTTTGTTTTTTTTTGCTTTTGTTTAATTTTTTTGTAATTATTTGGTTTGAGGAAAAATGTTTTTTTTCAATCCAGCCCAATATTCACCTGATTTCAAGATCATATTTTTTTTAATTTCAGAATCCTATACTTTTATCATGAATACTACTAAAACTCATTCATATTTAGAACCACAAATGGTATTAAAAGAAAAGGATAACATTTTAGAACAGACACCCCCAAAATCTGAATCCAAATCCTTTTGTCTTAAAGAACCTTTATCACAAAATGAAAATATCTTGGCGCTCCCACAGGTTAATAAAAAATTGTTCACAACTGGTGATGAGAATTGTGAATTTAATCAGATAAATCAAATAAATGATACAAATCAAAGTTCTGAATGTCAAATGGAAAAAGAAATATTAATTGGTCAAGAGCCACTCAAAGAATTATCCCACCAACTTCCAGGCCAAACTTTTTCCCAAAATGAAAATGCCTCATCTCTGAAAAGAACTCACACCCCAAACAAGCCTAATAACCTATCTCCCCATAAAAAAATTCTGTTAGAACTGAACCAGAATAATAAAAAATCTGTAAATGAATTGGGTAAGAGTTCTGAAAAGTATTCAAATGACTGCCTCTCAAGTCCTGAAAAAGATTCTCTTGAAGATAATATGAAGGTAGACCGAGGAAAAATAAAGAAACGGAGGTCTTCCCTTGGCAGATTTACAGTAACTTCTGACTCAACTCAAAGTTGTAATTCTGAAATTCAAGGTGAGCATTTCCATGCAATTTTTAAGGACATGATCCCTAAATATTTTCATTGTTGCAGATTTTATTTTTATCTTAGTTAACCTTCCATAGGGAATTATTCATTCTGTATTATCTATGTATCTTTCTTTTAATGAGTGAGATATGCAAATATAAAAATCAAATACTGCTAGGTTATGAAAGCTGTAGAGTCCTCAGTGAATATTGATATGACAAGGTATTTACTAGGTCCTCTAAGTACCCCGGGTCCTATATAAGTTCTCCAAAAGTCCTGTTTTTTTAAGGTCTCTTTACTCATTTTTAGCTTGTCTGTTTTCTAAGGTAGGTATTTAAATATTTTAGTGCTTATTATAGTCCCTATGCTCAAACACTAACTCAGCACAAAAAAAAAAGAAATACAATTAAGTCTTGCTTCCTCATTAAATTTTAGTAGATATACCCGTCAAGGTATTTTTCACTGTAAGTCGGTTTCTGTTATTTATCTCAATTCATGTCGGGTACCTCTCTTTGAGAGACCAGCAATGAAATGCTAAAATTACATTATGTAGGTATAGTGGAAATGCCATGCAAAATTAAAAAAATCCTCTATATTTTTCAGAAAGCAAATTTTAATACTTATTTTATAGTGTATTGACAATGTCTGGTAAATGTTGTTTTCAGATTAATTTTAATGAATTTAAAAATAGGCTTGAAGGAGTTTCTGATAAAAACAAGACAAAATGCAAGCATTGCCAGGTAGAACTTTCAATAGCAAAAAAAAAGGAATAGGAGATGTAAGACAGCATGTAAGAGGAAAAAAGCATATTCGTTTAGAAAAAAACTTTCAGGAATAACAAACGGTTGAATTTTTTAACATCCAATGATCAGACAACTTCTAATGCTCCAGAACAATTAGCTGTTAAGTGCTTTATTATTAAGAATATGAAAAATTTAGAACCTTGCAGAATCAGGTTAAATGAGATGCAGAATTCAGTGGTAAGAAAACTTGCCAGATGTGGACTACTTTTATGACTATTGAATGTACTCCAAGATCAATGTATTCTAATGAAAGTCATTAGAAAGAAATGTAGGCCCTTCAGGCTTTTATCATCCATTGAATTATGTGATAGCTAAGAAAATATGAGAAGAAAAGAGCATACCAAAGATTCCTTGGTTAAGGTACTACTGAAAATCTGAATCATTATAGGTTAACTAGGAATGAATTAAATAAGATAATTTAGACAAGAGCAGCAGAAATTAATTTACCTCATAATAAAAATCTAAGAAAATTCTTTAGCTATTATAAAATCAATAACAAATCTAACATAAATAAAATAGCGCCTAATAAATATGAATGGGTTACGAAAGAATCTGATGAGTAAATAGTAAATTTTTAAAATATAAACTCTGTAGGCAGTTCAGGCACCTAAATGTTTTTTTTAATAAGTCAAAAGGAAACTATCAGTGAACATCCTGCAAGCAATATGTGATAGAATGGTTTGAGGCCGCTTAATTTCAACCGTTATCACATGTTGTTTAGAAACACGATGCTACCCACGTGCATCTTCGCCTTGAAGCCGGGCGGATTATCACCGCCACCTGAGTCAATATTGAACCAAGGAGGTTTATCATCCCTCCCCGTTCGCCCCATGCACCAATCACGCCAGATTGAATTAGGCTTATGGGCAGATAAGGTATTGTTCTCAGGCGCGGCTGTGCATTCCCTCGAACCCCCCGCTCCATTGTCCCCTACACCAAGGGGATGTCTCGACTATTTATATGGAAACTTTACCACTAAGAGCAGATTTGAGATCCAGATTTTCTTCGCGAGACATCACTACGATCCAGTCTCACCTTGTGCACCAAGGGCCTTCTACCTCGAGATCCACCATCATTGTCCAGAAGAGGACAATATCCCCTGAGTGCCAAGGTTCGAGCCTTCAAGATGCCAAGTCCACAAGGCTTCCCCTGTTTTTCAAGTAATTTAATCTGTTCCAAGCAAAACTTTAATTTTTTGCAGCAATACCACATGATTCTGAACTATTTTGAACAGAGTTCCAATCAAATATGCCTCTTTCTCCATATATATATAAAAAAAAACTGCTAAAAAATATTAAAAAGAGTTTTTAAGCCAGATATTATTGATAAGATAGAAGGAGCTGACCTATGTAGATATGAGGTTTTTTAAAAAGATTTTCTACTTGGATCTACAAATATAACCGTTGATTTGGGGGCTAAGAGAGCCTTGCATCAAAGCTCTGATAAAAAATATTTCATTAAATTTAGGTTAGAATGTCAGGAAATTATACAAACTATTATTGTAAAGCTTAAAGACAAAAATCCAATTGTTTGCTGCAACTAAAGGCTTAAGGAAGCAATAATACAAACAAGCCTTGGAAGAATGAAGATTTTCTGTGAATGTCTTAGATTATGGTCAAATTTCAACACTAGAAGCTGATATTGTATCTAGTCAATGGGCTGAGATTTTGCAAAACATAATTTTCCAAAATGAAATGAAAGATTTTAGTGGACAAGGATTAGATACATTCTATTCAAACTATATTTCAGAAAAATACAAAGAATTGCAAAAAAAATATTCAAGTTAGCATTGCTGATATCCCCAGGTAATGCAGAAGCGGAAAGAGGCTTCTCAATAGATAAGCTGAGTGAGAGATCAATTATCTCACAAAGGCTTGTTCACCGAGCTCTCTCTCTCTTCCCCGTAAGGGGCGCGGCGATTTGCCATCCTGGCCGCCATGCTGACGGGATTCAGCACTCCGTCCGGCCCCAGCTTAGCCTCTCTTCCTTCCTTCAAAACACTTGTTTCCTCTCTTTTCACACAACTTTCTCTGGTCAGCCTCTAATTTCACAGGGTAGATGCTGACCTTCCTTTCAGCCAACCGTCCCGCATCGGGGCTAAGGGGGTGGGGGACAATGTTCCCTAACCCCTGAGCTCCGGTCTGGGGTGGCTGGTTTTTAACAACCTGCTTCATCCCCACCCATACCTTCCACACATCCCTTTTCCTCTCCTCTTCACAACCTATATTTTTTTACGCCGTTTCTAAGGTGGAGCCGCCATGCCGATGGACTGCCAGGCCACCAGGCAACTGCAAGAGGTGATGAGCGATTGCGTCCCGTGGCAAAAATAGGGTCACCATGCCCATGGATGAATCAATAAAACCTAAAACCCCTTTAACTCCCCCTTGCTCATCAACGGAGCCGCCCTTGGGCAGCTCCAGCAAAAAAATGGAGGTCCATCCCCCTGTGCTTGCACAGGGGACCCTCCATATTTCTCTAACCAGAGAGGAGGCTTACTCCTCTCCTTCGCCAACTGGTGCAGGGGACTCCCTCTCAACCCCTTCTCTGAAGGTGCTTTCGGGCACCTCCCTTTTCCCAGCGGCAGTCCCCTCTTTTCTTTCAAAGGGGACTGCCAAGAAAGCCAGCAGGCAGCCCTTAGCCAGCCGCTCCCCATCAAAGCGGCTCGGTAGGGCATACCCCCTTAGGGGGTAGAGGGAAGCCAGGCCACTTCGGTCGCTTCCCTCAAAAGACCTGCTGGCAAGAATTTTAAACCTTGCTGGGGTCAAGGCCTGTGCCTTCCCACACAAGACTGGCGACACTGCCAAGGGGACCTGCGATGTCCTGGGAGGGGATGGCCAACTGGAGGCCCCTCCTGTGATAAACATGGTCCTTGAGGAGACCCAACCTCAGACGGTAGGGCCTTCCATGGGGGGGAATTCGGGCTCGGCGCCAAGCACCGAACCCGAATCCGCCCCTATGCAAGGTCCTCCTCAAATGGCTGAGGGCTCCGAGGCAGTAAAAGGAGGGGAGGGATCTCCTCCGACAGGTGCCCCTACGACAACCAGGACCTTCTCCATTTCGGAGAGGGACCTGGCTGAGGCCGGTCCATCTGGCCTGGGGGCTTCTGCCGGCGGAGGTGAAAAGCGGGTTCATTCCCCGCCCTCCTCTCCAAAAAAGAAAAAGACTCGGGGCTCCTCTCCATCCACGGGGGCTGCGAGGACGGATGGGTCTGCTACCACTTTGGTAGGCGACCAAGCCAAGATCGGCACATCCGGCCCCTCTACCCCCTCGTGTGCGGAGCCCCTGACCAAGACTAACACCAAGAGTGCACAGGGCGGAGCCTCGATGACATCAGGGCCCCTGATTCAGAGGTTACCTGGTGTTTTCGAGCCCGCTGGCTTCAAACGCTTCCTCGTTATTCGCTCCACTGATGGCAGCATGTTGTCCAAGGGCAACATGATCCATCAAAGGAGAGGATTAGCTAGTGCAATTGGTAGAGAGCCGAAGGTGACCCGTTTCTCGGACGGCAGCCTTCTGGCGAATGCGCCGAATCCCGCCGAGGCGGCCAAGATAAGTGCTCTTCGGACACTTCATGGCACCCCGGTGAGTGTGATGCCGCACTCTAACCATGAACTTTGTGAAAGGAGTAGTTTATGCGAGGGAACTCGTTGACTACTCCATTGAGGACATCACCCTAGAGCTGGCCGACCATGGGGCGGTCAAGGTCGAACGTGTGATGAGAAAACAGGGAGGGGCTTCGAGACCCACCCCTACACTCTTCGTCACGTTCGACTGTGACAAGCTCCCTGAGTCGGTGGGTGCCGGTTGGTACCACTACCGCGTGAAGGCATTCGTGCCACTGCTGCGGCGGTGCTATTACTGTCACCGCTTCGGCCATACGAATCGCTCATGTAGACGTGCAAAGTCGGGGTCACCCGAAGTCTGTGTAAATTGCTCCAAGGTCGCACACGATAAGTCCAAATCGTGTGTGGCCAAGTGTGTCAATTGCGGAGAGCCGCACCCTGCTTCTTCGAAGCAATGTGGTGCATATCTCCTGGACAAAGAAATCCTGGCCGTTCAGGCCCAGGATAGACTCTCATTCCGCGAGGCTAAGGACCTTGGTCCTGGTGCGCCCAGCTCTGCCTGGGACGTCATATGCCTCAGTAGTTCGAAAGACACCCTCTGCTCCTGGCCCATCCAGGCCAACGAGCACGGTTGTTTCCGCGCCCATTCGGAGCCCTTCTGCGGGCTCTACCCAACCCGGGTGCTCCCCTGGTAAAGCTGGCGGCAAAAAGGGTTCATACCCAGCCCCGGCTAAAACCAGGGCTCCCCCCTCTTACCCCAGCGTGACCGTTTCCCGCAAGGCGAAATGGCCACGCGCCTCCACCGAGTCGTTAGACTCACTGGAGGCAACACCCCTGAAGATGGTCGCTAGGCCATCTTCAGGGGTTCCTAAAGCTGTCCCCCAAAAGGAGGACAGCAACAAAGGAGCTTCGGCTCCTTCGCCCACGCCCCGAGGTGGAGCGAGTGGCTCAGGGACGGTGGTTCCTCGAAAAGAGGCCCCCCTGCCTCCGAAGCCGCAGCGCCCGCCTAAGGTTTCGAGGCGGAGGGAGGAAAAGACTCGCATGGCGAGCCCAACCTCCCCCAATAAGTCCTCGAAGGGGACAGCGCCTCCAGCGCTTTGTCCGGCCAACAGCGCCCGGGGTTCTGCCCCCGGGAAGCGTACGGCTATTCCCGTGAGGGTCTTCAATTTGAGGAGGGCCCCCCGCGTCTCCTCCGAGCTAGGCCTGGAGGGCATATTCCTTCAATGGAATTGCCGTGGACTCCGGGCCAACTGGGAGGAACTGCGGAGGCTCGCCTCATCCCGTTCCCCGTTAGCTATTTTTTTTGCAGGAGACCATGCTAGGCGTGTGCCTGCTGCCTGCCCTCCCGGGGTATAAGGGTCTTACGACCCCACCACCGCGGGATGGCCGGGCTGGGGGATGCGCGGTTTACACCCGGCATGATGTCTCCGTTCTTTCTTTCTCTTTAGATACCTCCTTTTAGGCAGTGGCTGTGCAGCTGCACCTGGATAGGAGGTATACTATCATTTCTGCGTACATTCCACCGTCAGCTGACTTCGACGCGGGGAACTTCCGCGTCGTCGTGGCACGGTTGCCAAGGCCCTATCTCTTGCTTGGAGATCTGAACGGCAGGCATCCTCTCTGGGGAGATTACTCCATAAATTCCAGGGGACAAGTCCTTGCCGATCTGATCGAAGAGCTTGAGATGGGTGTCCTAAACGTGGATGAGTTTACGCATCACTGTCCGAGAACCGCTTCATTTTCTTGCCTTGACCTATCTTTGTGCTCTTCGGATGCACAGCCTGATTTTGATTGGGGGGTGGTCGATGACCTCCATGGTAGTGATCACTTTCCCATTCAGTTATCATTTTCAGGGCAACTGCCGCCTGAGAGACCACCTCGGTGGTGCTTGGCGCTGTGGCCTGCATTTCAGGAAATGACTGAATTCTCTATCTCAGTCGAGGAGTTTAGGTCGGTAGATGAGGCCGTTGAGTTCTTCTCCGGCAACCTCATCGCCGTGGGCCTGACTACTATTCCTAGGACGTCTGGCCGTTTTGCACGCCGACCACTCGCATGGTGGTCGGCCGAGTGTGAGACGGCCCTCAAACAGAAGCGTTATGCCTACATGCGCTATAAGCGCCGCCCGAACGATTTCACTGTCGCTGAATTTCGTCGGGCTAGGGCTAGGTTCCGGTATATTTCGAAGCACGCCCGCCGCTCTTCTTGGCGGGCATACGTGTCTTCACTTAACGGGAAGACCCCTTTAGCTGAGGTGTGGAAGCGAGTCAAAAGGATTCGGAGTAAGTTCTCGCAGGACCTCCCTCCCGTTATCCAGGAGAATGGGACCTCAATCTCGGACCCCGCGTCCGTGGCGGAATCCTTGGCGACCGCTTTTTCCGCATTCTCTAGCCGTGATGCTGCTCCGCCAGCATTCAATGCACGTCGTGATGTCGCGGAAGGCCGCCGGCTGGACTTTACCTCCAGAGGCGGAGAACCCTTCAACGACAAGTTTACTGTGAGTGAGTTGCGTTCCGCTCTCGCTTCATGCGCGGACACCGCCCATGGTCCGGACGATGTCCCGTACGCCATGCTTCGACACCTGGGTGAGCGAGGCATGGCCTTTCTGTTAGATTTGTTCAACAGGATCTGGGTCGAAGGTCTTCTCCCAGACTCCTGGCGAATCGCAACTGTGCTCGCCTTTCGCAAGCCGGGGAGAGATCACTCTACTCCGACCGGTTTCCGCCCAATCTCTCTAACCTCTTGCGTGTGCAAGTTGATGGAGAAATTGGTAAATGTTAGATTAGCCTATTTCCTGGACAGCGGAGGCCATCTGTCTTCTGCACAGTGCGGCTTCCGTAAGTTCGACTCCACGTCGGATGCTCTGCTCCGGCTGGAAAATGCCGTCTGCGAGGCTTTCCTTCGTAGACAGCACTACGCCACGGTGTTTTTTGATCTGGAGAAGCTCTTCGATGGGGGCGAGGGTACGCCTCCCAATGTTTATATCTGAATTTTTGCGAGATCGTCGATTCCGCGTACGGGTGGTGGGAGCCCTCTCCGGCCCAAAGGAGCAGGAAGAGGGTGTCCCGCAGGGAAGTGTCCTCAGTGTCACACTCTTTGCCCTGAGCATCAACGGCATCACCTCGGTGCTGCCGGAAGATGTTCTCGCTACGCTCTACGTGGACGACCTTTCGATCTCTTTTGGCGCGGCCCAGATGCCAACTCTGGAGCGTCGACTCCAACAGGCATTGAACCGCGTCTCTCCCCGAGCTGGTGGCAATACACCACTCGGTACGGGAGATTACGCGACGTGCCCGGTTCGGAGACCGGATTGTGATCTATAGCAACTCACAAAGCGCCCTGAGTGCTCTCGGGGCATTGGAATCTCCGCATCCCCTGGTTCGCGAAATCCGTGACGCCACGGTTTTGGCGAGCCGGGCAGATGTCGAGATTATCTTCTGCTGGGTTCCTGGACATGTAGGAATTGCGGGAAATGAGCGCGCCGATGAGGGCGCCAAAGAGTCCGCGAGGACTCTGCGACTGGACCAGCTTTTCGCTCTTCCTCACACTGACTACATGGCAGGAATACGGGCAGCTCTTCGGACTGCTTGGCAAAGAAGATGGGAGACGGTCGAGGGGAACTTAAAGTTGCGTGCCATTGCGCCGCAACTGTTCCCATGGACCTATCCCCCAATGCCGCGGCGGCTTCAGGTTGCTTTCTGTCGTCTTCGAATCGGACACACTCGTGTGACGCATCGCTATCTGATGGAGCGCTCGCCTGCGCCCTATTGCAACGACTGCGTTGTCCCCCAGACTGTTCGGCACATTCTTGTCGAATGTCCCAGTCTGGGTGATCTTCGCACACGATACCTGTCCCAGTACCGGGATGGGCGGGGTCGCTACCGCCTGTCCCTGTTGCTCGGGACGAGTGCGTGTACTTTGACTGGTGGACTTATTGACTTTTGGGGGGAGGCCGGCCTTCTCCCTTTTATTTAACCCGATTTAATTGTTGTTTTTGTAATTGTTTTGTTATTGCTTTGTTATTGTTATTGTTATTTCTTTCTATTGTTTTCTGTTTAATTTTTTAAAGTAGCCTAAAACTAGGCTGTTTGTTTACGGCAACTTATGCCTTAGTCGGCAGTCGCCAGATAGCCCCTTAATTAAAAAAAAAATAAAAAAATGTCTACTTCACCTATAACTAAGATATCATCAAGGTAGGTGAAGCATTTGACTCTGCAGCATTTTGCCCAATAATTACATAGGGATGACATAACATACTGCATCAAAATGAGGGTGCCCGAAAACCCCATAGGAAGTTTGGTAAAACGCAAACTTTCCCCGTTGGTTTGAGTCCCGAAAAGGGGGTGGGTGTCCGGATGTAGATTTATGTGATAGAATCCCGCGGCTAAGTCAAGTTTTATACTGTAGTCTCCTGGCTAGACTTGGCTAAATACTTTCCCTACATTGGGTAATTGAAAACTGGGTGGCTTGTTTTTTCCCATTAGCATAGACATGTCATATATAGCTCTAGTCATGTTTCCAGGTTTTGGAACACCAAATAGCCTATGCGAGCACCTTGTATTAGTAGATTTTTTGATTACACCTACCTTTTCAAGTTGTTTGATAATGGGTAACATTTTTTCACTCATTTTTATTTTAGAATATTATCTCTTAGGGGGATATAGTTTTACACCTTTATTTTGGGCCACACAAATTATATTATTTATAATAGGAACATTTGTTAATGATCCAATTTTTAATTTGCCCAGATCACTGTTTTCACTAATCACTTTTTTGTGTTCCGGTTCCAACCGGTCCCTGGATGGTGAGAACTCCTCAGCTCAGTTTCTTTCTTGTGCATTGTCCTGTTGGTTTCCGTTGTCATTCCTCTTGTTCTTCCTGCTGGTCCTGGTTGTCATTTTGCGCATCGTTGACTTCATCCAGGTGCGGGTCATTGTCCTTGTATGGATGAGGCGAGTCGGCACGGTAGTCGTCCAAAATGTCACCCTCCCAAAAGTGGTCCAGCTTGGGCAGAGCCGGAGGTCCACTGGGGGGGGGGGAGGCTGAACAGGTACCCCAGGTTCGTTGATTTCGACAACCTGGGCGATGGCCAGGCCTGGTAGGGGTTATTACCCCTATCATATTGGTGCCTGGCCAGGGTTGGCCTCTGACAATGTTGATGTTGGCCGCTTCCAATGCACCGAGTTGTGATGCCGCATTTTGGAAGAGGTCTCGCAGGGGATCCAGATCAGGGTCTGTAATTAAAGTTTTCTTTAAGAAAGAGCTAACTAAGAATAGTAAAAAATTTTCTCATTTGTCAAATTTGGCCACCCATACCCAACTAATTTATTTTTTATAAATAAATTAGCAAATAACTCATCATAACGCTAAGCAAATTTTTTAAAAATAATATTTTAACCTTTATTTAGTAAAAATCAACCAATAAATAACTGAGTTATTAGGGTTTTGTTAATGTTTTTGTTTTTCCAAGAAAATGGGCTCCAAAGTTTGGCAAGGTACTTTATGTACAGAGGCTATATATATATATATATATATATATATATATATATATATATATATATATATATATATATATATATATATATGTAACTGTGTATGGATTGCAGTATATATATACATACATACACAGTATATAACATATTTATTTTTTTATAAAAATCTCTAACAGCCTCAGGCTCTTTCGGTTTATCCTCCTAGACTTTCTCCACTCTTTGTGACCCTTGGAAAGCCATTTCTTCCTTTTAGAAGGTCTTGTCATTCAGGGAACTGTTCTTGGTACACTATTTGGATGACCTTTTGAGTTGTTTTGGTGCAGCCCAGATGCCAACTCTGGAGCCTCGACTCCAAAAAGCATTGAAATGCATCTTTAACCATGCTGAAGACAACAGGTTTCTGTTTTCCTTGGCCAAGACTAATGTGGTGCACCTCTTTCGCCATCTACAGCTCCATCTTGACACATATTTCATTCTAAATGGGGTTTGTCAGGAAGTGGTAGATTCTCACAATTTCCTTGTTTTCAACTGATGCCTCACCTGGGAGTCTCATATTGGCAGCCTTAAGGTGTCTTGTACCCGCTCTATGGATATTTTTCATTCTTTCCTGTTCAGCACTAGGGGTGCTGATATGGCTATTGACTTACTTTTCTCAAGATCCTTTGTTCGTTTGAAGTGACTACCGATGTGATTTTTCCTCATCCAGTGCCCAGCGTGTATTGTGAAAGGTGGACTTGATCCATGACTCTGGTCCCCACTGTCCACCGGTGCAGCTCAGTCCCCCATTGAGAGCCTATTTGCCACTACCAGGGAAATGCCCAGCGCCTCATTTAGTCGCCAATGGCTCTTTCCATCCATTTTAGGTAGGTGAGCATGTATTGTGGAAGGTGGACTCAATCCACAACACCAACCTTTGTCTGGTGACTGGTGCCTTCCCCACTCCCCATTGAGAGCTAACTAGTCGATTCTGGGGAGATGGCACTCGCTCTACACCTTGCACAGTGCATTATTTGCCTGTACGTGCAAGCCCGGTACCTCCCTCAGTCACCAACAGCTCTCACTGCATCCACAGCTAATTTGGACGGTGCCTATGCCACCGAGAGATGCCAGTCATACCCTAAGCCCTTTGGGTTTAGGGTTAGGAAACTCAAGAGACCTAGGTATAGCTTTCAAGCTGGTTGTGCCCCTGGTTCTGCCAGGACTCCACCTTGGAGGTTACCACCTTTGGCTATTTGTCGCCACGCCTCTCCTCCTAAATCTTCTACAGCTCTCCGAGTATTGTGTTCAACCTTTTTGGAGCACACTTCATGTCACGCTGGAACTGTGCCAGTGTATACGGATGGCTCCAAGTCTCAAGAGGGGGTCGGCTTCCACTCCGTATCCCTTCTGCTTGAAGTCCATGGGCCGCATCCCCTGGTTTGTGAAATCTGTGATGCCACGGTTTTGGCAAGCTGGGTGGATTTAGAGATTATCTATTGCTGGGTTCCTGGACATGTAGGAATTGTGGGGCATGAGGGCGCCAAAGATTCTGCAGGGCTTTGGCGACTGGACCAGCGTTTCGCTCTTCCTCACACCGATTACATGGCAGGAATACAGGCAGCTCTCTGGGCTGTTTGGCGAAGAAGATCGGAGACTGTCAAATGGACTTAAAGTTGTGTGCCATTGTGCTGCGACTGTTCCCATGGACCTACCCCCCCAATGCCGTGAAGGCTTCAGGTTGCTTTCTGTCATCTTCAAATTGGATACACTCCGGATGACCGCCATTTGATGGAGTGCCCTACTGTGAAGACTGCGTTGTCCCCCAGACTGTTTGGCACATTCTTGTTGAATGTCCCAGTTTGAGCGATCTCTGCTCCTCACGTTACCTGTCCCGGTACTGGGATGGGTGGGGTCACTACCGCCTGTCCCTTGTACTCAGGACGAGTTCATGCACATTGACTGGTGGACTTATAGACCTTTTGGGGGAGGCCAGTCTTCTCCTCATTATTTAACTAGTTTTTTTTGTTGGTTTTTATTATTTCATTTTAGAATGTCGCAGGTTCCTGTGCTGGGGGGAGGTGGCCCTCCCCCTGATGTGGGAGCTTGCTTCCTGCTTGTACCCTTTTTCCTTTTTTTTATTGTTGGGTTTTTTGTTTGTTTTTTAATCTTATTTTAAAGTAGCATAGTACTAGGCAGTTTTGAATACGGTGACTAATGCCCAAGTAGGCAGTCGCCAGATGAGCTCTTAAAATTATATAAAAAAAACAACTTCCAGTCCATGAGTACATAGTTATGTTGATTCATTTCTTTTTCTCTACTGAATTTGAATATCCATTTAAAACTTCTTAAATTCAATAGGCATTTATTCTGTCACTTAACTTTATATTACAAAAATATTATCCCTATAAAGTGATTTGCTACAATATGATATTGTTTCACAGCTTTTATATTTCAGTTGCAAATGTGGCACAAAATGATTTCACAACTGAGCTCTCTTCTCAAAATATGGAATCTCCATCTAGGAAGGATATTGAAACAGATTCCATAAAGTCCAAAAATGAAGAGCAATTGTAAGTTGAAATTTAGCCCCTAACATTAATTTTTGTTACTTTCTCCTGCTATTACCATCAGCCCCATGGCTTCATATGCTGAATCTTGTGTAGCAATTAATGTTGATGTTGATTATGCAAGGATGCTGATGTCTCACCTGAGCCTTCATCTACTGTTTGTGAGTGAAGATGTTTTACTGTGATTAGAATAACTAGTCTTATTACTTGCAGACTAAGTTTAAATCTAATTGTTGAATCCAATTAATTATAAAATAATACATTTTATATTAGTATCTTAGTAAACTTAAAAAGTTTTCTCTAAAAATTGTGAGTTTATCGGACCCTTGGTTTGCAATGCATGGTTGGACATTCCTATGGATTGTTAAATTGTATATTGTAGATGCATGATCTGACAAAATCCTATAGATGCATTATGTGGGTGGGATTTGATGGATACAGATGACCTTTGATAGGCCCTTGTGGCTTTTGTCATCCGTGAAATTATATTATGTTATGTTTATGAACTAATTTGCAATAGGAAAAATGTACTGGTTTATGAATGGAATTTCAGTTTCTGAACAAGCATCTGGCTGTGTTGGTATACCTGGAGCCTTGCACAAGAATGTCAGTTACACTAGGCTTTGCTCAGTATTCACAGTGCTTTGCAGTGCTTTTTGTGATTCATTAATGTTGCTTATTTTTTATAAATTACTGTACACTTATATATATATATATATATATATATATAGCACCAAAGAAATTAATAAATAGGAACAAAGCGAAAAGAAAAGTAAGACCTACAATAAAAGTTAAAAAAGAAATTATAAAAAAAAAATGCCATTTGTTTATTGAATCTTGCTATACAGTATTATGGCAAAATAAACTATCTATACTATACTCAAAAATAAAGTGGCGATTAAGATGCCTCATCTTGCAAAAAAAGTTAAAGATCAAAGATGAATAAAGAAGTGGAAAAAATAGGCTTAGTTTGATAAATGAGAAACAATTAGCTAGTGATAATGTTACTGCATGTTTTTATTAGTAAAACGGCAAACTGATTACATAATGGCTTGTTAAAGAAAAACCCTGGTACAAGTGCTGATACTGTGTTCAAAAGTTGTAAAGGGTAGTTTGAAAATTTTAGGCATAGGGAAGTTGCAAGTTCAACGAAGATGTTAGGAATTAAATGTGTAAGAATTTAACTGCTGTGAAACTGACCTCCTTTGGAAAAAGCTTCCAACAAAAGACCTACATCACTCAGAGAAAAAGTCATTGCCTGGGCATAAGCTGATGATGGTCAGCTTGACTCTTTTGCTATACGAGTCATTTTATGTCTAGTCTGAGAATCCAAGGATGTTAAAAAAATAATCTGAAAAGTAAATTGTGCATGTGGAAGGATGTAGTAAAGCTTGGGTGGCCAGGCAATTTTATATTGTAGATCAATGAAATTTTTGGCTTGTGTGAAGGTATACTTCACATCATGGCCTGGAGTTAGTGAAAGTATGATTTTATCAGTGAATTTCATGCCCCACTCCTCCCATTGGCCAGCAGGTCATTTTTAACTTGCATCTTTAAAAACCTATATACCAGAACCTTATTTCGAAGGTGTTTTGACATGACCTCTAACACAGAATTTTAGTAAGAATATTTCAACATCTTCCATTGCTTAAGTTTCATAAGAACATAAGAAAAGGAGACTGCAGAAGACCATTCATGGCCTACACTTGGCAGCTCCTGTTCCAGTCAACACACAAAAGATTTCTTACCAGAGAAAAGTCATCAACATTGTCATCCTTTACAGGAGTTCGTCAGATCTAATCTACAATATACATAAAATGCATCCAGAGGATTATGTCCATTCATGCAACCGCAAAATATAATCTCCCCACTCCTTAGAAAAATATATACATATGTACATAAAAAAAAGTCAGTCCCATCTAGCAGCTTCATCCATATATTTATCTAATCTATTCTTAAAACTACCCAGAGAGGAGGCTTCTATCACATGTCTAGTGAGCCTATTCCATTCATCTACCACACGATTTGTAAACCAATTCCTCCCAATCTCCTTCCTAAACCTATACTTATCAAGCTTAAACTCATTGCTATGTGTCCTGTCATGTTCACTAAGTATAAGAACCTTACCCAGATCCCCTTTATTATATCCCTTTACC
Organism: Ceratothoa steindachneri; assembly: GCA_963969495.1. Lineage (NCBI taxonomy): Eukaryota > Metazoa > Arthropoda > Malacostraca > Isopoda > Cymothoidae > Ceratothoa > Ceratothoa steindachneri. Next base: position 14,675,692 of record OZ018323.1, on the reverse strand, counting down.
CATTTGAAGACTTCAATCAATTCCCCTCTGACTCTTCTCCTTTCCAATGTATGTAGATTTAGTTTTTTGAGCCTTTCACCATAAGGTAAGTTCCTTAGCCCACCAATCATCTTTGTCATCCTTCTCTCCACCGACTCAAGCAAATCAATATCCTTCCTATAATATGGTGACCAAAATTGTACTGCATAGTCTAGATGAGGCCTAACTAGCGCCAGATACAGTTTTAGAATGACTTCAGCACTCTTATTGCTTACACTCCTCCTAATGAATCCCAATATCCTATTAGCTTTATTCTTAGCATTTAGGCATTGCTTTCTAGGACGAAGGTCTGAACTTACCAAAATACCCAAGTCCCTCTCACAATCGGTCCTCCCTAAAATTCTCCCATTTAATTTATAACTATTCAATGGATTATTTCTACCTATACTAAGTACACTACATTTGTCTATGTTAAACTTCATTTGCCATTTCTCGGCCCAATTGGACAGAATGGTCAATTCCTCCTGCATTACAACGGCATCAGAATCAGCCCTAATGGCCCTACCTAGCTTAGTATCATCAGCAAATTTACTCAGGTCACTACTTATACCTATGTCAAGATCATTAATATAAATTAAAAATAGCAAGGGACCCAAAACAGATCCTTGCGGAACTCCACTGCTAACACACCCCCACTCAGATTTAACTCCATCTATACTAACTCTTTGCTGTCTGTCACCAAGCTATGACTGAATCCACCTAAATATACTGCCATCGATCCTGTGTGCTTTAACTTTGCTCAGAAGCCGTAAGTGTGGCACTCGATCAAAAGCCTTACTAAAGTCCAAGTATAAAATATCATAGTTTTCATCATTATCTGCTGCTTCATACACCTTACTATAAAAAGACAGCAAATTAGTGAGACAGGATTTACCCTTACTAAAGCCATGCTGTGATTCTTTTATCAACTTATGCTTATTCAAGTGATTTCTAATATTCCTTGCTATAATAGATTCCATCATTTTCCCTACCACTGATGTCAAACTTACTGGTCTGTAATTAGACATATTTGTTTAATCCCCTTTCTTAAATATAGGTATCACATTGGCTTTCTTCCATGCCACTGGCACAATGCCACTCTCCAATGAATTTCTAAAGATGCATGCTAGGGGCTCACTTAACGCATCCTTACTTTCTTTCAAAATTCTAGGAAAGACCTCATCAGGACCGGGTGCTTTTCTACTTTTGATTTTATCAATTTCCTTTGTCACTATCGCCTTTGTGATCAAGATATCCTTTAATTTCTCTTCATGGGCAAAGCCTAGGTGCTGGGGGGCAGTGACTTTAGGATATTGTGGCCAGGGTGGGTAGCAGACAGAGGGGTTATTCCATATCGAGTCACCCAGTTTCAGAAAAGTTTCTCAGATCTCCCTGAAAAAAATGATACTAGCTTCTGTACCTATATGATGGAAAAATATCAAGTATGAGGTCAATATCTCTGATAGTTTTGGAAATTTTAGGCCTTTAAAATATTAATTCTTGTGTTTAGATCAATAGCCTTTTTTTCCTTCTTGGCAGGTTTATTAGAAGATAATGACATTTTCCTTTTGGTCAACATCTTGGGACGATTTTGATGATAATTTTCTAAAGTGAAAGACAAACAAACAGACGGAATGTATTACGCTGGGAGCTTTGTGTGGGAATGTTGTGAGCATTCCCAGCTTGTTTCCTGGCAGCATGAAGTGCTGGAAAATTGTTGTACAGAAGCAGTCATAACTCGCAGCCGCTGCTGACTGGCAGTGTGAAGTGCTGGCAAACTGTCAGCCAGGCATAGTCGTAAATGCCTGATGTGTCCTCGAATGCACCAGTGCCTTTTCGGCCAGCAATACCCAAAGTTCAGCCTCCGGGAAACGTATGGCAATTCCTGTGACAGACTTCTCATCAAAGAGAGTCTGCATTTCTTACAAGCCAGACCTAGAGATTATATCCCTTCAATGGAACTACTGTAGATTCTAGGCCAACTGGCAGGAGCTGCCGATACTCCTCTCCTCCCTTTCCCTGTTAGGGTTTTTTTTTTTTTTGCATGAGACCATGCTGGGTGTATCCCCCATGCCCACCCTCGCAGGGTAAAAGGGCTATGCAATTGCACCACTACAGAATGGGGGCTAGGTGGGAGGATACATGATTTAGACCCCAGCATGATGTGTCTGTTCTGTTTGCTATAAATTCTTCTTTTCAGGCAGTAGCAGTGCAGCTGCACTTGAATAGGAGATATACCGTTATTTCTGCGTACATTCCATCATCAGGTGACTTTGAGGGTGGGGGACTTCTCCACATCATGGTATGGTTGCCTAGGCTCTCAGGGATTTGAACAATAGACATTCCCTGAAGATCAGTGTCGTAAAAATGGATGAGTTTATACATCACTGCCCATAAACTGCTTCCTTTTCCTGTCTTTATCTATCCCTGTGCTCTCCAGATTCATAGCCTGATTATTTTGGGTGCATGGTGGTTGATGACCTCCATGGTAGTGATCACTTTCTCATTCTAATATTTTCTGGACCTTTGCTGCCTGAAAAACCAGCCTGGTGGTACTTGGATAGGGTGTGGTTATCTGCATTTCTGTAGATAACTGATTTTTCTGTCCCAGCTGAAGAGTTTAGGTTGGTTTGAACCAGAGTTCTTCTCTGGTATCCTCATTGCTGTGGACATAAATACTACAGGGAGTCTCTGCTTCACAACAGAGATCCGCTCCTAATACACGTCCGAAGCTGGATTTTGTCGTAAGTCAGATATTAACCTTATAATCTTTATTCTTAATTATAGTATGACAGTCGGCTGGCTAAGCCCAAACAAATGACAAATGTTCGTTGTCTTTCTCCTCTTTGCGAATGCTCTCTGATAGCTAATTTGACTTCCATCATGAGGGCTTTTCTTTACTTTGATCCACTGCCTTTACAAGAATCTTGTTAGTCTCAATGCCTAAGCTTGAAAGGTGCAGAAACAAACGTATTAGGTTTGTTAACAAAAAGGGGAGTGGCTGAAGGCCAAGAAAAGGGGAAACTGATAAATAAGAGCAAGGGTTTTGAAAAGATACAGGTGGTCTTTTCAGGGGAGATTCTCTAAGCACTGTCAGCTCAGAGATTCCTCGTTAGTTCACAATTTGGAAAGGAACATGAAACAGGGTAGATATGAAAAGAGGGGAAAATTTGAAAGACAAGGTCTGTTCTCCCTGGAATGAGAAATTGTATACTTAACTTCAGTAGCTTCAGAATTGAGACCTTACCATCGAAAACCACTGGACTGTACTTTGAAGGGGAAGAAAATGAAAGGAGTCTAGAGTCTTTAGAGGGTGTGTTTACGTGTTGAGATCAAGGAGAATTGTGTCTTTGGACAATCTCAAAAGTGGGAAAGGGAAACTTCATTCCCCCGCATCCTAGGGAGTTTGGGTGCACTCAGATAACCAAAAGAGGAAGTTGGGGACGACAAGGTCAGCACACGTGTGTATGTGGGAGAGCCCGACTAATGCATGGTTGATTTTTCTTACAGCCTCCCAACTCACAGAAGAAAACTTTGAAACTGTCAGTTTTCCAAATTTAGAAGAGCATTGGAGGGTAATTGCTTTGAAGTATTTCTAAGCGGAGTGAGCATTGAAAGGCAGGCGTCTGCTTTCAAGCTGGTTTTCTTAGTCTTGAATTTCCTTAATTTTATACTTTACTCGCAAGGCAGCTTGCCTTTGAGGCTGAGGAGGGGGTGGTCATTTTGACAACCGAGTTACTTTGAGATTTTATTTTGATTAGGGGCGTCTTCAAGAAATTGGTTTTCATTAGGGAAGGATTGAAGTTGCCTGCTAGAAATCCAATACAAGCGATTGGCAAAATGAATATCAATTTTGTTTTTTTTTCCTTAATTTGAAAATAAATTTTAGCACAAGGCTAGTGATTCGTAAAAGTTTTTATTTAAATCGGAGAAATTCTAATGGGTTAAGAGGAGCACGGCATCGGTTTGAATTGTTACATGGGAAGATATTAAATTTCTGGAAAACACCTTAAGGCATTTCAATTCTGCCATGGACCATTTTTCCCCTTCCAATATTAACCAGGATGGACCATGATGCCAAAGATTTAATTTTGAATTATATTCCTTAAGGGAGATGTCACAGGTAACTAAGTCTGCAGGGTTGTCAAGAGTGGGAATGTAATTGAAAGAAACGTTGATTTGGTATTTAGAGTTAATTTTTTCCTTGAACAATTTGATATCTTGTAGTCGATTTTTGACAAATGCTGACTTAGGTTTTAATTTACTTATGTCATCGTGAATCCAGGACAATACAATCTTAGCATCAACCAAGATCTCAATAGATCTGAAATAGTGAGGGTAAGACTCAAGGAAGAGGTTAGGTGGGGATTTGAAGGCAAGAAGACACCCATTAATTCCAAGGAAGGGAGCGTTCTTGCGGAAATAGGGGAAACTTTGGATTTTGAAAATATGAGATGGGATTCGTTACAATGCAAAGCATAGATGGCAAACCCATAACAAGCCTTACTAGCATCACAAAATACCTTTAGTTCAGCTTTACCATCACCCTCCAAAGCGAACTGTGGAATTTTCACATCTCCCAACTTCACCAATTTGGAACGAAGGTAGTCTCATGCCTTCGCCTCAGTTTCACCTACTTCAGAATCCCAATCAATATTTCTAGTCCAAAGATTCTTCATCAGTAGTCAGCCCTTAATTGTCACAGGCAAATAGAGTCCCAACAGATCAAATACTTTGGAAATTTGAGAGTATGCTTCTTTTAATTTTTGCAATGAGGTCAAAGGAGGGAGGGATGACTGACAGATGGTCAGTTTCTAATTTGTAATGGTACCTGATAATGCGCTTGGTCCCAGTGCCATGTGTTTCCGATCTATTATGGTCTTTGAAAAGTTGCTTGAGACCAGGATGGTTCGTGTTCCACAATCTCAACTTGAAGTCTCCTTGTTGCATAATTTTGTTTGATTCCAGATATCTCTTTGAGGAAGGTAGGGTCGGAGTTTGTGACTACTAAACTATCAACATAAAACAAATTATTCAACATTTTACTAAAAGGGTTTGAGGTATAGTTGCTGAGGTGGTAATTAAGGATGTAGTTAAGTTTAAAGGGGAGGGGGGGGAATTAAGTCCGAAAATGATAGAACAATAGTGACGGGTAACAATTTCATCATTATTAACCCAGAAAAAAACAAATGATTTATGTCTTCTATCAATTTGATCTGGAGGAATGCCTTTTTGATGTTTGACAGAATAACAAATTGGTTTGAATGAAATTCGCACAAGATGGTAAAAAGGGGCGTGAGAAGGTCTATCCCAGAATAGGATGCATCATTGAGAGATGGAGATCCAAACATATGTAAGCTGCAATTGAGGACAAGCCTTATTTTAGTGGTGGTTTGGACAGCCGATTTTATGATGGGTCTATGGGGGATCCTATATAGCGGTCATAATTCTCTGGGGCCACATTTATGGGCTCAATTATACCTTTTTAGCCAGGGATTCTTTGACTTTGTTTAAAATACCCAAAGCTACTTTATAATTTGAAGGAACCTCAGACAAAATTTCACCGTACCACGGGACTTCTACAAAATACTTCCCACCCCTCTTTTCTATGGAATTATGAAATGGAGAGATTTTAATCGTATCCAGAGACCCTGTATCAATGTCTTTGATGCCCAAAGATTCCAAGCTAAAGACATGTTCAAGCCCTATGTCTAAATTAGTATCGAACTTGCATATATTGAGGGGGAAAAATATGAATGAATAGGGTTAAAGCCTGTGTTGATATAGGGGATGATGGAAGCATCCATTTTTAGGTTGGTATTGGAGAGCCTGACAGCTGGTTTTAATTTAATCTCCACTCCGTCATCTTGATTTACTTTGAGGGCTGTGGAGTAGGTCAATGGTAAGAGTAAGGAGCAAGAAATTTGAGTTGCTAAAGTGACTGGTACCAGAACCCTTGGGAGGATTTGTCACCACACGGCCCTCTCCTAGTCGGGTGGTTTCACCATGATTTAAAGTTTGAGGGCAAAGGGCAGAAATATAGGTTCTCACTTGGCATAAACTACAAGGATGAGATGAATCTCTCTTCTCAGTCTGACAAGCATCTGAAAGGTGCTGAGAACTGCTACATCTTTTGTATAAGAACATAAGAAAAGGAGACTGCAAAAGACCATTCATGGCCTACACTTGGCAGCTCCTGTTCCAGTCAACACACAAAAGATTTCTTACCAGTGAAAAGTCATCAACATTGTCACCCTTACAGGAGTTCGTCAGATCTAATCTACAATATACATAAAATGCATCCAGAGGATTATGTCCATTCATGCAACCGCAAAATATAATCTCCCCACTCCTTAGAAAAATATATACATATGTACATAAAAAAAAAGAAGAAAAAAAAGTCAGTCCCATCTAGCAGCTTCATCCATATATTTATCTAATCTATTCTTAAAACTACCCAGAGAGGAGGCTTCTATCACATGTCTAGTGAGCCTATTCCATTCATCTACCACACGATTTGTAAACCAATTCCTCCCAATCTCCTTCCTAAACCTATACTTATCAAGCTTAAACCCATTGCTACGTGTCCTGTCATGTTCACTAAGTATAAGAAACTTACCCAGATCCCCTTTATTATATCCCTTTACCCATTTGAAGACTTCAATCAATTCCCCTCTGACTCTTCTCCTTTCCAATGTATGTAGATTTAGTTTTCTGAGCCTTTCACCATAAGGTAAGTTCCTTAGCCCACCAATCATCTTTGTCATCCTTCTCTGCACAGACTCAAGCAAATCAATATCCTTCCTATAATATGGTGACCAAAATTGTACTGCATAGTCTAGATGAGGCCTAACTAGCGCCAGATACAGTTTTAGAATGACTTCAGCACTCTTATTGCTTACACCTCCTAATGAATCCCAATATCCTATTAGCTTTATTCTTAGCATTTAGGCATTGCTTTCTAGGACGAAGGTCTGAACTTACCAAAATACCCAAGTCCCTCTCACAATCGGTCCTCCCTAAGATTCTCCCATTTAATTTATAACTTCAATGGATTATTTCTACCTATACTAAGTACACTACATTTGTCAATGTTAAACTTCATTTGCCATTTCTCGGCCCAATTGGACAGAATGGTCAATTCCTCTTGCATTACAACAGCATCAGAATCAGCCCTAATGGCCCTACCTAGCTTAGTATCATCAGCAAATTTACTCAGGTCACTACTTATACTCATGTCAAGATCATTAATATAAATTAAGAATAGCAAAGGACCCAAAACAGATCCTTGCGGAACTCCACTGCTAACACACCCCCACTCAGATTTAACTCCATCTATACTAACTCTGCTGTCTGTCACCAAGCCATGACTGAATCCACCTAAATATACTGCCATCGATCCTGTGTGCTTTAACTTTGCTCAGAAGCCGTAAGTGTGGCACTCGATCAAAAGCCTTACTAAAGTCCAAGTATAAAATATCATAGTTTTCATCATTATCTGCTGCTTCATACACCTTGCTATAAAAAGACAGCAAATTAGTGAGACAGGATTTACCCTTACTAAAGCCATGCTGTGATTCTTTTATCAACTTATGCTTATCCAAGTGATCTCTAATATTCCTTGCTATAATAGATTCCATCATTTTCCCTACCACTGATGTCAAACTTACTGGTCTGTAATTAGACATATTTGTTTTATCCCCTTTCTTAAATATAGGTATCACATTGGCTTTCTTCCATGCCACTGGCACAATGCCACTCTCCAATGATTTTCTAAAGATGCATGCTAGGGGCTCACTTAACACATTAAAACATTCTTTCAAAATTCTAGGAAAGAGCTCATCAAGACTGGGTGCTTTACTACTTTTGATTTTATCAATTTCCTTTGTCACTATCTCCTTTGTGATCAAGATATCCTTTGATTTCTCTTCATCATTACCCTGAAAGATCATTGACACCTCAGGTATATTTAGAGTATCCTCCTGTGTAAATACTGAGAGAAAAAAGTCATTTAGCATTCCAGCCATTGAGTCCCTATCACTCACTAATTGTCCATTGGAATCTATAAGTGGGCCTATTTTATCTCTAACCTTAGTTTTGTATAATTGATAAAAACTTTTAGGATCTTCCTTTGCCCTATTTGCCACTTTAATTTCATAATTTCTCCTTGCTACTCTAACTAACTTTTTAACATCTCTTGCTAGTTCATTATATCTCTGCCTTAAGTGATCCTCTCCATTTTTTATTTTCCTATAAATGCCCTTTTTAATGCCAATATAATGCTTAATTTTATCTGTCATCCATTTTGGGTCATTATTTTTAGTCCTAATCTCCTTATATGGAATGTTAATCATCTGACCTGTAATTAATTGCTCAATTATTCTTTCATACTCCTCTTCAATTGTAATCTCTTCCTCCTGGTGATTATTGTCTCCACTAACTGATATCATTGAATCTATTCCTGAATTGATTTCATTGCCTGGTTTCTGTACAACTGCCTCCAGGTAAGTCCTTAGCCCATTATAATTTGCTCTTCTAAAGTCAGGAATTTTAACATTGTTCATGCTACTATCAATACCATTCCATTTCATCTTGAATCTAATTTCACAATGGTCACTATTACCCAAATTTCCTCCAATCTCAGTATCCTTAATAACTTCTTCCCTATTTGTCAGAACTAAATCCAGTATATTATTACCTCTAGTGGGTTTGTTAATAATCTGCCTCAGAAAATTATCTTGGACAACATTCAAAAATTCCTCAGCCTCCTGATCACCCACAAGAGCTTCCAGTCTATATTTCTGTAATTAAAATCGCCCATTATACACACATGCTTACTTCTACATGCAAATGCTTACTTCTACATGCACATACTCGGAACACCTCTCCATCCTAAGAGCTGTAGTGTTAAAAACGGGGCACTTTTACATTGAATGGGTCCCTGTACACATTTTACAATACAGATTAGGGGCCCTAAGAACCTTTGGTTGGAGGGTATTTGAATTTGGGCCTTTGCTTGGCGGTTCCGCCTAGCCAACAGAAATATTCGCCTTAAGCATTTGAATCCATGGTTGATCATTAATAAGATTATTATAATTTGAGTGGGTCAATTTGATACCGTAATTGGGTTTATTTGAGAAATTAGTTATTGAGGCAAAAGATTTATTTTGATTTTTGAGATTTAAGTTTTTGAAAAAGTTGCCATTGGCAATTTGATGTGAGGGACCTTTGAAGGGAGGATTAAAGATCTCTGACCAGTTCCAGTTTTTTGAGGGTTTAAATGGTTGAGTAACTTTTAAAAGAGGTCAGAGAGAGAAGGTTAATCACTCCTTGTCATCAAGCTCGGATCCCTTTTGAAATTGGTTGGCATTTTGCCATAAATGATGTGTGATAGAAGTTTATTACCCCTGCTACCTTCTTCAAAGAAATTTACATCAAAATTTTTTAGTTTGATCAAGAGAGCGGCTTTCGTTTAACCTAAGGGACAGTTGGATAAGTTGGAGTCGTGTAAAAAAGGGGCAGAAATGATTTTACCGAGATACTGGTCGACAAGGCATCTTTGTCCAGGAATTCGTCATCGAAAAGTTTAAGAGTGATCTTATAATTTTCATCCGTAGCACAAAGATGTTTGATGAGGGAAAATGCATACTCTCTTAAATAGCCCTTGAGGTACGTCAATTTGGCTGAATCTGAAATATTTGTTCTAGACCCCACCAAGTTGTGAAATTGCAAAATGAAGGTGTGGAATTTTAACTTGTCATGGGTGCCCTAAAAATTTTCACAAGGGAGAGAGGGATCAGAGGGAGCCTTCCTAGGCAGGCTAGTATCGCTTTTAGGTCAGAACTGAGGTTGTTGGTGGGTTTGAGTCATCACAGGAGGGAACTTTTCCTTTCCATGATTGGGCGTTAATTTGGGAGGTCACTTCCAACTCAAAATCAACTTACAAATTTAACTCTGTTTCAAGGGATGGATCATTATTGCGGTCATAAGTTTGGAAGGTTTAGAGGATTTTCTTGTCTAACTGGTTTATGTAAGTAACGAAACTTCTAACAGGGTTCAATCTAATTTACACGTCTAACTCACGGATGGACTCACTCTAGTTCAGTGCAATTTTTTTTCAAGCTAAGAGTTATTTCTCTTTTCAGGATGCCGCGCCTTTTAACTAACTTTTAATTCAACGTCAAAATCTGATAGGGAGGGGATGTTCTCACAGGCCCTTCTGACCGTAGTTTGAAGATAAAGTGAACAAAAGGGATTGAAAAGTGGTAGGGTAGGTTAAAAGTTGAGAATGTAGCAAACCAATGGGGGATTATCCCCCAAACCAGACTCAAATTATTGGTTGATTAGGTGAGCAGTGAATAAATTAAGAAGGCTGTATCTTTTCAACTTTGTTAGTCCCAATGTTTAAGCTTGAAAGGCATGGAAACCAATGTATTGGGTTTGTTTTACAAAATGAGGAGTGGCTGAAGGCCACTCCCCTTTTCTAAGCACTGTCAGATCAGAGATTCTTCATGAGTTCACAATTTGTAAAGGTACATGAAACAGGGAAGAGATATAACAAGGTCCATTCTCCCAGGAATGATAAATTGTGTACTTACCTTGATTAGCTTCAGAATTGAGACTCTACCATTGAAAACCACTGGACTGTACTTGGAAGGGGAGAAAACAGAAAGAGTTGTGTCTTTGGAACAATCTTGAAAGCGGTGAAGGGAAACTTCATTCTCCCGTGCCCTAGGGAGTTTTGGGGTGCTCAGATAAACAAAAGAGGGAGGCGCATTGACAAGGCCAGCACATGTGTATCTGTACCTGTAAGAGAGCCTGGCAAATGCATGGTCCATATTTCTTACAATCTACTTAATGCTTGGGAGCCAAAATGAAGGGCAAAAAGTTACAAAGAAGTAACAAATATGTAACACAATAACACTAACGCAAAAACAACAAATTTCTTAGGGAAAAAAAAACAACAGGGCATCGCTACTGTGGATCATCATAAGTCAGGTCCATCATAACCAGAAGACTTCCTGTATTACTAAAATGGTGGCCATTTTGCATGCGCACTGCTTCTGTGGTGGTCATTTGTTTTTGAAATGGCCCTCAAACAAAAGTTTTATGTCTACATGCCCTATAAGCCTTGCCTGAATGATTTCACTGTTGGTGAATTTTGTTGAGCTAGTGCTAGGGTTCTGATATATTTCAAAGCACGCCCACTGCTCTTGGTGTGCATACATGTCTTCACTTAATGGGAAGATCCTTCTTGCCTAGGTGTAGAGGAAAGTCAAAGGGATTCCGAGCAAGTTCTTGCAAGACCTTTCCTATGAAAATGTCACCGCGCTCTCGAGAGTCCTTTGTAACTCCTTTCTCAGTATTCTGTAGTCAGGATGCTGCTCCGATAGCATTCACTGCAGGTTTTGATGTCACTGTAGGCCACCGATTGGACCTTACCTCCACAGGCAAGTTAACCCTTCAATTGCAGCTCTACATTGAGTGAGTTGCATTCCCTCTTGATTTGTGTGCACACAATGGCCTGTATGCCATGCTTCAACACCTAGATGAGCAATTCATGGACTTTGTTAGATTTCTTCGAAATAATCTGGACAGAGGGTATAATCGCAAATTCATGGCTACTGTACTCTCTTTTTTCAAACTCGGGAGAGATCATTCTATCCTTGCCAGTTTCCACCCAATCTCTCTAACCTCCTGCATGTGCAAGTTGATGGCGAAATTAGTAAATGTTAGATTAGCCTTTTTCATGGACAGTGGGCCGCCCTTCTTATGCACAGTGTGGCTTCCACAAGTTCCACTCCATCAGATATTTCTCCCTGATTTGTCGCTTTGTCATCCTTGAATTGGTGCACTCGCATGTAGGCACTGCTATTTGATGGAGCATTCATGTGCACTTTATTGCGATGACTGCATGTCCCCTGGGCTGTTCTGCACCTTTTTGTTGAATGTCCCAGTTGGTGATCTCAGTGCAGGTTACTGGTACCAGGTCATGTGGGGTCACTACCCCTTATCCCTTGTACTTGGGACAGACTTGTGGAATATGTGATTTTGGGGGGGAGGCTGGCCTCCCCCACTTTTTTTAACTGTTTTGTGTTGGTCGCATGTTCCTGTACCCAGGTTAGGCAGCCCTCAACCCCACACTGGAGCTTGGTTCCTTCTTTTTAGCTTTTTTTTCTATTTGTTTCATTTTGGAAATTTTAAAGTAGCCTAGCACTAGGCCGAAATTTTAATCACTGTGACTTATGCCCTTGAAGGTATTTGCGAGTTGGGCTCATCATTACAAGTATCTCTGCACCTGGAAAAGGAAACATTGAGCCTCACTATTCCTTTGACTGGCCACATATTAAATCATAATCAAAATCACTCATATCTTTTGCTTTTCTGGCAATCTTACTGTCAACCAACCTAATTTGCTGCACATATTCTATGGACTGCTGATCGTTCTTCATTGCCAACTTCATACCATACAAAAATGGTTGCGACACTCACACACTACCTTATAGCTATGAGCTCTCTCTCAACCATTGTATACTTTTGCTTTGCTGCATTCAAGTCCTTTGACACATACTCCTTACATACTCTCCTTCTGCACACTGCTCATGCACCAAACACCCACATGTGCAGTATCCACTTGCATCAGTGTAAAGCTCAACCAGTCTAGTGTTTTCACTAATTTGGGTGCACCTACTCATCATCTTCGATCTCAGCCTCTTTGTCTTTCATATGCTTCATTTTTACAGTCCATCCACCTAATCGCTACCTGCTCTTTCTTATCTATCCATTGTCAGTCGATAGTTTCATCATTCCAGAGCAATTTTCAATGGATTTCCTGAAGCATTTTACCAAGCCAAGGAAAGCCTTAAACTGCCTTACCATCTCCAATTTGCAAAACTGCACCTCTTTCTCCACAAACTTATGATTCTCACAATCAAATTCTTATTTAAATTGTGCCAAAGAAACTTTTCTCCACAAATGATTCACAGTTTCACCTTTACTCAACTGTTTCCAAAGTACTTAACACATTCCCTACACCTTATATTTCTCAACTTTGATTCATAATCAAAATATCATTTATATACACAATCACACTCCTGCTAACAAACCCTCTTAACACTATATTCATAGCATCCTGGCATGAGTTTTCAGAACTGGTAAAAGCTTTCATGCAGTGGAGAAGGTAGTTACACCCTACTTTCTTCAGCAATTTGCTTTGGTAGTACTCCTGGACAATCTAGCTTCAGGAAGGTCAGCATCCCATAAATACTGTATACACACACTTTGGGAAGTGCTATTTTATGGTCCTTTTTTTCATCTGATAATCTATACCGAACTTCAATCTTTGGAGTATCATTCCTCAAGCGCCGTAAGGGTCACGGCGATTTGCTCTCCTGGCCGCCGTGCTGACAGGACTCGGCGCCCCGTCTGGACCCAGCTTGGCATCCTTTTTCTCCTTCTGCTAACCCCTACTTCATCTTCTGTACCAATTCTCACCCTGCATCGTCATTCCATCTACATTTGTTTGTCGATCTCAGTGTATCAGAGCTGTCCATCAGGGGGTGCAACCCTTTAGCTGCTCCTGCCTGTGCTGGTAGGTGGGTGCTTGAGCCGCCGTGGTGCTCTCGGGGGTTTTTGCTTCACCAACCAGTAAATTTCCAAAGCTAGCTGCCATTTTTAAAACGATGGTTGGGCCAGTGCTCAGAGTAGTTATCTCGACGGGAGACAGTGACTGTGCTGCGCGTGTTCGCACCCTCTTTTATACTCTACTTCATATGGGTAATAATAAAAAAAAAATTCATACTAAGCCTGTCAATAAGTCCTCTTTTTCGTGCTTGTTAGATCCCTTCGCAGAAGAGATAGATCCTGATTTTGATTATCCTTGTTTCCTGGTGCTGAATTGCAGTTCCGGGTCCCCGCTTTCTAAATTGGATGTGTTTGTGTTTGAGTCCTGCTGTGGTGCGCCCTGTCGTATATGGAACCGTACTAGTGGCGATTTAGTGGTTGAGGTATCGTGAGAGCAGTGTGGTGCCGTGCAGGAATTGTTCTCCATTTAGATTGTGCCCGACCCTCGCCTTAATTTTGCTAAGGGAGTGATTCGTTCCAACGATTTATTGCAATTTGATGTTTCGAGATTAAAAGATAAACTTTCATCCCAGAGGGTTACAGGCGTTTATAAGGTTTCTAAGTCTGTTGGTTCCACGAAGGTTCCTACGAGTGCGCTCATCATTACCTTTGAACATCAAGATCTGCTCCAGTTTGTTCGTGCTGGTTATCTTTATGTCCCGTTATATTGAGCTCCCGAGACGTTTTAATTGCCACCAGTTTGGCCATATGAGCAGCAATTTTAGGCAGACCCATCGCTGTGTGGCCTATGCATTAGCGTATCATGGCTCCTCTTGTGGGAATCCTGAATGTTGCGCCAATTGTGGAGGTTCCCATAGCGTGGCTTCACGCTCTTGTCTCATATTTTTGTTTGAGAAGGAGGTCCTGGCTCTTTGGGACTTCCTTGAGGCCCGCTGTAGAATTGCGGGTGCAGCTCTCCCCCTCTGGCCATCTCTTCTCTGACGTTCTCCGGGATGCGGTGTCCCATTGTCCTCCCGGTCGTTCCACTTCTTTGTCTTCTTGCGGCATCTCTGTTGCTCCTTCTCCCCTTCCTTTGGTCCCTCCTCACTATCCTCTGTTGCGCCCTCTTTTTTGTCATTGGTCTCTTCTCTTGTTGCTCCCTCTGTCACGGACTGTGAGACGCTGGAGGATATCCCGCAGTTCCTCCAGGTGCCTGCCCCTGCTGCTCCTCCCATTCCTTTGCCTCGGCGCAAACGGAAGGGTTCCTCCTCACCCCGTTCGGAGTCCAAGCGCGCTCCGTCTGATGAGGCTGGTTTGGCCCCCAAGTCGGTTGTTGAGGCATCCTCTGTTTTGATGTCTTCTCCTTCCCGGTCTTTGCTGGCCTTCCCCGTTGGCATCACCGATGTCATTGTCCGGACGGAAGTCACCCAGTTTCTTCTTCCTTGCCTCATACCCTGGTTCCTTTTTCTTTGCCCCTTACCTCTGTGTAGTCTTCTATGTCTACTACCCTAGTTTTGTCTCCCTTGCCTCCTACCCCTGTTCCTTCTCACTCTCTGTCCATGTTCCGCCTTCTGTTCCATCTTCTTCGCATCTTAGTTCTCATCCGTCTCTGCTCAATCTCCCTTTCCCTCCGGGCCATGAGCCCTTCACTTTGGAGGTTTGGTCCAGCTCTCAGCTGTCGCTTCCCGCCGTTCATGCTACCAAGTCCGTGTCAGGTGCGTCCCCGGCTCACCGCAATTTGTTGCTTGCCCCTTCTGTGCCTTCTAGTAGTTGGGAACCTTCGACGGTCTCCGTCACTAGAATCCTGACGTTGGTGTCGAGGAGACAGTAATGTCCATCATCCTACAGTGGAATTGTCAAGGGGTCCTCCCTAAGTGGAAGGAACTCCAGCTCTTGCTTTCTAGTGTTCGGCCCTCGGTGGTGTGTTTGCAAGAAAATAAGCTTGGAGCTCGCCCCTTCCCGGAACTTCTGCAATTCCGGGTGTTTAATTCCACCACCCCCGGCTGGGGGTGTGTCCCATGGTGGTGTTTTGCTTTTAATTTCCTCTTCGCTATTCTCTGCGCCACTTGCCGTAGGTACTACCTTGCAGGCTGTTGCTGCGAGGGTTTTTTACTTTTAAGCTTCTAACCTTTTGTTCTGTATACATCCTCCCAGACTTTAGTTTGAGTCGGTCTGACCTTTTAGAGCTCACAAGTGAGTTACTTACCCCGTTTTTATTACTTGGTGACTTTAATGCTCATCACTCATCTTGGGGTGATACTGTCCGTAATCGCCGGGGCTGAGTGTTTGAGTCCCTCTTATTATCTGATTCCCTTTCTCTTTTAAATTCCGGCAACTTTACTTACCATGTTCAAACGGATTTGTTTAGTGCTGTAGACTTGTCCGTATGTTCGCCCGACTGTTTCCTCGACTTCCGGTAGTTGATTCGGGACGACCTTTCCGGGAGTGATTACTTCCCGGTAGTCCTGTCGGCCGCCCTTTCTGGTCCGTGCCTTTCCCTCCCTCCTCGTTGGGATCTGCCCGGAACAAATTGGGTTGGGTTCCGGTAGGTTTCCTTTATTGATGCCTCCTGGGTTTCCTTCAATACCATAGATTCAGCCGTCTCATATTTTAGAGGCTGCTTTGTTCCGCAGAGGTTCCCTGTTGCGGGGTGCTCCATGATCCCCCGGAGGTCGAAGCATTGCACGTCGGCTATTTCTGCCTATCAGTTGTCATATTCCCATTATAGGCGGAACCCGACCGTCTCGAATAGGGTCAATTGTAACCTGGCTTGTGCCATCAGCCAAAGGACTTGGGTTTGGAAGTGGGTCAATAAGATCCGTGGTCACTATGCTGGTCATGCCATCCCGACTCTGGACCTTGGAGGCTCGCTTGTGTCCGATGGCCAGTTGGTCAGCGAAGCGCTGACTGACCATTTTGCTTCGGTGAGTAGTGCTGGTAGGTATCCTCGATGGTTTATCGATCATAAGCTCGCCATAGAATCTCGCCTTTTAGATTTTACCACGTGCGCCACTGATAGAACGGTCTGAGGCTGCCATGCTTCAGCCCCTATCACATGTCAAAGCACATGCTTCCCACGTGCATCCTGCGAGAGAGATTAGAAAGCACCTTATTGCCCACCATTCCCAAGTTTAATCAAAGAGGTTCAATCCCCTGTTTGCCTCCATGCGTCGATCTCGCCAGATTGAATTAGGCTTATGGGAAGATAAGATATTTTCCCAAGCGGCACCGGGACATTCCATCGCTGTTTCCCCCTCCATTGTTCCCTACGCCGAGTGAGTGGCTCCGGCTATTTATGCGATAGCATTTCACGTTTGAACCAGATCCTGATTATCTTCGCGAGGCATCACGCCGATCCAGTCTCCCTTGTGCACCTAGGAACTCTACCCCAAGAAACACGTTATTGTCCAGAAGAGGACAATATCCCTTGATTGCCAATGTTCGTGCCCCTCGAGACGCCAAGTCAACAGGGCCTCCTGTTGTTCAGAAAGAGATCAACTTTAGAACAGTCATTGTTCTTCGAGCCCGTTCAACAAGAAACGTTCTCATTCCCAAGAAATCACGTCGGTGGTAATTTAATCCCCCCCTTTTTTAACGTTCTTCAAGAGAATGCTTGGTTACACCAATAACCTCCATTGTTCATCTAGAACATCTCCGATATCCTGTCTCAAGGATCACTCGTACTTCCGAGCCCCACTTCGCTCTCACTCCTCGAAGTCAGTCCTTCCCTCTCATTAAGGACAACCTTCCCGAAGAACCCCTTCTCCGGGAAAAGAAATCGGCAGTTGGACCGAAGATTCTTTCCCATCGCCTTCCTCTGCCACGACAACCTTATAATTACATAAGCTACCCATTAGATTTAACTATTTAACTTTGTGTCAACGCAACTCTGTGCTTTAAATGGATTTTAGTCAACTATTTCCCTTCTTGTTTGTTTTGTCGTTTTAAATCCCTCCAAATCTTAATCCTCCGCTTAGTCAAATATTCCCATGACCTTTTTCATTTCCTGTGTCTCTCCCATTTTAATCCCCGGTCATGTAAATATTTTCTGTGTGTTGTTTTGATAGATTAATTAATAAAACTATTTTATTAATATTTGCAATATTATTTATCCTTGGGCTCCGTTCCACTTGATAAGTATATTGAAGATAAATAAGCGCTCTCCAGGCCCCCTTTTAAACCATTCTCGGCCATCTGATCACCACGCACTTGAATATAGAATACTCCCCATAAAGAATAGATATATATAGTATATCATTGGGAGCCTATTCTATGTCAGCCACCTAATCTTATAATGCTCTCTTTTCCATCTATGAGCTGCGCGATGCTTTGTCTCACAGTGGCTCCACCTCTTCCTGTGATGATTGCATCCACTACGACTTTCTCCGTCATCTCCATCCCCACTCAGTTATTTTTGGTTGATCTCTACAACCTCATTTGGGTCAAAGGAATCTATCCATCCTCCTGGCGTGTGGGGATAGGGACGGTTTGGACCCTAGTCACTATCGCCCGATTGCTCTTACAAGCTGCCTCAGTAAGTTGTTCAAGAAGATGGTCCAAATTCACCTCATTGGTTTTTTGGAGTCCAACTCGCTCCTCTCTCCATTTCAGTGCAGTTTTCACAGCGGTTGTAGTACTCTTGACCACCTCATTTGTTTGGAAGACTCCGTTTTATGGGCCTTTTCCTCCAGGCATCAGGTGTTAGCTTTGTTCTTCGACATTCAGAAGGCCTACGATACCACCTGTTGATATGGTGTTTTACGTCAGTTATATGATTTGGAGTATGAGGAGCTTTTTACAAGTTTTTATTCAAGAATTTTTATTGTCCTGTAATTTTAAGGTCTGTATTGGGGATGCTTTCTCAGGCTTGTAGATTTAAGAGGAGGGTGTTTCCCAAGGGTGTGTTTTGAGTGCAACATGTTTCGCCATTGCCATTAATCGTGTAGTGTCCACTCATCTGGAGGGGGTTTTGGCTTCCCTCTTCGTGGATGACTTGGCAGTGTTTTGTTCATCTCCCCGCTTGCCTTCTGCTGCCCGTCGATTACAGCTGGCAATTGATGCCATGTTGGGTCGTTCTGTCTCAAAGGGTTTCCGGTCACCAAAACGAAGGCCATGCATTTTTATCAGGGTATAGTGTCCTTGTTCTCCCTCCCCTCTTCTTGGATGGCACGGTGATTGAATGTGTCCCCGTTTTTAAGTTCTTGAGTTTAACGCTTGATAGCAAGCTCACTTGGGTACCCTATTTGTGTCACTTGAGGGCTTCCTGTTTGAAGGCTCTGGATTTGCTTAGGGTTTTATCCCACACCACTTGGGGTGGTGATAGGCGCACCTTGTGGTCGCTTCATTCAGCACTGGTCCAATCCTGGCTGGACTACTGTTTCCAGGTGTATTCTTCAGTGTCTCCTTAAGCCTTTTGGCATTTCGCGAAAGAGGCTACTGACCCTTGTCTATTAAAGTGCCTGTTTCTTCAACATGCGTGTTCTCATGCTCACCAGTGTCCCATCTATACTGACGGCTTGAAGTCGGACCTCAGTGCTGGGGCAGCCGTGGTGTCCTCTATGGTGTTTCTTCGGCCTACCCTCCCTCCTGTAGCATCCATTTTTACCCCAGAGTTGACCGCCATTCTTTTGGCTTTTAATTTGATTTTATCCCTCAATTCTTCAGATTTATTTTTTTTAGCGATTCCCGGCCTGCTTTGGAGGCAGTTCATTCTTTTACGGCTACACACCCTCTGGTTTTACAGATTCACTCCTGGCTGTTCAGAAATGCCTCCCGTTACAGAGTGGCATTCTGTTGGGGTCCTGGGCAATGAGGTGGCTGGCCCGCTCAGCCGCCCTTGAGGTGCTGGATGCAGCCCCTCTGCCCTTTAGGGATTCCTACCCCGTAATCAGAGTGTATGTTTTTTGTTTGTGGCAAAGAGAATGGGATTCGTTCCCCTCTTCTAAGCTGTCCCTTATTAAAAACTCTGTCCATTCCTGGTCCTCTAGCTCTCAGTGACTCCGGTCTTGGGAGGTTGGGTTCCGAATTGGGTACACATGACTCACCCATGGCTATTTAGTTTCAGGTGGAGGCTGAGTTTTCCCTGGTTGTTTGTGGTGGCGAGCTGTCTGTGACTCACATTTTAGTAGTTTATCCCCGCCTTGCTTCCCTACCCTTTATAAATTCTTTCCATTTTTGTGTTTGGTTTATTGTTTTATCTTTTATCCTGTGCCCTTTCCTGCAGCTGCCGCAGGTCACTTTCTTTATTGCCACAGCCAACCTTGTTTTTAGAATGCATGCTGTATGCCCGTAATTTAAGTGTGCCTCTGTGTGTTGGACTGTTTTTTCTAATCCTTTGCTTTTCCCCATTTTTATTGAGTAACTCCCACGCCTCTTCTGACTTTTTTTAGGCGACCCTGTTTTAACAGTGCTGCCATTAAGAATCCATTAGGATTGGACAGCTGCCACCTTGCTTTCCCTTAAACTAAACTAAACTCATTCCTCAAGACAACCTTAAACTCCAGTAGCTGAACTCTCATAAAGTCTGAATCACTCTTACTCAACACGCCATTTTGTTCAAACATTATTCCATACACATCCTCTACATCATTCTCAGTCAAATGATCCTTCAATCCTACTGCCTTTCTCAATTCATCATTGATCCACTCACCAAATGTCTAATTTCCCACATTCACACACCAATTCACCCTCCTTATCATCAATCTCTGTATACAAGTGACCCATAGCATCTTGCACACCCTTGCCTACTCTCTCTTAAATCCTGGGTTCACTTGTACACACACAAAGGGGTCATTAAATGCACAGCAACTCTTTGCACCTTGTATGCAGCTTTCTGTCAATCCTCATATACTAAACTGGTCTGAGTCAATCTCCAATCTATCATCTCATCTTTCACACAGATGTAATCCTTATCCAACTTTACATGCTCCTTTGCAACTATTTCTATCCCTTTGAAAACACTTCCTACAGTCTTACTGTCATCACCCACATACACTTCCCAGCATACATTCTTACCAATTATTCTTTCTCTCTTACTGTCACATGGGTGCGCAATGAATCTGTTGTTTTCCTTCATTTTGAGAATAATTCCATATTCTGAACTCATCTTGTCTACCACACAAAACTCAAATTCATTCATCCACATCTTATTCTAATGCTCAAAGAGTATGTGCCCCAATCACTGGTCCTGTCAAATTCCCAATTCCTACTAGACTACCTCAACAATCTTCAAGTGTACACTATCCTTAATATTTTCATACACATCTCGATAAATCAAGTTATTCTTATGACTGAATCAATCTACAAAAATTACTTCACTTCTATCATGATACTCAGTCATTTTTCACTCCTGATATACCTACTATCACATGATTGACATTCACACTAGCAGAAGGCACAATATTATGCACCCTCTCACTTTCTAATTGCCAAAACCTCAGCAGTCCTTTCATTCACATTCTCTCCAGGTTGGTTGGTCATAGTGGTCATGCCACATCTTTCCACAACCATTGTCCATCTATACTGCCAACACATGTCCTACTTACCTGCTCCTATGACATACCATTCATTGGGCATCTTATCACATTCATAGCTGGTCTTACATTCATCCATTTACCTGCATTTACATCAGAACCATTCATTCCTTGAGAATTCCCATGGTACTGTTCAAGCAAACTTTTCATCGCACCTACAAATTCTTTCAAAACATCACAGTAGGTCTTAAACCTTAGGAATTGTTATTCCCTTGGTCTCCCTTCATCCTGACATTCACCTGCTTCCACTCTTCATTCATACCATTCTATCTTCTCTCATACTGTCTATCCCACTTCAGCCTTTCATTCTCCTACTTCATTTTCTCTTTTATAGAGTTACTTCCAGGTGACTCTCCACTTACGGCGGATCCCCTCTACTTTTTCAGGGGCCAAGAACATGGCAGCACAGTGGACACACCACCTCACTTCCTTTGGGGTCAGGGGACCCACCACAACCCCCTTAGAGAGGTAAGAGGTGACATCATCCCCTGATTCTTAGCGATGCATCTCAGAGACCCAAGGTTTGTCACATTGATGGGAGTTGTCATGCCCACTCCTCCTATCATCCTAATGCGAGTTGCTAGCACTGCTAGCCCCAGTGATGGGCCATAAGCTCGAGAGTGCCCAGTCTGGATACCTGACAGATTGGAGGGGCTACACAGGGTGCCCTCCTGCTGGGCACAAGCAAGTGAGCTCTCACTAGTCTAGTGGATATGGTGTTGGTGTTCTAGTGTCTAGGTACCGATTCAATCCCAGTGAGATCAAACTCAAATGTTAGTGCATGTAGACCTCTGGCCTCCAATTTGAAACCCCTCCTGTGGTTGAGATGGTCCTGGAGGTGACCCTGCCCCAGATGGCATGGTCTTCCAGGGGGCCAAACACTGAACCTGAGTCCGCCATTCTGCAAAGCCCTCCTCAGGCAGCTGGCACTCTCCTGCACCGGGGTGATGGGGACCTCCCCCCGCTGCCGGAGATTGCTTCCTGATTAAGTTTTTCCAATTTATATCATTGTTAAGTTTTCATATTTTTATTTTAAAGTAGCCTAGTTCTAGGCTGTCGTGTTTTTCGGCAACTTATGCCCAAGTGGGTAGTTGCCAGATGGGCTCTATAAAATTAAAAAAAAAAAAAAAATTCAGGCAGCTGGGCCCTTGAAAACTCCTCCCCAAAGGGTTGCCTCTTTGACACCCAAGCTCTTCTCTATTTCAGAGAAGGATCTTACTGAGGTCTGCCTGGCCTTAGGGTTCCTTTCTGGTGTGGAGAGAAGCGGGTTCATTTCCTGTCCTACTCAAAAGATAAAGGAAATCAAAGAGGACAAGGGATTTGCCCTCCATGGAGGCTTCTCTGGATAGATTGCTCCACTGCCCCTTCAGCAAGTGACCAGGCCAACATTGGCATTTCTGTCCCCAAGGGACTCTCAGATGGGAAGGCCCAGACAAACACCAAAGTTGCAAGTGAAAAGAGTGGAGTTTTGATTATATCGCCGCCCCTCATTTAGGGGCGCTGATGTAATCAAATACTTTTAGTTGTATACTCCACAGATGTCAGTATGATGGCCAAAGGCCACATGCTCCATCATAGGAGAGCATTAGTTAGGGTGACTGGCAGAGCCAAAGGTGATCCATTTCTCCGACAGGAGCCTTTATAGGTGGTCACTTAAGCCTTTCCTTTCCATTTTAAAATTTGTGTTAATAGAAAAAAGATTCCTGCTAAAATGACTTAATATTGGTATAAGAATGGATGCAAACAAATTTTCAAGAAGAAATTTAATAATAAAGAAATTAAAAAATTATTCCATTTGGCAACATTGGGACATATAAAACTATAGATTATGACTAAAATAAGTAAACACAAAAAAATTATTATTTGCAATGAAACTTCCTGAAGCAATTATTAGCCCTATTAAAGCATATAATGTTACATTTCTTGCTCTTAACACAGGAATAACCTTTGCAACAATCCCTGCATCTGTGTTGGGTTTGATATATTCAGGCTAGTGTCCTAGTGCATCATATCGGACATCTGAAATGGGTCTTTCCTGTTGTTTTGCCTTTGACGGTAGATTTTCACCTTGTACAGATACATTTGATGCTCGTCCCCTTTCTTTCAATTGATATCTTGTACCCTTTACCCAATAACTAGGCCTCAGAATAATGTCCATCAAAATTATTTTTCCAAGAAATTGCTCCATTTCATTGATATTTGTATTGACAGATGATCGTTTTTTGTTATTTTTACAGAATATGTTAGTTTGGCAAACCATATTTTCTATTACAGACGTATCAAAGAAAATCTTAAAATATTCATTTGGTCTCAATGTGTTCGTGGGAGGATCAGAAAAGCTTATATTATAATTTGTATCAATATACTTAGTCATTCACTCTCCATTGTACATCATATGCTTTTTCCCAATTTTGAATGATTTTGGAATTGTAAAACAAGAGGCTCATTGTCATAGACTTCACTCAGGTATTCAGCATTTGGTCCAATATGACAAGTAACATTTCTTGCCTAATTTTTATTACACAGGAGAGTTTGCTCTGCTAAAACTGATAATTCTGGCTCACCATTGCTGTTGAAATTAGATTATATTTCAGAAACATGACCTTCAACAAGTGTGCATGTAATATGTTCATACAACAATATAGGCCTATTCATTGCTGCAAAAAATGGAAAGATACTAGAAACATTAATAAGACAACCCATTTTCATTTGATATTCTCCAGTCCACCTCAAAAGGAAATCTAAATATTGAACCTTATTCATTTCTATCTAAGAGTATATTATTCACAGATAAATCAATTATGTCCCTTTCTTGCATGTTACTGATCTTTTTGATAAAAAGGCCTAAACTACGCCCAAAATATTGAACTATACCATAAAAGCGTGAGGCTTAATTTCCTATAGAATTTCATGCAAAATGCTCAGTTTTTGCATATGCTGACTAAATAAAAGGATTTCATAGAAAATGTTTCAATTTACTTAACACGTAACTAAAACAATATATCTTAGTTGTTGATATTGGGATTGGGTAGTAATCATTACCACCGAATCCAGACATTAGATAAATTTGCTAGATGCGGATAATGACACCACTTCTGACTGATCAGGAAGAACTGGCAGCAATTTTGAAGTTGCCAAATTTTATTTTAGCTTAAAATTAAGACTAAGTGGAAATTGAATTATTTTGAACGTCTGAAAGCAAATAGTGATCCTTTAAAATTTTCATTCCAATTGGCAACAATGGGAAGGAAAGGGTTAATGCCTTACCAGTGAGTGTGACGCCACACTCTACCATGTACTATGAACTTTGTAAAAGGAGTGGTTTATGAGAGAGAGCTTGTGGACTACTCCTTAGAAGTTATAAGCTGGGATGCTTCTGTGGTGCCCAGAGTACAAAGAAAGTAGGCATGTGGCACCCATATTGAAAGATAGATAGGCCCAATGAGAATCCTCCACAAATGGGTGCTCAATGGATCTATGAAATCCTAAGATTGAACACATTAACTAATACGACATGTAATAAACCATTGTAAAATAGAGAAATACTTATAACATAAATGTGTATATTTATTAGAAATGTATAAGAAAGGCGAGTGGATTTCTGGTTGCCACCCAGATACACGCACACATATATATATATATATATATATATATATATATATATATATATAATATATATATATATATATATACACACACACACAAAGGAGCAGCTGTGGGATGGAAAGATAACGATGCTTGATAATTAAGGAAGCCGAGTAAATACAGATATGCTTTGGTCAGTAGTCTTAGGGAAGGTGTCAAAGGAAAAATAAAGTCATCTCTTAATAGGAACCTGGCCCGGTCTAAGAGCATGCACATATAATCAAGAAGTGCGTACACCTCTGAACTCTGCCCAACAGTCAGCGGAAAACCTTACAAGTGAATCTATTGTTAGCTCCGCACCTGCACATTGAGAAGAAAAAGAGGTCATGCCCCCTTAAGCAGTCAAGGGGAGATTCAGCCAGTTAGACTCAAATAAGTGCGCCTACCTCATCCGTTTAATATTACTGGCATCACAGGTCCGCCCTTCACTCCTAAGTCCTGTCACCTTGTATAGCTACCCCAACATTAGTAAAATTTACATATCGCCGCACAGAACTCGATTTATTTCACTATACCTAATAAGAATAAAAACTTATCATCACCTTTCCTTTGAGTCCTTTCCTGTAATCCTGAAGTAACCAAAGGCACCTTCTAGAACCCAGCCTAGAAGCAGAATCTATGTAAACCGATGGAGTCAGAGCAAACTCCACTGGGGGGATCAAAATAAAGTTACCCATCACGTAAACCCATAAAACCACCGATGGCCCCCCTTTTCCTTTTAAAATCCCCATTAACAATTGTAAACCTATAAACAACAACCTCTCCTCCCCTCCATACTTCTACTGCCATCCATGGCTCCACCCAACCCTGACTTATTCCTAAATGGTGATCACCTTGAAGTAGTGGATTCTCATTTTTCTCTGTCTTGTTTTCAACCGATGCTTCACATGAGAGGGTCATATTTTCAGCCTTAGGGTCTCTTGTACCTGCCCCATGAACATTCTTCATTATGTGACATTCAGCATTTAGGGTACTGATATGGCTACAGCCTTACTTTTCTACCAATCCTTGGTCTGTTAAAGCTTGACTACGAATGCAAGTTTTACACATCCGCTGCTGAGAGCATGTATTGGAGAAAGTGAACTCTATCCAACACAACCGGTCTCTGTCTGGCAAACCAGTGGCTTCCGCGCTGTCTTCCAATGAGTCCCTACTTGTTGATGCCAGCGATATGCCACTCACTCTACACCATACCCAGTGCATTATGAGCTTGTATGCCTGAGCCTGGCAACTCTCTGAGTCAGTCACTAATGGCTCACTCCATCCGTGGTGTATCTCAACAGTGCCTACGCTTCCGAGTGATGCCAGTCATACCCTAAGCCTTCTTAGCCTAGGGCCCAGGAAAGTTTTGATAGCTCTAGCCAGTGGCACATCTGGTTCTTCGCAGGATACCACCTCTGACTATTTTTTGCCCTGCCTCATCCAAGTCACCAGCGGGGGTTGGCTTCCACTCCATATTCTTTGTTTGAAGACAGTTGGGCTCTACCAATGCTGCACATGTCTTCACTGAGCTGGTTCTAATACACTGCTTAGTACAGAACTTGTCGTGCCCAGTTTGTAGATTGGATTGTGATCTTTTATGACTCCTCACAAAGATCTCCGATTGCTCTCAGGGCATTGGAATCTCCACATCCCCCAGTTTGTGCTATCTGTGATGCCTTAGTTACCACAATCCAGTCAGATGTCGAGATCTTCTCCTGGGTTCTGGGACATGTGGGAATTGCAAAGAACAAGAAGGCCAAAGGGTCTGCAAGGATTAAGCAACCAGACTGTTGTTTCATTCCTCACACTAATTAAAGGGCAGGAATAAGATTAGCTCTCTCAGAGCTGCCTGGCAATGGGAGATTTAAAATTGTCTGCCATTGCACTATGACTATTCCCTTGACCACCCCCACCCTGTCATGCTGGGACCATTTCTGGTAGCTTTCTTTAAGTAGTAGTGCGCTCCGCCCACTACTACCCAAGACACTAGAGACTCAAATGTTGTAACACTGGAACCTTATGTACCACATTCCACTCATAGTCCAGGTAGCTCCACAGCTGAGAATCCTTGGATTCCAGTAGTGAGGCATAGAAAGGGAAAACAGAGACGGCATCAACTGCAAGCTACTTTTGGTTTTAGTTGTGCCGTCGCAGCTCCAACTCCCTACTTTGAGAAATACTGCCTCATCCAATTTCCTGAATTAGAGTTAGCTACAGATGTAAATAACATTAAACTGGATCAAGACATCCAATCTAAAGTTGGCCAGACATTAATAATTGTCAAGGCTACAAAAAGTTCTGCTGGTGGATGCCCAAACTAGTGTGCAGGCCACCAAGATCAGATCATTAAAGTCTCTAGCGGGAAAGCAAATCACTGTTACTGCACACTGCCAGTATAACACGTGTTAAGGGTGTAATTCGCACCCCTACACTACGGCAGTCATCAGAGGAGGAAATACATGAACATCTGAAGGAGCAAGGTCTCAATGTCCGTAGAATACAACAGAGACGAGATGGACAATTAGTACCAACCGACACTTGTATCCTCACTTTTAACCTCCACTCATGTCCACCAGTGCTTCGTATCACTCGCTGGGTATTGGTTGAGGTGGACCAGTACCACTACCACCTGCAGCAGTGTTACAAATGTCAGCGATTTGGCTATGTAGCAAAACATTGCTGTAGAGAGGTAGACACATGTGCCTGATGTAGTGGTGGTCATCGCAAGGATGCATGCACAAGTAAGGTGTTTTGCTTCCATTTTAAGGAGCCTCACTACAGTAATGATAGACAATGTCCAAAATACAAATGTGAGAAAGATGTCTTGGACCTACAGATGAGAGAGCAAATTCCTCATTTTGTAGCTCTCGAAAGAATCTTAGACAAACAGCCTATCTATGAACCTTTATACTCTGCTCCTGCCCAAGAGAGCAATGTCCCAATTAACAGTACAGTTACCTCAGCAAGCACCACACCTAATCTTACTTGCAACGTCAACCACTGCACATACTTCTTCCACATCTATGCCACAGATGGCATCAGCACTCTGATGCTATCGTGGATGTGGAGCGTAAAACAGGACCTACTCCTCTTATGAAAACTAGGAGATCTCCAAAAGTACAGTCTGCAAATAAAATGGATGCATCTCCTATTTTTGAAGAAAGCAGAACAAACAGAAAAGCTCTTAAAAGACCATCTGCGTAAGTTCGACGACCCTCACACTCAAACCAGATCGCAGACTACCTCTATTCGACCTAAAGAACAACAGCAACCCAAGACAGTCACAGACCCAAGTTCGCCTAGAACACTGTATGCAACTTCAAGACTGGAAGCAGCAAAAACACAGCCTAGTGAGACTTCTGAGACTGCCCTACAACTGGAGACTCGTACTACTCACAGTACAGTGTACAGTACTACTCATAGGTCTCTTTTGAGACCTATAATGTGTTGCTTTTATCCAAATTAATATTATATTGTTATTTAGTTAGATAATTTATGCTTCTAATAGAAATTTATGATTTTAAATGACTTAAATTTTATTTTATGCCTCTTTACTGAAAGCTTCTGATCTCACTATAATAGATATATCTTATTTTCGTGTACCTCTTTTTATACTCCAGATTGCTTCTTATATTCGCCCCCGTAAGGGGCGCGGCGATTTGCCATTCTGGCCGCTGTGCTGACGGGATCGAGCGCTCCGTCCGGCCCCAGCTTAGCTTCTCTTCCTTCCTTCAGATAGCCTGTATTTCTCCCCTACCTCGTCGCTTTTCATACAACCTCTCCCACAACTTTCTCTGGTCAGCCTCTAATTTCACAGGGTAGATGCTGACCTTCTTCTCAAGCCAACCGTCCTGGATCAGGGCTGAGGGGGGAGGGGACAATGTTCCCTAACCCCTGAGCTCCAGTTTGGGATAAGTTTTTTTTAACAACCTGCTTCATCCCCACCCATACCTTCCTCATATCCCTTTCATCCTCAGTTCACTGTTTATCCTTGATTTTACGCCGTGTCTAAGATGGAGCCGCCATGCAGATGGACTGCCAGGCAACCGGGCGGGAGGGGTGGTCCCAAATGGCGGCGCCTGGCTCTGCCGGGCCTGCAAGCACCTCTTGCAGTGCGGGCTACTGCGAGAGGTGATGCGCGATTGCATCTCGTGTAAAAAAAGAGGGTCACCATGCCCAATGATAATAATTAAAAAAACCAAAAAAAAACCCAACTTTCCCTGTAACATCAACGGAGCCGCCCTCGGGCAGCTCCACCGAAAAAATGGAGGTACCCCCCTTGTGCTTGCACAGGGAACCCTCCATACTTCTTTAACCGGAGAGGAGGCTTACTCATCTCCTACACCTATGGGTGTAGGGGACTCCCCCTCACCCCCTTCTCTGGAGGTGCTTCCGAGCACCTACCTATTTCCAGCGGCAGTCCCTCCTTTTCTTTCTAAGGGGACTGCCAAGAAAGCCAGCAGGCAGCCCATTGCCAAACGCCCCTCGTGTAAGCGGCTCGGTAGGGCAAACCCCCTTAAGGGGGAGAGGGAAGCCAGACCCCTTCGGTCGCTTCCCTCAAAAGACATGCTAGCAAGAATATTAAACCTTGCCGGGGTCGAGGCCTGTGCCTCTCCACACAAGACTGGCGAAACTGCCAAGGGGATCTGCGATGTCTGGGAGGGGATGACCAACTGGAGGCCCCTCCTGTGATAGACATGGTCCTTGAGGAAACCCAGCCTCAGAGGAGAGGGCCTTCCATGGGGGGAAATCCGGGCTCGGCGCCAAACACTGAACCCAAATCCGCCCCTATGCAAGGTCCTCCTCAAACGTTCAGGGTACCCGAGGCAGTACAAGGAGTGGAGGGATCTCCTCCGACCAGTGCCCCTGCGACCACCAGGACCTTCTCCATTTCAAAGAAGGACCTGGCTGAGGCCAGTCCATCTGGCCTAGGGGCTTCTGCTGGCGGAGGTGAGAAGCGGGTTCATTCCCCGCCCTTCTCTCCAAAAAAGAAAAGGAAGAAAAAGACAAAGAAGACCGGGGGATGCAGGGATGGATGGGTCTGCTGCCACTTTGGCAAGCAACCAATCCAAGATCGGCACAGCCTGCCCTTCTGCCCCCTAGGTTGCGGAGCCCCCGGATATGACAAAGACCAAATATGCGCAGGGAGGAGCCTCAATAACATTGGGGCCCTTGATTAAGAAGTTACCTGGCGTTTTTAAGCCCGCTGGCTTAAAACCCTTCCTCGTCATTCGCTCCACTGATGGCAGCATGTTGGCCAAGGGCAACATGATCCATCAGAGGAGAGGATTAGCTAGTGTAATTGGTAGAGAGCCGAAGGTGACCCGTTTCTCGGACGGGGGCCTTCTGGCGAATGCGGCAAATCCCACCGAGGTAGCCAAGATAAGTGCTCTTCGGACACTTCATGGCACCCCGGTGAGTGTGACGCCGCACACTACCATGAACTTTGTGAAAGGAGTAGTTTATGCAAGGGAACTCGTTGACTAATCCATAGAGGACATCACCTTAGAGATGGCCGACCATGGAGCGGTCAAGGTCGAACGTGTGATGAGAAAACAGGCAGGGGCCTCGAGACCCACCCTTTACACTCTTCGTCACATTCGACTGTGACAAGCTCCCTGAGTCGGTGCGCGCCGGTTAGTACCGCTACCGCGTGAAGGCATTCGTGCCACTGCTGCGGCGGTGCTATTACTGTAACCGCCGCTTTGGCCATATGAATGGTTCTTGTAGACATGCAAAGTCGGAGTCTCTCAAAGTTTGTGTAAATTGCTCCAAGGCTGCACATAAGTACAAATCGTGTGTGGCCAAGTGTGTCAATTGCGGAGAGCCGCACCCCGCTTCTTCAAAGCAATGTGGTTCATATCTCCTGGAGAAAGAAATCCTGGCCGTTCAGACCCAGGATTGACTCTCATTCCGCGAGGCTAAGGACTGTAAGTAGTGGTTGTTGACTATACTGGTTGAAACCATGTGTAGATATTAAAGGAATGTGTGTACGGATCTGATTTTAGAGGGAGTGCAGAGGACAGGGGTGGCAAAAAAAACCCCCACAAAATGGGTTTTATTATGTTTGTTTGTTTTGTTTTTCAAGTGAAATTTGAAAATAAACAACCAGTTTAGTGGGGCTTTTCAATTTTTTTAAAATTTACACAGTTGTTAACATACCAGGCAGCCCCCCTGGCATTAAAGTGACTGCTGAGGTTGGGTTTTGTGAAATGGTAAAATTTTATGGAACAGAAGGTGAGGTTTTGTGTAAATGTTTACAATTGCTGGGTGAGATTTGTTGCCAGTGCGCACTTTGGGTGTTGTTTTGTGGTGGTGACTGGGAAGTATATGATAGTATGAAAAGGAAAGATCTAGAGTGAGAGCATTGCAAATGAATAATTTGATGGTGATCCTTTGTCTCTAAGTTAGTGGTCAACTTGGTAAGAAGTGTTTTATTGTCTTCTTGGGTATATGGGCGTGTAATGGGGGATGGAATAGACGTATGACCAGAATACACAAGAGTGACTGTTAGGGTGTGCATATGGTTGGAAAACTGTAACAGGTGGATTGATTATGTGAATGAGGGCTTAAGAGTCTAAGTGATGGATCAGTTATAAAAATGTTCTTTCCTTCAGTGTTTAAATTCCAACGAAACTCAATTATAGCATGAAGCAAACTGATTAAATTGTAGGCCAATTTATTTACAGCAAGGTTCACTTACCCATTGATTTTATTTATTAAAACTAGGACTGAATTCATTGCAGAGTGAAGAAATATAATGAAATGTCAGAGAAGTTAATGACTGAATATCATTCGTGGAATCAACTTCGCAAAATGAGAAAACAGAAAGTTCGGGAAGCTCACAGGTAATGATTTATAACCTTCATGCTGAGAGATATCTACCCGACCTCTGACCACTAATCTCAGTGATGCCTCATCAGTAGTTTGAATCCCCCACTTCTATGACTTCTTTTTCATTTCCTAGTTTTAAGTAACAACTAAGTGCCTTAAGTTCCCTCGAGTGAGTGAAGCACTATGCCTTGGTGAATTGTATTTGTACATGGATTCTGTATGTACATCAATTAGAAGACACACACACTGTCTTCTGCCGCATGTCATACAAAGCAAATAAGCCCACATATGGGGCCATTGGTTCTAGAGGCCAAGCACCGAAAGTTTTGATCCTGCAGTACCAGATGCAATGGCTCTCACTTGAGAAACCCCTCCAGTCATGGTATTAGTGGAGGTGATGATCATCAATCGCACCTTGTGGAAAAGTGGTTGTATGATGAGAATTTTTGACAGTGAAGATTTTGTTTCCCAACCTCAAATGTCCCAAGAACTCTTGGTGGTAAAGTAATTGAGAAACATTTTTTTGCCATTTTAATGTTTTATTTTAATGGTTTTGTCATTATTATTACATTATCATTATTATTCTTGTATTCCTCTAGTGAAGGAATAAAGATAGCACCATTGTAGTCATTGTCGTTTTTAGCTCTCCAGGAGCAGATTGCATCTCTGTTCCCTCTGATCACTTTGGAGATAAAAGGGAGCATGCTTTGATCCTACAGGCTGTGATGTAGGCCTTGGCAGTCCGACCCCAGCTTATCCTCTTCTTCCTTCAAAACACTTGTTTCCTCACTTTTCATACAACCTCTCCCACAACTTTCTCTGGTCAGCCTCTAATTTCACAGGGTAAATGCTGACCTCCTCAGCCAACCGTCCCGGATCGGGGCTGAGGGGGGAGGGGACAATGTTCCCTAACCCCTGAGCTCGGGTCTGCGGTGGTTGGTTTTTAACAACCTGCTTCATCCCCACCCATAACTTCCTCACAGCCCTTTTCCTCTCCTCTTCATATTCTATCAATTTTATGCCGTGTTCAAGGTGGAGCCGCTACGCCGATGGATGCCAGGCCACCAGGCGGGAGGGGTGGTCCCAAATGGCGGTGCCTGGCTCTGCCGGGCCTGTAAGCACCTGTTCCAGTGTGGGCTACTGCAAGAGGTGATGCGCTATTGCGTCCCGCAGAAAATTAAGGGTCACCATGCCCGATGATGAACATTTAAAAAATCAACCCTCAACTTTCCCTTGCTCATCAACGGAGTCGCCATCGGGCAGCTCCACCGAGAAAATGGAGATCCCCCCTCTGTGCTTGCGCAGGGGACCCTCCATATCTCTATAACCGGAGAGGAGGCTTACTCCTCTCCTTTGCCTACGGATGTAGGGGACTCCACATCACCCCCTTCTCTGGAGGTGCTTTCGGGCACCTTCCTTTTTCCAGCGGCAGTCCCCTCTGTTCTTTCCAATGGGACTGCCAAGAAAGCCAGCTGCTCCACATCGAAGGGCTTGGTAGGGCAAACCCCCTTAGGGGGGAGAGGGAAGCCAGGCCCCTTCGGTCGCTTCCCTCAAAAGACCTGCTGGCAAGAATATTGAACCTTGCCGGGATCAAGGCCTGTACCTCCCCACACAAGACTAGTGACGATACTGCCAACAGGACCTGAAGACTAGTGACGATACTGCCAACGGGACCTGCGATGTCTTGGAGGGGGAAATGGCCAACTGGAGGCTCCCCCTGAGATAGACATGGTCCTTGAGGCTCGGTTCCAAGCACCGAACCCAAATCCGCCCCTATGCAAGGTCCTCATCAAACGGCTGTAGATTCTCAGGCAGTACAAGGAGGGGAGGGATCTCCTCCGGATGATGCCCCTGCGACCACCAGGACCTTCTCCATTTCGGAGAAGGACCTGGCTGAGGCCGGTCCATCTGGCCTGGGGGCTTCTACCGGCGGGGGTGAGAAGCGGGTTCATTCCCCGCCCTCCTCTCCAAAAAAGAAAAGGACCAAAAAGACGAAGAAGACTCGGGGCTCCTCTCAATCCGCGGGGGCTACGGGGACGGATGGGTCTGCTGCCACTTTGGCAAGCGACCAAGCCAAGATCGGCACATCCGGGCCCTCTGCTTCCCCGGGTACGGAGCTCCCGACGATGACAAAGACCAAAAGTGCACAGGGCGGAGCCTCGATGACATCGGGGCCCCTGATTCAGAGGTTACCTGGCGTTTTCGAGCCCGCTGGCTTCAAACGCTTCCTCGTTATTCGCTCCACTGATGGCAGCATGTTGTCCAAGGGCAACATGATCCATCAGAGGAGAGGATTAGCTAGTGCAATTGGTAGAGAGCCGAAGTTAACCCGTTTCTCGGACGGGAGCCTTCTGGCGAATGCGGCAAATCCCGCCGAGGCGGCCAAGATAAGTGCTCTTCGGACACTTCATGGCACCCCGGTGAGTGTGACGCCGCACTCTACCATGAACTTTGTAAAAGGAGTAGTTTATGCGAGGGAACTCGTTGACTACTCCATAGAAGACATCACCCTAGAGCTGGCCGACCATGGGGCGGTCAAGGTCGAGCGTGTGATGAGAAAACAGGGAGGGGCCTCGAGACCCACCCCTACACTCTTCGTCACGTTCGACTGTGACAAGCTCCCTGAGTCGGTGCGTGCCGGTTGGTACCGCTACCGCGTGAAGGCATTCGTGCCACCGCCGCGGCGGTGCTATTACTGTCACCGCTTCGGCCACACGAATCGATCATGTAGACGTGCAAAATCGGGGTCACCCGAAGTCTGTGTAAATTGCTCCAAGGTCGCACACGATAAGTCCAAATCGTGTGTGGCCAAGTGTGTCGATTGCGGAGAGCCGCACCCTGCTTCTTCGAAGCAATGTGGTGCATATCTCCTTGAGAAAGAAATCCTGGCCGTTCACGCCCAGGATCGACTCTCATTCCGCGAGGCTAAGGACTTGGTCCTGGCGCGCCCGGCTCTGCCTGGGACGTCATATGCCTCAATAGTTAGAAAAGCACCCTCTGCTCCTGGCCCATCCAGGCCAACGAGCACGGTTGTTTCCGCGCCCATTCGGAGCCCTTCTGCGGGCTCTACTACACCCGGGCGCTCCCCTGGTAGAGCTGGCGGCACAAAGGGTTCACACCCAGCCCCGGTTAAAACCAGGGCTCCCCCCTCTTCCCCCAGCGTGACCGTTTCCCGTAAGGCGAAACGGCCACGCGCCTCCACAGAGTCGTTAGACTCACAGGAGGCAACACCCCTGAAGATGGTCGCTAGGCCATCTTCCGGGGTTCCTAAAGCTGTTCCCCGAAAGGAGGACAGCAACAAAGGAGCTTCGGCCCCTTCGCCCACGCCCGGAGGTGGAGCGAGTGGCTCGGAGACGATGGTTCCTCGAAAAGAGGGCCCCCCGCCTCCCAAGCCGCAACGCCAGCCTAAGGTTTCGAGGCGGAGGGAGGAAAAGACTCGCATGGCGAGCCCAACCTCCCCCAATAAGTCCTCGAAGGCGACAGCGCCTTCAGCGCTTTGTCCGGCCAACAGCACCCGGGGTTCTGCCCCCGGGAAGCGTACGGCCATTCCCGTGAGGGTCTTCAATTCGAGGAGGGCCCCCGCGTCTCCTCCGAGCTAGGCCTGGAGGGCATATTCCTTCAATGGAATTGCCGTGGACTTCGGGCCAACTGGGAGGAGCTGCGGAGGCTCGTCTCGTCCCGTTCCCCGTTAGCTATTTTTTTGCAGGAGACCATGCTAGGCGCGTGCCCGCTGCCTGCCCTCCCGGGGTATAAGAGTCTTGCGACCCCACCACCGCGGGATGGCCGGGCTGGGGGATGCGCGGTTTACACCCGGCATGATGTCTCCGTTCTTCCTTTCTCTTTAGATACCTCCTTTCAGGCAGTGGCTGTGCAGCTGCACCTGGATAGGAGGTATACTATCATTTCTGCGTACATTCCACCGTCAGCTGACTTCGACGCGGGGGACTTCCGCCGCGTCGTGGCACGGTTGCCGAGGCCCTATCTCTTGCTTGGAGATCTGAACGGCAGGCATCCTCTCTGGGGAGATTACTCCATAAATCCCAGGGGACAAGTCCTTGCCGATCTGATCGAAGAGCTTGAGATGGGTGTCCTAAACGTGGATGAGTTTACGCATCACTGTCCGAGAACCGCTTCATTTTCTTGCCTTGACCTATCTTTGTGCTCTTCGGATGCACAGCCTGATTTTGATTGGGGGGTGGTCGATGACCTCCATGGTAGTGATCACTTTCCCATTCAGTTATCATTTTCAGGGCAACTGCCGCCTGAGAGACCACCTCGGTGGTGCTTGGCGCGGGCGCGGTGGCCTGCATTTCAGGAAATGACTGAATTCTCTATCTCAGTCGAGGAGTTTAGGTCGGTAGATGAGGCCGTTGAGTTCTTCTCCGGCAACCTCATCGCCGTGGGCCTGACTACTATTCCTAGGACGTCTGGCCGGTACCGGGATGGGCGGGGTCGCTACCGCCTGTCCCTTGTGCTCGGGACGAGTGCGTGTACTTTGACTTGTGGACTTATTGACTTTTTGGGGGAGGCCGGCCTTCTCCCTTTTATTTAACCCGATTTAATTGTTGTTGTTGTTTTTGTAATTGTTTTGTTATTGCTTTGTTATTGTTATTGTTATTTCTTTTTATTGTTTTCTGTTTAATTTTTTAAAGTAGCCTAAAACTAGGCTTTTTGTTTACGGCAACTTATGCCTTAGTCGGCAGTCGCCAGATAGCCCCTTAATAAAAAAAAAAAAAAATGCACAGCTTGATTTTGATTGGGGGGTGGTCGATGACCTCCATGGTAGTGATCACTTTCCCATTCAAATATCATTTTCAGGGCAACTGCCGCTTGAGAGCCCACCTCGATGGTGAATGACTGAATTCTCTATCTCAGTCGAGGAGTTTAGGTCGGTAGATGAGGCCGTTGAGTTCTTCTCCGGCAACCTCATAGCCGCGGGCCTGACTACTATTTCTAGAACGTCTGGCCGTTTTGCACGCCGACCACTCCCATGGTGGTCGGCCGAGTGTGAGACGGCCCTCAAACAGAAGCGTTATGCCTACATGCGCTATAAGCGCCGCGCAAATGATTTCACTGTCGCTGAATTTCGTCGGGCTAGGGCTAGGTTCCGGTATATTTCGAAGCACGCTCGCCGCTCTTCTTGGCGAGCATACGTGTCTTCACTTAACAGCAAGACCCCTTTAGCAGTGGTGTGGAAGCGAGTCAAAAGGATTCGGAGTAAGTTCTCGCAGGACCTCCCTCCCGTTATCCAGGAGAATGGGACCTCAATCTCGGACCCCGCGTCCGTGGCGGAATCCTTGGCGACCGCTTTTTCCGCATTCTCTAGCCGTGATGCTGCTCCGCCAGCATTCAATGCACGTCCTGATGTCGCGTAAGGCCGCCGCTGGACTTTTCCTCCAGAGGCGGAGAACCCTTCAACAACAAGTTTACTGTAAGTGAGTTGCGCTCCGCTCTTGCTTCGTGCGCGGACACCGCCCATGTTCCGGACGATGTCCCATACGCCATTCTTCGACACCTGAGTGAGCGAGGCATGGCCTTTTTGTTAGATTTGTTTAACAGGATCTGGGTGGAGGGTCTTCTCTCGAATTCCTGGCGAATCGCTACTGTGCTCGCCTTTCGCAAACCGGGGAGAGATCACTCTACTCCGACCGGTTTTCGCCCAATCTCTCTAACCTCTTGCGTGTGCAAGTTGATGGAGAAATTGGTAAATGTTAGACTAGCCTTTTTCCTGGACAGCAGAGTCCATTGTCTTCTGCACAGAGCTGCTTCCGCAAGTTCCACTCCACGTCGGATGCTCTGCTTCGACTTGAAAATGCCGTCTGCGAGGCTTTCCTTCGTAGACAGCACTACGCCACGGTGTTTTTCGATCTGGAGAAGGACTATGATACCGCATGGCGATACGGTATCATAGAGAATCTCCACACGATGGGGGCGAGGGTACGCCTCCCAATGTTTATATCTGAATTTTCGCGAGATCGTCGATTTCGTGTACGAGTCGGGGGGAGCCCTCTCCGGCCCAAAGGTTCCGGAAGAATGTGTCCCGTAGGGAAGTATCCTCAGTGTCACACTTTGCCCTGAGCATCAACGGCATCACCTCGGTGCTGCCGGAAGATGTTCTCGCTACGCTCTACGTGGACGACCTTTCCGTCTCTTTTGGCGCGGCCCAAATGCCAACTCTGGAGTGTCGACTCCAATAGGCATTGAACCGCGTCTCTTCGCTATGCCGAAGCGCACAAGGCTTCAGTTTTCCTTGGCCAAGACTAAGGTGGTGCACTTCTGCCGCTATCCACGGCTCTACCCTCACCCAGAGTTGTTTCTAAATGGGATCCGCCTGGAAGTTGTGTACTCGCACCGTTTCTTTAGTCTTGTTTTCAACTGACTACTCACCCGAGAAGCTTATATTCTCATCCTTAAGATCTCTTCTACCCGCGCCATGTACATTCTTACTTCCTTGCCTTGGCTGGCCTCCTCCACTTTATTCGAGTTTGTTGTGAGGTTCATGTTCGTGTGCTGGGGCAAGACGGGCCTTTCTTTCCCTGATGCCGGAGCGCTCTTCCTTTTTGTTGCTTTTTCTTATCTTTTTTTTGTCTTTTTTCAAAGCTTTTTTCTTAGCCTTTAATTCTGTTTATATATTTTGTTTTTTAATCTAACCTGGTATTAGGCTGTAGCGTGAATTACGACGACTTCTGCCCTAGTAGGCAGTCGCCAGATGTGCTATTAAAAATATAGTTATCGGGTCGGTAGCATTTCTGATTCTGCTTAAAGCGCCACCTTAGATAGCACAACCTTTTTTCTCTGTCGCCATGCCTATGCTAACAAAGCTTCGACAGCACCGGGGGTATTGCGTTTAACCTTTTTGGAACACATTTTTCTGTCACGTTTGGTCTGTGCCAGTGTACATTGATTGCTCCAAGTTCCATGAGTTCCTAGGCTTCTCCGTCATATCCATTCTGTTTGAAGTCGACGTTCTCTACCAGGCCCCGCGTCTGTCTTCACGGCCGAGCTGGTTTCAATGCCCCGCTCAGTACGGAAGATAACACGACGTGCCCGATTCAGAGACCGGATTGTGATCTTTAGCTACTAATAAAGCACCCTAAGTGCTTTCGGGGCTTTGGAATCTCCACACCCCCTGATTTGTGTTATCTGTGACACCACTGTTGCTGCCGCCAGTCAGGCGGATGTAGAGATTATCTTTTGCTGGGTTCCTGGACATGTGGGAAACAGCGATGACTGGGTGACCAGAATAGCGTTCGACTCTTCGTCACACCGGCTGGCACCCCTCCGGGTTGTTTGGCAAAGAAGATGGGATACTGCCGCGGCAGCTTCAGGTCGCTTTCTGTCATCTTTGAATTGGGCACACTTCCCTACGGGATGCACCCACATTTGATAGAGCGCTGCCCTACACCTTACTGCGATGACTGTGTTGTCCCTCGGACCTTTCGGCACATTCTTGTTGAATGTCCCAGTCCCAATAAATAGAGGAGGCTAACATCATCCATTTTATGTCTGTTTGTTGCATGGTCCTCCTTATTTTTTTTTTGGGGGGGGGAGCGTCTAATTTGTTACTTTAATATACTCCAGTATTATGCCCTTGTTGGCAGTCGCCAGATAAGTGCTATTATAATAAAAAAAATCCTTTTCTCAGTTTGGTGTGGTTTGGGAGAATTTTAAAAGTCGCCTTAGTACTAACTAGGCTGACATTTTAATTGAAAGTTATTTATGCCCTTGATGGCTGTTTCCAGATGGGCTCTGTAAGCAAGAAAGGGATATAGTGGCTTTATTTATTTTGAGATTACGTTTTAGATCTTGTGTAAGAGTTGAATGACTGGGTTGATTTTACATTATGTACTGTCAAGCAGTCAAACCGGTTCGCTACTGACCATCGAGCACTTAAAAGTTTCGAACTTTTGAGTTGGCTCTTTGCCGCTTAGCAACATAGCCATTACTTCCACCATCATTTGACTTTTGGTCAGGGACCACTTGTCATTTCCTCATGCTGCAAGATTCAGCATATTCCTTTTCCGTAGTCTTTGTACTCTGCTTTGCCCATTACACTCGGACGATTTGTGATCCATCCATATTAAAATTTTTGCTTAATCCGACTAGTTAGTCTTTTTAAAATTTTCTCTTCTCTTTTAAAGTTCTAACCTTTTCTTATGGTTTTAGTGTTGTGAGACCAGGGCAAAATGTGTTTATCACTTTGATCCCTTTTAATGTGTAATGTTTGAATTAATGGGTTTTGAAATTGCTGGCCAAGAAAATCAGTTCAGATGGAGTAGGCATTATGTAGTACTCATTTAAATTAGACTGCATGTTTTCTCTCACCTTGAATAGATTTGTACAAGATTTATATCTTAAAATTTGTGATTGTAATTATAAATTCTATAATTAAAACTTAAACAAAATAGGTTATTGATACCCCTTGTGCTTTAATTAAAGGAGTATCAAGTAACCATTATCTTGGGTCATAATGATGCCGGAAAATATCTACTGGGTGCCTCCCACATCTTGGTTTAAAGGGAGAAAGGATGTAATCATTTTTTATCCAGTATTCAATATATTTTTATAGGGAAGTTAAAGAGGCAAAAGAAATGGACACATTGATCGATGAGGACATTTTACCGCATCTCAACAGTGAGCAGAAAGCAATTCTCCTCAGCGGTCCCGATTATAGACAGTATTTAAAGGTTGGTACTAGTAAATGGTAGGAGGGTGTGAGAAACATTGTGTGGATTAGAGATAAATGAGAGAATGCTAAATTATTTTTTTTTGGGGGGGGGAGCACTATCCTACTAGATTTGAAATCTAAGTTGTCTTTGTGAGTCGTGACCTACCCCTTAAAATGTAGTAGGATTTGTCGTGACCTGCCCCATAAAATGTAGTAGGATTTGTATATGGGGCTTAAAAATAATTGCAATGCATAAAACAACTCTCGTTGTCATTTCCATTAAAAAAAACTTGTGTGGTGTGAAAAGAATGAATGGATGGATACCTTGATACAAATATCTTTTCCCATTTTACACTAGTTATGTTTAAACCCTTTACTTTGACTGCCCTCCTCCGTATCTGATTACTTTCTTCTTTTCTTTAACATCATCATAATCTCATTAGAGAACAATGTTAATGCATTAATGTCATAGGATATAAAAGTAGAGAGAGTCGAGCACAATTCCATACCCTTTTGTATACATTGATTAAAGACCCTGGTTTGACCATGATACTTATCGACTTCTATGTCGTGTCATTGAAACTGGGACCTAGTTGTTTCATAGTGTCAACGATTCATTCATGCTCCTCGAGGAATAAAAGCCTCAGGCCAATCCTCACAAATCACCTCCAAACACCTCTCAATATTACTTCTTTTTTTTTACAGGAAGTAAATTTTGCTTTGGAACGCCTCACACTAACCCAACTTAAAGTCGAACGTGCTTCCCGTTGCTACCAGAGCTTTATGAAAGCATGTAAAATTACGTCACAATGTTGCTTTGAAATAATGGGTATGTTCACTTCTTTGTTCTTAACTGTCGATTCTCTGGATGTCCCAGGGTCCTTTAAGAAGAATTTCTGTGCCACTTCTCATCTGGGAATATTTCCTGAATGGCTCCTTCCTGCCTTGGCCGCAGGAGGATGACAGGTTCAGGAAAGTTGTGCACTCTCTAACCCACCCCCTCAAGTAGTCTACTTATTTTGTACCTTCCCGAACTTCAACTCTGAACCTCTGGCTAGGCTACTGGCGTCCATGTAATGTGTTCATCCCAACGAGCGCGGACACGCAACTTAAAGCGGCGTCATTAGCTGGCCGCCCATTGGCCGGGTACGCTGATACTCATCATCCCTGCGGGGATAAATAATAGCTCTACACACATCATGCCCATAGCCAATCAACACCCCCTATCTTCCCTTTTCCGTTTTTACAACACAACATACCTTCTCTGTCCTCTGGTCCTGAGCCATGCCCATAGGATAGTAATATGCCCTCTTGGACTACTCGTATCCACATACCCCTAACGTGGGACGGGTGCCCCCCCCCCCCTCCTCCATGGGTTCATGAAGGCTTGGGGTCAAAAAACAATATTGTCTAGACACCTTTCCTCCTAACGAGGACCGCCCCCTGGTACGAGTACCTTCGAGCGAACCAGCCAGTGTCATTCTGATCTTTGTGTATTTCATTATACGAGAGGGGCGCTTACCCACGATGCAAGAGATTAATGACGCTACTTACCTACTTAACCCTAGAACACAAACCCCAGATGATTTCCACCTGACGCTATGTGCACCCACGTGGGCACAGCATGGGTAGTGAACCGAGGGGCGCGTTACTGCATATAGCTTCAGTGCGCGTTGTGTTGTGGCCGACAATGGTTGTGCTACAGAGCTCGCTGTCTGGGGTTTTTCCACAGAGTGGATTTAAGGTGATTTCCACCCGACGTTTGTAATATTTTACGGGGAAAAAACACCCGAGGTTAGTAATGGTGCTTATTTTCTGGTTCGTTATTTACGCGTTTTCTCTTTGCAGGTATTGAATATTTGTTTACAGAGACCATAAAATTAATGAGTAAGAAAACAGATCAATGTTACTCCCAGGAGAAATAAACTAAATTATGAACACTACTGGTGCATTACCAGAGACCAAGTCATGCGAGTGTCAGTGAAGATGAGGGACAGGAAGATAACCTAGAATTTGAGGTTGTGTATCAGTGATGTTGACCAAGACTATGTCCCGGAACCTAGTGATGATCTGAGTGATGTTGACATGCCTAGACGACCACCTGCGCGGAAAAAAAAAACACGGCGTACGTCAACACCTTCCAAACGACGTGCTGCATCTCCTGCTGCCCCAACCGGTCAAAGGGAAAGAAGAAGGCTCCGTGTTTGTGATGAGTACGATGCTCCATCAATTGTGGACTTCAAAACCACGACCCTGTCTAGCACATCTGGTTTTAGGTGGAGTTGTCGACCACAAGTGCTTTCAGCTACAAGAACTGCAGCAAGGAACATTATTGCACCCTTTACTCCAGGGCTAACACGGGAAGCACGGAGTGCTGACACCCCAGAAAAATGCTTCATATTGTTATTTGAGGATCGAATTGTTGACGAGATTGTAGAATGCACAAACAAGAAAATTGATACGATTGCTGCCAAGTATGGCCGGAAAACAGCGATGCACTCCAGAACAGAACCAGCAGAGGTGCGTGCCCTACTGGGCATTGTGCTCTTCCGTGGCTGCCAGAGAGACTGCCATCTATCAACCACAGAAATGTGGAGCCTAATAACCGGCCCAGCCATTTACCGTGTGGCCATGTCACAAGGTCGCTTAGAGTTCCTACTGAATTGTTTGCGATTCGATGACCTCAACACACGGCAGCAGAGGCAGCAAGATGACAAGTTTGCACCCATTAGGAAGATCTGGGACATCTTCATTGGAAATTGTGGGAAAATGTACATGCCAAGTGACAACCTTACTGTAGGTGAGCAGCTGCTGGCATTCAAAGGCAAGTGCCCGTTCCTCATGTACATACTCAACAAACCTGCAAAATATGGGCTCAAATTAGTTCTTGCAAACGACAACAAAAGCAAGTACTTATTGGGTGCGATCCCTTACCCGGGAAAGCAGGGGACAA
Organism: Ceratothoa steindachneri; assembly: GCA_963969495.1. Classification (NCBI taxonomy): domain Eukaryota; kingdom Metazoa; phylum Arthropoda; class Malacostraca; order Isopoda; family Cymothoidae; genus Ceratothoa; species Ceratothoa steindachneri. The sequence continues at coordinate 14,632,497 of OZ018323.1, read as the reverse complement.
GACACCCAGAAAATATGAACCTTGGCCATTATTTCACGAAGAGTTGACCAGCCCATACCACCAGACAAACAAGAACGTAACCACAGACAACCGGTTTACGCCTGTGCCCTTAAGGACAGATCTCCTTGACAACTGTGACATGACCCTTGTGGAAAGAGTTAAGGGAAACAAGGAGATACCGAAGAAGATGATAGAAAAATACAGTCGCAGTTAGGGTCAAGTGCGTTCCTGTTCACAAAGGATATTACTCCGGTGTCATACGTCCCTACAACGTCCAAGAAGAAGAAAATGGTACTGCTAATGTCTTCCATACACACACAGCCAACCCTCGGAGACACTGGCAAGCCTGATGTGATTGAATTTTATAATGCCACCAAAGGAGGAGTTGACTCGTTCGATCAGATGTGTGCACAGTATTCATGTGACGAAAGACCAAACTATGGCCGGTGTGTACGTTTTTCGGGATGCTGAACGCCTCTTGTGGATCATACACAGTGAGAATTTGATGAAGACAGGTGGCAAAGTACTGATTAGGAGGAAGTACATGCCGGAGTTGGCACATGCCCGCATCACACCCTGGGCATAAAAGAGGCTCAACTCCATATCTGCCATGCACCCTCAGCTATCTCATCTGCACCGTCTGCAACCGTTTTTCACCTGGCACTGCCGCAGGGACACCAGAGAGAACGGTAGCAGACAGTCAGGGACCCTTAGTGCGCTGTGTGGAGTGCCCTAAGAGATCTGACAAGAAGACACCGACACAGGTGCTACGGCTCTCGTCACCCTATTTGCCCTCGCCATTTCTACCCTGTCTGTACTAATTGCCTTAGAAGGTAAGTTATGTTATTGGAAGTTCTCTGCAATACTTATTTATTATATTTAATTAAAATTATTAAATATATAAATTTAATTTTTGCCTCTCAAATTATACCCTTTTTTGTGTATTTCCCCTACAGCGGCTGCACCAGCCGGAGCTCCCATTACCTGGGTGAATCTAGGTCAACGCTCAAGTCTTCAGCTGTGGTATTTTTTTCCTTAGAATTTATTGTTTAGTTATTTTATGATTTTCAGTATTTTGTGAGTTTTTTCTAAGTCACCCCTTCAGTATTATTTTTTTTTTTCAGTAACTTCTTATAAGGAAAAATGAAAGCCAAGGAATTATATTTTCAAACTATTTTTGTACTTTTAATATATTTTGATTGCAACTGTTTTTTTAATTTCCAAAACTGGGGTTTTTCCATCCGGAGTTAGTGATGGTGTAATTTAGACATACGGTTTGTGTTCTAGGGTTAAACACTTTAGCTACATGAGAGCCGTTGGTGAAGTAAAGGTAGCTAGGTTTACTATCGATCTGCTTTCATTTCTCAGTAGGACCTACTGATTAACGTGAGCTCCGAACCACGCGTATCTACAGCCTCTGTGAGGCGCCAAGAAGTCTCAAAATTGTGACTCCTTCCGGTGACTTACTGCCACCAATGTGTTTCCATTCTGTTATTCCGTAGCCCACCTGCTTGGTGCCATTTTTCTTTACATTAAAACAAATCTTTTTCTTTAGAAGATCAACTTCTTGGCGAACTTAAAGAACAAGATACAAAAGTACTCTTGAAAGCCTTGATGAACTGTGGCATCAATGACGCTCCTTTGGAATAATTTGAATCGGTTTATACTCGTCCCTCTCCAATAGTCGGCTTACTTTTTAGGGTTTAGCAAACGCCAGTCAACTTTTGCTCTTTTAAAGGTTCATCCAAACCCAACTGAAAGTACACAAAATTAATGTTTTGATTATTGTCAAAGTTTATCTATGTAAATTAAGCATTCTACATTATTTGTTTTGCATATTTTTTATAGTTTAAATATTAGTATAAAAAGTGTAGGAGGATTTTTCTGCGTTTTATATTTACATCCTTAATCAAACCTACTTTTCACAAATGAACTAACCGCCCCCTTCTATCCGTTTATGCCTTATCAAGTAGAAATTAACCCAACGCAAATGGGCCTTTCATTGTAGGGTGGGGGTGTGGAATCATCTCACCTTAATCGGGGTTCGTCCCTGGGCAGAAAGCCCCCCAACTACACAAACTTATCCATGCACATGCTTAATATCATCATCCACTTCCTCATTTAGTCCTCTTTCTCAAATACTCATTGACATGACCCATTTTTTACACCATATTCCGACTCTTCTTACATGTCCATACCACATCATGGCACTTTACTCACAACCTTGGCCACCCCCATGTATGGCAAACTAATCACTTTGGCTATCTTTCACCTTAACGCACACCTTCCAACATAAACACGGCGGCTATTCTGTAGGCTAGCCAACGTCCACCTCTTTCCTCCTAGCTGGAGATGATAAGGGCCGGTGGTGCCCTCACGTGAGGCGCCGTAGTCGCTAACCTGAGTTTTAATCATGCTTATCTTCTTTATCCCCGCCCCATCAGGTCTTTTCTTTCTCCTTTCGTTCTAAAGTCGAAAGTGGGGTTTCCACGCTCAGTGACGCCTTGGTCTCCGGGCTCAAGATGCGATACCACGATGCTCCCCACCTAGCATCCTCCTCATAACGGCTAACTGAGGAAAGGTGTTTATTTATATATCCTATTTACTACTCTGGGTCTCCATTTCCAATGATAAAAATTTAAAAAAAGAAAGTTTGGCCTAACTTTCCCCTACGGGTAACAATGCAAACTAACTGATCTCCCCGACGTGGAGAGCCGGAGGAGGGTTTGACGAGCTCCACTCCTCTAGCAATCCCTACTACCCTAGACTTTGGTGTTGCCCGACCAAATATTTTCCCTTCTGCCCTAGTTCAACTTCCTGACCCCGTTCCCTTACTCTCCATCTATCTTTCTTCCATACACCCTAGCCTTTCACAAACTCCTCCAACAAAGCCGAAAAGCACGCCCACTTAATATTCCCCGCCTATTTTCGAGCTCATCTTTGATAGCGCTCTTCCCTCATAAACCGTATTCTAGTTTTGAAACTCCTCCTTCCCCTCAAACCTGGAGCGTCTTTTTCAGGTGCACCACAAAAACCTCAATAGAGGTGTTTAATGTCCGGTCCTAATGAGACTGGTCATTGCTCCTAAATTCCCGTTCGGCTCTGCATGGACGACCTCAGAGGTCTAATGGGATGTGTGGTATCCGTGACCCATCAACCCGCCTTAACTGCTGACAAGGTAGCCTTATACCAAGGGTTTGTCACATACCTGTAGAGGATATTTCAGAAGACCTTTCCTCAGGGAGTCACGAAGGTCCAATAGTAGGTTGGCAATACACAAGTGCCTACCCCAAGGCAAATTGGTCACCCTCGGGCTGTAGATTTGTTGTGCCACCCGCCACCCTTTGCTTTAAATTCAACAAGTTTGGGCAGGTTAACTCTACGTGCCGAGTGACAGTGTCCGTCCCCGAACTGGTTCTACGTCTCACCACCTTCTATGCCAAGCAAACCCCACTGCTCGAGCAATATGTCACGCACTGCATGAGGCGCCGACTGCCTATACACTTCGCTGGTTAGTCCACTTTAGCTGGACAGTGTATGCCTTCATCATCCTCCACCCTCCTTCGCCTTGGCCCAATTTTAAACCAGGGTCTTCGTCTGGCCTCAGACGCTCTTCGCTCAGCTCCAGTGCTAGCATTCGCGCTGGGTCATGTCCACCCCTTACCGAGTAGGCATGCTATGGTTAGCTTGCGGTATGTTTCGAACAAGCAAACACATTTCTTCACTTACGGGGAATCTTCCCCCACTTGCATAGGTGTAGATGCCATTCAAAGGAAACGGGGCAAGTTCTCGCAGGACCTCCTCCAGTTCGCCTGGAGAATGGGACCGAAATTTGACCCCGCGAGTATTTTCCTCACATTTTATACCCTGGATGCTGCTCCTCCAGCATTCATTGTATGCCGTGATGTCGCTGATGCCCTACCACTGTATTTTACCAAGAGGCTGAAAACCCTTCAACGACACTTTTTTTTTTCTTTGTATCCACCTGGCGACTGCCTATAAGGGTATAGGTCGCTGTAATTAATTACAAAGCAAAAACTAGGAACATGTTCAGGCCTTGGGTGAATGCCCATGTCCCTCCGGCGCAGGAATATACGACCTACAACAAAGAAGAGTCAAATAAAATGGAAAAGTCAGATGGCCCACAAGTCGGTCCCGAGTACAAGGGACATGTAGTAGCGACCCCGCTCACCCCAGTACGGGACAGGTAACGTGCACGAATATCCCCCAGATTGTTACAAGAATGTGCCGAACAGGCTGGGGACAAGGCAGTCGTCGCAATAAAGTGCAGGAGAGTACTCCATCAAATGGCGGTGCGTCCCGCGAGTGTGCCAAAATTCGAAGACGACCAATGGCGACCTGAAGTCATCACAGTATTGGGTATAAGTCAATGGGAACATGCGGCGCAATAGCACGAAGTTCACTCCCATATTCTTTCCTCAGTGTGAGGAAGAGCCAAACGCTCGTCTGGTCGCCCATTCCTCTCGAACTCTTTCTTGCCTGTTCATTACCCACAATTCCCACTTGTCCAGAAGTTGATCTCGACCTCCAGCAGGCTCGCCAAAACCGTAGCATCACGAATACCGCAAACCAAGGGGTGTGACGATTCCAGTTCCCCGAGAGCACTCGAGGCGCCTTGTGAGTCGCTATAAATCACAATCCTGCCTCCGAACCGAGCACGACGCGTTATCTCCCGCACCGAGCGGTGTATTGCAAACCGCTTGGGCGTGAAGACAGACGCACCGCCTGGTAGAGCCCCGCTAACTTCAAACAGGAAATAACGACTTGGAAACTGACCCCCTCCTGGACTTTGAACCATCTGTATTCGTTGGCACCTAACGAACTTGACGCGAAGTGGGAGTAGAAGCGTGGCGACCAATTAATTAAGTGGTCGTCCTGGGCAGAACCAGAGACGTCACCTGCCCGAGAGCTCCACCACTCCGTGTCGGAACGACGACCTGTATGCTAGGCTTCGATTGTGTGCCTTCCCGGCCCCAACGCCCGCAGTTTTCCAGAAGGAAGATCAGCTATATATATTCCAAACATTTTCACTTTCACTGGCTTCACCACCTTCTTCCGAGCTCTCAACGTGCTAACTTTTTGCATGATATAACCTCGTTGGTATTGCGCCTTAAATTAGCGGAAAATGCCTCGGTTTATCGGCTCAGTAGGAAAGCATTAAATGTCATAACTTCCTATCAACCAAGTTGTATCTTTCTCTCGGAATTATTCCTGAGTGCCGTCAAATCCCTAGTATATCTGGTAACTTCCATTCCTTCTCTTATGCACGCACATCTATCTGGCCATGGGGGAGCAGCCATCTTATTTTGGCTATCAGTCGTTTAATATCACCCCATTTCATACGGTGTCTCTCAAATATTTCCTGGAACGAGAGTACACTGTATATTCGGTCTACATTCCTTCTCATTTCTGTAACTTAATCCTACATCTCACCCGACTCTTTCTTTCAGTAGGAGATTTCAACAGCAAGGCCCACATGTGGCGTTTGTTGATCGACTTTCCTTGCATCTATTCTCTTGTATCTCCCGGACGAGCTGTGCTTCTCGTGTAAGAACTCCAATCGTTACCCTTTCACCCCCATCTGCCCTCTCTTGAACTCTACATTATTTCTGATTAATTGCTGCTGGTCTTTTATTGAGATGTGTCTCAGGTAGCAACCAATTCTTAGTTGCTCTCACTCCCTTTCGCTCTAGCCTAACTGTCGGACGAGAGAGATGTGGTTTACGCATAGTAGATTCACTAATTTATTTTTTAAATCAAACGGTGAATTTTGTTAGGAGGAATTCAAATATAACATTAATTTTGGGGATAGGACAAACCTACCTACATAAATTTGTTGCTGAATATTATAATTTTTATTTTACTATGTCTGGAAGAAAGACTGTGGTCGGACTTTTATTTAGAAGTTAGGCGTTATTTTGTAACTTCCTGGAGTTTTATGTGTAGAATAATATGTTTACTTAACTATTGTTAACCTGATTTATCTTTGACATAATATAGGGACCGCTGTAATGAATATTTTTATCATTTTCTGTAATACTTAACTATTAAATATTTTACTGATAGCATCCCTATTATTGGCATGACATTGTCGAGAAAACATGATGAAAATACAATTTATTTAGAAAATATCCATCTGCAAGCTCCTGTACGTATTATTGTTGTTTTTGTTTTTTTTGTTAACTAGTTACAATGGGTCAAGTCAAAATAAGGATAAAATCAAATTCTCATTTGAGTAAACTTGTTGCCACTGGGCGGGAGCTGATGGTGACTCAACTGCCAACTATGAGAGATGTTTTGATATTTGGCATCTACTTGAGAGAGGAAAGTTAAAAGGATAGGAGCAACCATCCACTGGACCAGCTGATTAATGACATCTACCCTGTTCTGCTTGGTCAGTGAAGAAAAGCTAATGTTCTTTTCAGGCCCCCACCATTGACTATTTGTCGCCACGCTTGTGCTCCCAAAGCTTCTACAGTGCCAGGAGTATTGCGTTCGGCCTTTTTGGTGCACACTTCGTGTCACGCTGGAACCGTGCCAGTGTATACGGATGGCTTCAAGTCCCAAGAGAGGGTCGGTTTCCGCGCCGTATCCCCTTTGTTTGAAGTCTGGGGCGCTGCCTCTTGTCTTCACGGCGGAGCTGGTTGCAATACACCGCTCGGTACAGTAGATAACGCGACGCGCTCTCTTCAGAGACCGGATTGGAATTTATAGCTTCTCACAAAGTGCTCTCGGTGCATTGTAATCTCCGCATCCCCTGGTTCGCGATATTCGTGACGCCACGATTTTGGCGAGCCGTGCGGTGTCGAGATTATCCTCTACTCGGTTCCTGGACATGTAGGAATTGCGGGGTGTGAGGGCGCCAATGAGTGTGAGTACTGGGCGACCAGACCAGCGTTTTGCTCTTTCTCACACTGATTACATGGCAAGAATACAGGCAGCTTGGCAAAGAAGAAGCGAGACGGTCGAGGGGAACTTAAAGTTGCGTGCCATTGCGCCGCCACTATTCCCGTGGACCCACCCCCGAATGCCACGACGGCTTCAGGTTGCTTTCTGTCGTCTCCGAATTGGACACACCCGCGGGACGCACCGCCATTTGATGGAGCGCTCGCCTGCGCATTACCGCGACGACTGCGTTGTCTTCCAGACTGTTCGGCACTTTCTTGTTGAATCCCCAGTCTGGTGATCTTCGCGCACGTTACCTCTCCTGGTATCGGGACGAGCGGAGTCGCTACCGCTTGACCTTTGTACTCTAGACTTGTTCGTGCACAGACTTGCAGACTATACGACTTTTTTGGAGGAGGCTGGCCTCCTCCACTTTATTTGACTGTTTTAGATCGCATGTTCCTGCGCCTGGGGAAGGCGGGCCTACCCATCAGAGGTGGGCACTAAATACATTTCAAGTATTTAAATATTAAATACATGAACAAAGTGTATTTAGATACTACGAGTAAGTACATTTTGAAAATGTATTTAGTATTTAAATACATTAAGTGTATTTAGATATATTTTTAAATACATTTCAAATACATGATATATAATGACAATCGATAAGGACCTTTAGTATCACAACAAAAATATCGATTAAAATGAAATTGCATATTATAATTATTAATTTAGGATTTGATGACAATTTGACTTAAGTACTACAAAAAAATAGAATGAAATTTCAGTTAGGTATTTATATCAGCATTACATTTAAGTAATATCAGTTGCTGAAATGTTTCATCAGATAAAGAACTCCATTTTGGATGAAGTCAATCCTGTTTTGCATCATTTTTTTTTTTTTTTTGATTAAGGGGCTATCTGGTGACTGCCGACTTAGGCATAAGTTGCCGTAAACAAACAGCCTAGTTCTAGGCTACTTCAAAATAATTCAACAGGAAACAACAATAAAAAGAAATAACAATAACAAAGCAATAACAACAACAATAAAACCGGGTTAAATGAAAGGGAGAAGGCCGGCCTCCCCCAAAAAGTCAATAAGTCCACCAGTCATGGTGCACGCACTCGTCCCGAGTACAAGGGACAGGCGGTAGCGACCCCGCCCATCCCGGTACCGAGACGGGTATCGTGCGCGAAGATCACCCAGACTGGGACATTCGACAAGAATGTGCCGAACAGTCTGGGGGACGACGCAGTCGTTGCAATAGGGCGCATGCGAGCGCTCCATCAAGTAGCGATGCGTCACACGAGTGTGTCCGATTCGAAGACGACAGAAAGCAACCTGAAGCCGCCGCGGCATTGGGGGATAGATCCATGGGAACAGTCGCGGCGCAATGGCACGCAACTTTAAGTTCCCCTCGACCGTCTCGCTTCTTCTTTGCCAAGCTGCCTGTATTCTTGCCATGTAATCAGTGTGAGAAAGAGCAAAACGCTGGTCTGGTCGCCCAGTACTCACACTCATTGGCGCCCTCACACCCCGCAATTCCTACATGTCCAGGAACCCAGCAGAAGATAATCTCTACATCTGCCCGGCTCGCCAAAACCGTGGCGTCACGAATATCGCGAACCAGGAGATGCGGAGATTCCAATGCCCCGAGAGCACTCAGGGTGCTTTGTGAGTCACTATATATCACAATCCGGGCACGTCGCGTAATCTCCCGTACCGAGTGGTGTATTGCCACCAGCTCGGCCGTGAAGACGGACGCAGCGCCTGGTAGAGCCCCGCTCACTTCAAACAGAGGGGATACGGCGTGGAAGCCAACCCCCTCTTGGGACTTGGAGCCATCCGTATACACTGGCACGGTTCCAGCGTGACACGATGTGTGCTCCAAAAAGGTCGAACGCAATACTCCCGGCGCAGTACAAGCTTTGGGAGCAGAGGCGTGGCGACAAATAGCCAAATGTGGTACCCTCCAGGGTGGCGTCCTGGGCAAAACCAGGGGCGCCACCGGCCCGAGAGCGATATCTACCTCTCGAAGGAGTTTCCTGGCCCTAAACCCAAAAGGTTTAGGGTATGACTGGCGTCTCTCGACGGCATAGGCACCATCGAGATCAGCTGCGGATGCAGTGAGAGCTGTTGGCGACTGAGGGAGGCGCCGGGCTCGCGCGTACAGTCGAGTGATACACTGCACGCGGCGCAGAGCGAGTGGCATCTCCCCAGCATCGACCAACAGGCTCTCAATGGGGAAAGTGCGGAAGGCACCGGTCGCAAGACGAAGGCCGGTGTGGTGGATCGAATCCACCTTCCGCAATAAACGCTCGGCTGCGGATTCATAAAACTCGCATCCGTAGTCGAGCTTCGAACGAACAAAGGATCGATAAAAAAGTAAGGCAGTAGCCCTATCAGCGCCCCAAGCGCTGCACGTCACGGAACGGAGAATGTCCATGGCGCGGGTACAAGAGACCCTAAGGCTGCGAATATGAGCCTCCCAGGTGAGGCGTCGGTCGAATACAAGACCAAGGAAACGGTGCGACTCAACCACATCCAGGCGCACCCCATTAAGAAACAAATCTGGGTCGGGGTGAAGCCGTGGATGGCGGCAGAAGTGCACCACCTTAGTCTTGGCCAAAGAAAACCGAAACCTTGGCGCTTCGGCATAGCGAGAGACGCGGTTCAATGCCTGTTGGAATCGACGCTCCAGAGTTGGCATCTGGGCCGCGCCAAAAGAGATCGAAAGGTCGTCCACGTAGAGCGTAGCGAGAACATCTTCCGGAAGCACCGAGGTGATGCCGTTGATGCTCAGGGCAAAGAGTGTGACACTGAGGACACTTCCCTGCGGGACACCCTCTTCCTGCTCCTTTGGGCCAGAGAGGGCTCCCCCCACCCGTACGCGGAATCGACGATCTCGCAAAAATTCAGATATAAAAATTGGGAGGCGTCCCCTCGCCCCCATCGTGTGGAGAGTCTCCATGATACCGTATCGCCATGCGGTATCATAGGCCTTCTCCAGATCGAAAAACACCGTGGTGTAGTGCTGTCTACGAAGGAAAGCTTTGCAGTCGGAGCAGAGCATCCGACGTGGAGTGGAACTTGCGGAAGACAGATGGCCTCCGCTGTCCAGGAAAAAGGCTAATCTAACATTTACCAATTTCTCCATCAACTTGCACACGCAAGAGGTTAGAGAGATTGGGCGGAAACCGGTCGGAGTAGAGTGATCTCTCCCCGGTTTGCGAAAGGCAAGCACAGTAACGATTCGCCAGGAGTCTGGGAGAAGACCTTCCACCCAGATCCTGTTGAACAAATCTAACAGAAAGGCCATGCCCCGCTCACCTAGATGTCGAAGCATGGCGTACGGGACATCGTCCGGACCGTGGGCGGTGTCCGCGCACGAAGCGAGAGCGGAACGCAACTCGCTTACAGTAAACTTGTCGTTGAAGGGTTCTCCGCCTCTGGAGGTAAAGTCCAGCCGGCGGCCTTCCGCGACATCACGACGTGCATTGAATGCTGGCGGAGCAGCATCACGGCTAGAGAATGCAGAAAAAGCGGTCGCGAAGGATTCCGCCACGGACGCGGGGTCCGAGATTGCGGTCCCATTCTCCTGGAGAAGGGGAGGGGTGTCCTGCGAGAACTTGCCCCGAATCCTTTTGACTCGCTTCCACACCTCAGCTAAAGGGGTCTTCCCGTTAAGTGAAGACACGTATGCCCGCCAAGAAGAGCGGCGGGCGTGCTTCGAAATATACCGGAACCTAGCCCGACGAAATTTAGCGACAGTGAAATCGTTCGGGCGGCGCTTATAGCGCATGTAGGAATAACGCTTCTGTTCGAGGGCCGACCACCATGGGAGTGGTCGGCGTGCAAAACGGCCAGACGTCCTAGGAATAGTAGTCAGGCCCATGGCGATGAGGTTGCCGGAGAAGAACTCAACGGCCTCATCTACCGACCTAAACTCCTCGACTGAGATAGAGAATTCAGTCATTTCTTCAAATGCAGGCCACCGCGCCCGTGACAAGCACCACCGAGGTGGTCTCTCAGGCGGCAGTTGCCCTGAAAAGGATATTTGAATGGGAAAGTGATCACTACCATGGAGGTCATCGACCACCCCCCAATCAAAATCAGGCTGTGCATCCGAAGAGCACAAAGATAGGTCAAGGCAAGAAAATGAAGCGGTTCTCGGACAGTGATGCGTAAACTCATCCACGTTTAGGACACCCATCTCAAGCTCTTCGATCAGATCGGCAAGGACTTGTCCCCTGGGATTTATGGAGTAATCTCCCCAGAGAGGATGCCTGCCGTTCAGATCTCCAAGCAAGAGATAGGGCCTCGGCAACCGTGCCACGACGCGGCGGAAGTCCCCCGCGTTGAAGTCAGCTGACGGTGGAATGTACGCAGAAATGATAGTATACCTCCTATCCAGGTGCAGCTGCACAGCCACTGCCTGAAAGGAGGTATCTAAAGAGAAAGGAAGAACGGAGACATCATGCCGGGTGTAAACCGCGCATTCCCCAGCCCGGCCATCCCGCGGTGGTGGGGTCGCAAGATCCTTATACCCCGGGAGGGCGGGCAGGGGGCACGCGCCTAGCATGGTCTCCTGCAAAAAAATAGCTAACGGGGAGCGGGACGAGACGAGCCTCCGCAGCTCCTCCCAGTTGGCCCGGAGTCCTCTGCAATTCCATTGAAGGTATATGCCCTCCAGGCCTAGCTCGGAGGAGACGCGGGGGCCCTCCTCGAACTGAAGACCCTCACGGGAATGGCCGTACGCTTCCCGGGGGCAGAACCCCGGGCGCTGTTGGCCGGACAAAGCGCTGGAGGCGCTGTCACCTTCGAGGACTTATTGGGGGAGGTTGGGCTCGCCATGCGAGTCTTTTCCTCCCTCCGCCTCGAAACCTTAGGCAGGCGCTGCGGCTTCGGAGGCGGGGGGCCCTCTTTTCGAGGAACCACCGTCTCCGAGCCACTCGCTCCACCTCCGGGCGTGGGCGAAGGGTCTGAAGCTCCTTTGTTGCTGTCCTCCTTTCGGGGGACAGCTTTAGGAACCCCCGAAGATGGCCTAGCGACCATCTTCAGTGGTGTTGCCTCCATTGAGTCTAACGACTCGGTGGAGGCGCGTGGCCGTTTCGCCTTGCGGGAAGCGGTCACGCTGGGAGAAGAGGGGGGAGCCCTGGTTTTAGCCGGGGCTGGGTATGAACCCTTTTTGCCACCAGCTTTACCAGGGGAGCGCCCTGGTTGGGTAGAGCCCGCAGAAGGGCTCCGAATGGGCGCGGAAACAACCGTGCTCGTTGGCCTGGATGGGCCAAAGGCAGAGGGTGCCTTTCTAGCTACTGAGACGTATGACGTCCCAGGCAGAGCTGGGCGCGCCAGGACCAAGTCCTTAGCCTCGCGGAATGAGAGTCTATCCTGGGCCTGAACGGCCGGGATTTCTTTCTCCAGGAGATATGTACAACATTGCTTCGAAGAAGCAGGGTGCGGCTCTCCGCAATTGACACACTTGGCCACACACGATTTGGACTTATCGTGTGCGACCTTGGAGCAATTTACACATACTTCGGGTGACCCCGACTTTGCACGTCTACATGAGCGATTCGTATGGCCAAAGCGGTGACAGTAATAGCACCGCCGCGGCAGTGGCACAAATGCCTTCACGCGGTAGCGGTACCAACCGGCACGCACCGACTTAGAGAGCTTGTCACAGTCGAACCTGATGAAGAGTGTAGGGGTGGGTCTCGAGGCCCCTCCCTGTTTTCTCATCACACGTTCGACCTTGACCGCCCCATGGTCGGCCAGCTCTAGGGTGATGTCTTCAATGGAGTAGTCGACGAGTTCCCTCGCATAAACTACTCCTTTTACAAAGTTCATGGTAGAGTGCGGCGTCACACTCACCGGGGTGCCATGAAGTGTCCGAAGAGGACTTATCTTGGCCGCCTCGGCGGGATTCGCCGCATTCGCCAGAAGGCTCCCGTCCGAGAAACGGGTCACCTTCGGCTCTTTACCAATTGCACTAGCTAATCCTCTCCTCTGATGGATCATGTTGCCCTTGGACAACATGGTGCCATCAGTGGAGCGAATAACGAGGAAGCGTTTGAAGCCAGCGGGCTCGAAAACGCCAGGTAACCTCTGAATGAGGGGCCCCGATGTCATCGAGGCTCCGCCCTGTGCACTCTTGGTCTTAGTCAGGGGCTCCGCACACGGGGGGGTAGAGGGGCTGGATGTGCCGATCTTGGCTTGGTCGCCTACCAAAGTGGCAGCAGACCTATCCGTCCCCGCAGCCCCCGCGGATGGAGAGGACCCCCGAGTCTTCTTCGTCTTTTTGGTCTTTTTCTTTTTAGGAGAGGAGGGCGGGGAATGAACCCGCTTCTCACCTCCGCCGGCAGAAGCCCCCATGCCAGATGGGCCGGCCTCAGCCAGGTCCCTCTCCGAAATGGAGAAGTTCCTGGTAGTCGTGGGGGCACCTGTCGGAGGAGATCCCTCCCCTCCTTGTATTGCCTCGGAGCCCTCAGCCGTTTGAGGGGGACCTTGCATAGGGGCGGACTCGGGTTCGGTGCTTGGCGCCGAGCCCAGGTTTCCCCCCCTGGAAGGCCCTACCGTCTGAGGCTGGGTCTCCTCAAGGACCATGTCTATCACAGGAGGGGCCTCCAGTTGGACTATCCTCCCAGGACATCGCAGGTCCCCTTGGCAGCGTCAAAAGTCATTTGTGGGGAGGCACAAGCCTTATCCCCGGCAAGGTTTAATATCCTTGCCAGCAGGTCTTTTGAGGGAAGCGACCGAAGGGGCCTGGCTTCCCTCTCCTCCCTAAGGGGGTTTGCCCTACCGAGCCGCTTACAAGAGGGGCGGTCGGCAATGGGCTGCCTGCTGGCTTTCTTGGCAGTCCCCTTAGAAAGAAAAGGAAGGACTGCCGCTGGAAATAGGGAGGTGCCCGAAAGCACCTCCAGAGAAGGGAGTGAGGGGAAGTCCCCTACACCCGTAGGTGTAGGAGAGGAGTAAGCCTCCTCTCCGGTTAAAGAAGTATGGAGGGTCCCCTGCGCAAGCACTAGGGGAAACCTCCATTTTTTTGGTGGAGCTTCCCGAGGGTGGCTCCGTTGTTCTTGGGGAAGTGGGGGGTTGGGTTTTTTTTTGATAATCATCATTGGGCATGGTGACCCTCTTATTTACACGGGACGCAACAGCTCACCACCTCTCACAGTTGCCCGCACTGCAAGAGGTGCTTGCAGGCCCGGCAGAGCCAGGCGCCGCCATTTGGGACCATCCCTCCCGCCTGGTGGCCTGGCAGTCCATCGGCATGGCGGCTCCACCTTAGACACGGCGTAAAAATGATAGATTTTGAAGACGAGAGGAAAAGGGATGTGAGGAAGGCATGGGTGGGGATGAAGCAGGTAGTTAAAAACCAGCCACCCCAAACCGGAGCTCAGGGGTTAGGGGACATTGTTCCCTCCCCCCTCAGCCCCGATTCGGGACGATTGACTGAGAAGAAGGTCAGCTTCTACCCTGTGAAATTAGAGGCTGACCAGAGAAAGTTGTGGGAGAGGTTGTGTGAAAAGAGAGGAAACAAGTGTTTTGAAGGAAGGAAGAGAGGCTAAGCTGGGGCCGGACGGGGTGCTGAGTCCCGTCAGCACGGCGGCCAGGATGGCAAATCGCCGCGCCCCTTACGGAGCTGTTTTGCATCAGTAGTGGTGACGATACAGTGCGTGTGAAGCACATCCCACGTGCTTAGGACGGCTGAAGCTGCTTGGGTCCGACGAAAGGTCTTCCTCATCTAAGGCACTTCTCATTAAGAAGCTATCCTCCAGCTCATACTCACCCTGATCTTATTCACCTACCTGGATTCCATCTTCTGAATCTGTGAATACATTTGCAGCAGTGTGCAAATTCTTTAAACGTTATCAGTGAAGGTGCTCGTGGTTTTCTACAGGGGCATATCGTATTTATTGATGATATTCTCCATATGTACAGCAATATTGATGTAGTTATGTTCTCCTTGAAGCAACATCATGCCAATACTCCACTGTGACGGACAAGAGCAGCTTCCTCAAGCTGAAAACAAAATGAAATAACAGTCCAATGTTTGTCTCATAAATGTTACCATAAATTTTACGTATTAATATAATCGAGATAAATTCCACTAACAAATAGGTCTGCTTTCAGCTAAGAGATGATAACTTCCAAACTGTAAAGACATTTTCATATTTCATAAAGAACATAATCTTAACATGCCCAATGAACTGTAACGCCCAAAAAACTACGGTAACGAGTTGACCAAATATCTGCAGTAAGACATAAGTAAGAGGTGCTGTCTAGTTTATTCTAGAGGTAGAGCTCTTGTCGCTTTCTCTTCTACTAAATTTCGCCCGAGCGGCCGCCTTGAAATGACGCCAACTGAAGAATTTAGACCTGCGGTAGTAAAATGTGATTATTGTGAGTGAAATTGATTTTCACAGTGAAATGAGAATATATGGTTTGCATATAAAATGTAGCTATATGAATATCCTCTTGGTATATAGGACTGGTACATTAATTCATAAATATATTATTAGTCGTTCATATTCAGAATTACATAATAAAATATTGCCTTATCAAGCTTTATTTCCTACATTTTTGACTGGCGGGCATGCTAGTTTTATATATTGATATACAGGTATTGCTACGAGTACTATAACGAAATACATCGTTATAGGAATTCATCTAATTCTAATAACTACATATAATCGATCAATAATTGTACTAATTATGCCTGAAAAGATTTTATTCAATAATATTTTCAAGGAAATGCTGGCACGCTTTAAGAATATATGTATGTGTATTCTCATGAAATTATCGCAATATATTAACCTCTGTGGTTTGTATGTCTTCCTTTATTTAACTTCGGTATATAGCCTACCTAGTGACCAGTGATCCGATCGCTTTAGTATTCAGTCGTTATAAGAACTTAACCTGTACTACTAATACTATAATTGTAAACAACATTTGTAACTCAGAACTCACCTTTAATTAATCTCACAAAAGCTAGCTGCTCCATGGTTGATAGGGGATGCACACCTTGTATGATAAAATCTGCAATCAGCTTATCAACAACAGATTGTTTCACCTTCTTACTATTCACCACAAAACATCGGTAATGTCTTTACTTTAACACCGCTGCATGATGGACCATCGTCTAATACTGAACATTTTCTTTTTGAATCTTTTCTTTGAGCTGTGACGTAGTTATCCGCTTTTTGCACCAAAGTATGGTGCTTTCTCTGTTGATAAATTTACATGATCAGATAATTGAAGGACATTTGTTTCACGTTGCCATAATTCACGTTAAATTCAATCAGCATATATTATAAATAAAGGTGTTGCAAAAGGAAGCAGGTAGGTTCATGCATGGTAAACCTACGCCACTTAACATTACCGTTAGCTACTAGCAATTTTGCTATTTTTTAAAAATAAGAAATAGTGAAACTTGTCAATTCAATTAAGTACCATATAATTAGCTTTAATAAATTCTTACCTTCAAATGAATGCGTAGATTGGAAGTAGCATTGCTCTCGCCGCAGAGATTTCACCATTGCATGATGAACATACTCACTTCACTTTTTTTCCGTCAGAAGATTTCACTCTAAAAATTTTACCATCTAGTAAAGGATGACTATAATTACATGATTCTTTATCTTCCTCATCTTTTTATTGTCTAATCTCTCCATTTCACACTCTTTCGGAGAAGGTGAAGTTGAAATGACGCTGAGCGCTCTCATCATACAACCGAACACAACTGTGACTATCTGTTAACTGAATTTGAACTGATACCAGCAATCTTCCCTCACCTGCTCACAGTCAACCGTTTGTGTCATACAAGTTGCGACAATATAAAACATGCATTACACGTTCTTAACAACTATTAAACTTATTATCAGTAAAGTATTTGCAAAAAGTATTTAAATGTATGATCTCAAATGTATTTACAAATACAATTTTAAATACTGCCCACCTCTGCTACCCACAATGCCAGAGCCCGCTTCCTTGTTGCCCTTTTGCTTTATCTTTTTGTTGTTGTTTATTGTGTTTTTAATCGTTGTTATTTATATAATGTTATTTGTTTTTTTAATATAGTCTAGTGGTATGTTTTGGTGAATACGGTTACTTATGCCCCAACTAGGCAGTCACTCGATGGGCTTTTAGATGCATATTGTTTCCAGGAAGCTTGTTTAGCTTCTTTGAAGGTTCTTCGGGCGATGGTAGATGCTCTTTTATAGTCCATGTAATTCTGTAACGTTTTAGTTCTTATGAAAATTCTGTGAGCTTTATCACATTTTTTTTATCGTCTTGCCACTGTTGCTTCCACCATGGAGTAGTGCACCTGCTGGTGTTGTAGTTAGTCTCTGGGATGTGGTCGCCAGCTGCTTTCTGTAGTTCTGCTGTGAAGTAGCAGATATTTGCCTCTGGATTGGGTTGGAGTTTGGCTGTCGTCAATGCGAAGGCGGTCCAATTTTCTTGGTAATAATTCCATAGTTTCCTGGAAAGTGGGGCTCTTTGAGCAAGAAACATAATCATTATTGGGTAGTGATCGCTACCACATAGGTCTGAGTAAACGCTCCAATGAGTTTCTGTGGGGAAATTAAGGGAGGTTAGGCTTAAGTCTATGTTAGACAATGTGTTGGGGTATTTGTATTTAAGATGTTGTATTGACGCTCTATTAGGTCTGTTATGATGCGTCGTCGAGTGTTTGTTTTCATATCGTTCCAGTAGTGGCTTCTGGCGTTGAAGTCGCCAAAGATGAAGAATGGCCCTGGTAGTTGCTTGAAGAGGGCTTCGAGGTCATGGCTGTTTAGGGGAAGGTTAGCGGACAAGTATATAGAACATACTGTTATGAGCTCTGGACAATGTAACCAAACGGCTATGACATTTAGGGATGTGTTTAAATGGTATTTCGTCGCATGTAAATGGCATTGCCTTTGGTCTTGTCGGTTGTAATGAAATGACAATCATATCTGTTATTCAGATGATGTTGCGAGTTTGAGTGCACAGTCTCGTTGAGACAAATACACACTGGGTCTTTTTCTGTGATTATTTTTTGTAATGATTTGAAGTTGGCCCGAAGGCCACGAATATTCCATTGCAGGATTTGAGTTTGTCATATTCTTTGGTCTGTAGATCTATTTAGGAGGCTTAGAGGCTCCGTATTGGGTGGAGTTACCGGACTTTGTATAGAGCTTGTGTGCAGTTTGTTTCGACGTGCCTGGTATTATCGGGTTCTGTATGTTTTTGTCCACATTGTTAGTTTTCTTAGCGAGAGGTGTTCCTTTTATATTACCTGTGGGCACTGCAGCTTTGGTTTTGTGTTGCGATGGGTGCTTAATAGAGGTATTTCTCTTTGGCCAGCGGTCGAGAGTGTTCGTTGTGAACACTATATTGACAATGGAGCTGTATGTCTGGAGGCATTCTTATTGGTATCCAGTCCCTTGTTTATAGCAGATTCTTCTATATTTGTAGTTGAATATGTGGACTTTGGTGGAGAGGTCGGTAATCTATGTGGTGATATTTGGGAAAGGAAAAATCTTTTGGGGTCTTTGTGCTTCTATTTTGTGTTGGTGTGCTTGAGCTAGACGTTGCTGTTTTCTCGGCTTTAGATGCCGGGCAATGGGAGTCTGGTGTCAGGGGTTGTGGGTTTATGGGTTTGTTGTGAATGCGTGGGAGTAGCTCTCTCTCGTAGCATATAGTTTCTGTGCTATATGAGCTGTTGCTTCGGGTTCCTTTGACTTCTAAGCTTTTAGTTGGTGAGGAGGAAGTAACAGATTTGGGGGATTCTTTTTTGTGATTGCGCTTTAGGGTTCTTAATGGTTGGTGGTTTAGTTTGGACGTGGTGGGATTTTAATCTGGGGCTTTCTAGGGGTCCTAGGCTGTTTTTCTTGGATGTTGAGGGCTGTTAGGTCCAATGTTGGTTTGGAAGTTAATTCGGCGGTTGGAGCTTTGGTGGTGGAAGCACCGGTAGCATAAGTTGGAGTACTCAACGTTCTTCCTTCCTCGGTTATCTCCACAGTTAATGGATTTTTCCTTTGCTCTGGATTGTTCACTGTTGTGTGCTTTTTCGCTGCATTGGAAGCATAATTGTGTATCACTTTTACAATATTTGGCAGGGTAACCAAACATCAGGCACGATCGACATTGAATTGGAGTGGGTAGTTCTTCCTGTATTCTGACTGTTGTTCCTGCGAATCTGATTATTTGTGGGATGGTTTGCTGTTTAGTGCATAAATCGGTTGAGCAGAACCATAACTACTCTCATGTTGTGATTATTTTGTCCGTTGGTTTTATTTGATTGTCACCTAAGGCGGTGAGGGCCAGTAGTTTTTTTAATATTTTTTTCTGACTTGGCTTTAACTGTAGCCTCTGTTCGGTCAGGATTGATTGAGAATTCTGGTTGTGACTCTTCTGTAACAACTTGTTGTTCTCGCAGTTCGAGTGCACAGAACGGTTCAATTCTGGTTGTTTTGAGCATTATGTATCTGATGTATCTGGACCAACAAGCCGGTCCGAATATTATTCCGAGGTTGTTTATTTTTTTACTTTTTGCTGTTGTTTTTTGTGGGATTTTGTTTGTTCATTTTGTAGAGTTGGTGAGTCAAGAATAGTATCCATGGCCAATAAGTGAAATTCATCACCCCTGCCCGAGGTGGCCCACATTGACCCCAACAAGGGACCGGCACTACTGGGCGCCTTTTACATGACCCCGGCCGGTACCACTAGGCGGGGCGCTATACGCCTTCACCGCTACCACTTGGGAACTCTGGACCAAACTCACACATAGCATGGTAGGCTGATCAGAGTAGCGGATCCAGCTTAGTGACAGACTTCCGAACGGTTAGGGTCACCACGCCTAACATCTTTACGACGGAGTATTCGGTTGCGCGATAAAAATGAGGGCCGGGTCGTGATCGGGGAGGTCCATGGGCAGGAGAAGAAGGGACCAACAAAATGATAGAGAAAAGGTAGTTGTAAAGCGACGACGGAAAAGCAGGGGTACAGTAAGGAAGAGGTGGTACAGGAGACGGAGATTAGAGGTTAGCTGGGGCCGGACGGTGCGCTGAGGCACGGCGGCCAGGAAGGCAAATCGCCGTGCCCATTACGAGGGAGCTGAAGGTGACCCGTTGCTCGGACGGTAGCCTTCTGTCAAATCCCTCCGAGGCGGCCATGATTAGTGCCCTTCGGACACTAAATGGCACGCCGGTGAGTGTGACGCCGGACTCTACCATGAACTTCGTGAAAGGAGTAGTTTATGCGAGGGAACTCGTGGACTACTCCATAAATGACATCACCTTAAAAATGGACGACCGTGGTGTGGTCAAGGTCGAACGTGTGATGAGAAAACAGAGGGGCCTCGAGACCCACCCCTACACTCTTATTAGCGTTCGACTGTGATAAGCTCCCTGAGTCGGTGCGTGCCGTTTGGTATCGCTACCGCGTGAAGGCATTCGTGTCACTGCCGCAGATGTGATATTACTGTAACCGCTTCGGCTATACTAATGGCTCTTGTAGGCGCGCAGGGTCGTGGTTACCCGAAGTCTGAGTAAGTTACTTCCAGGCCGCACACGATAAGTCCAAGTGCGTCAATTACGGAGAGCGCACCCCGCTTTCTCGATGCAATGTGTTGTGTATCTCATTGAGAAGGAAATCCTGGCCGTTCAGACCCAGGAACGTCTCTCATTTCGTGAGGCTCAGGACTTGGTTCTGGCGTGCCGGTCTCGGCCTGGGACGTCTTATGCCTCAATGCTAAGAAAGACACCCTTTGCTCTTGGCCCCTCCAGGCTTACTAGCACGGTCGTTTCCGCGCCCATTCGGAGCCCTTCTGCAGGTTCTCCCTACCCCGGGCGCTTCCCTGGTAAAGTTAGCGGCACAAAGGGTTCACACCCAGCCCCGGCTAAAACCAGGGCTCCCCTCCCTTACTCCAGCGTGACCGTTTCGTGTAAGGCGAAACAGCTGCGTGCCTCCACAGAATCGTTAGACTCGTAGTAGGCAACACCCCTAAAGTTGGTCGTGAGTCAATCTTCCGGGATTCCAAGAGCTGCCCCCGGAAAGGAATACAGCACTAAATGAGTTTCGGCTCCTTCGCCTACACCCAGAGATGTGGAGACAGTGGATCCTCCAAAAGAGGGACATCTGCCTCCGAATCCTTCACGCTAGCCTAGAGTTTCGAGCCAAACCTCCCCCGGTAAGTCCTCGAAAGCGATAGCGCCTTCAGCGTATTGTCCGGTCATTCCCGTGAGGGGCTTGTCTTCGAAGATGGCCCCAGCATTTATTCCGAGCTAGGCCTGGAGGCCATATTCCTTCAATGGAATCCGTTACCCGTTAGGTATTTTTTTTGCAGGAGACCATGCTGGGCGCGTGCCCCCTACGCTCTCCCGGAGTATAAGGGTTTTGCCACCTAACCACCACCGAGATGGGGCCCGTGCAGGAGGATGCGCCATTTATACCCGGCATGATGTATGTTCTTTTCTTTTCTTTATATACCTCCTTTCTGGCACTAGCTTCGCAGCTGCACCTAGATAGCAGGTATACTGTTATTTCCGCGTATATTCCACCGTCAGCCGTCTTCGACGCGGGGGACTTCCACCGCGCCGTGGCACGGTTGCCGAGGCCCTTTCTATTGCTCGGAGATCGGAACGGTAGACACCCCCTCTGGGAGACTACTAGATCAATCCCATGGGTCAGGTCCGTGGCGACGTGATCGAAGAGCTCGAGATAAGCGTCCTAAATTTGGATGAGCTTACACATCACTGCCCGAGAACCAATTATTTCCCTATCTTAATATATCTTTATGCTCCCCGGATGAATAGCCTGATTTTGGATGGAGGGTAGTCGATGACCTCCAAAGGGATCATTTTCCCATTCAAATATCATTTTCTGGGCCGCTGCCGCCTGAGAATTCTCCTCACCGGTGCTTCTCATGGACGCGACAGTCTGCATTTCAGGAAATGACTGATTTATATATTTTAGCTGAGGAGTTTAGGTCGGTGGATGAGGCCGTTGAGTTCTTCCTGGAAACCTAATCGCTGTGAACCTAACTACTATTCCTAGAACATCTGACCGTTTTTCACACCAACTGCTTCCCTGGTAGTCAGCCAGATGTAAGACCGCCCTCAAACTATAAGCGCCGACCAAACGATTTCAGTATCGGTGAAATTCGTCTAGCTAGATTCCGGTATGTTACGAAGCACGCCCTAAGTTCTTCCTTTCGGGCATGGCATAGGTGTCTTCAATTAACGTGAAGGCCCCTCTAGCAGAGGTGTGGTAGCGAGTAAAATGGATTCGGGGCAAGTTCTCTCATGACCCCCTTCCCGTTCTCCAGGAGAAAGGGACCGCAATCTCGGAGTCCACGAAACATGGTGGGGTCCTTCGCGACCGCTTTCTCTAGCCGTTATGCTTCTCCGTCCTCATTCAATTCTCGTCGTGTTTTCGCGGGAGACCGCCAACTGGACTTTTCTTCCTAATGAGAACCCTTCAACGACAGGTTTACATTGAGTGAGTTGCGTTCCTCTCTCGCTTCGTACGCGGCAACCGCCCCTGGTCCGGAAGATGTCCCGTACGACATGCTTAGATACCTAGGCAGTGAGGCATGGCCTTTCTGTTAGATTTGTTCAACAGGATCTAGGTAGAGCTTATCCTCCCAGACTCCTGGCGAATCGATCGCTACTGTGCTCACTTTTCGCAAACCGGAGAGATCACTCTAACCTGAACGGTTTCAGCCCAACTTCTCTAATTTCCTGCGTATTCAGGTTGATGGAGAACTTGTTAAATATTATATGAGCCTTTTTTCTAGACAGCGGAGGCTACCTGTCTTCCGCACAGTTCTGCTTCTCCATGTTCCACTCCACGTCGGATTCTCTGCCCCAACTGGAAAATGCCGTCTGCGAGGCCTTCCTCCTTAGAAAACACTACGTCACGGTTTTTTCGATCTAGTGAAAGCCTATGATACCGCATGGCAATACGGTATCATTGAGAATCTCAACACGATGTGAATTAAAGGGACGCCTCCCAATATTTATTTTTGTGAGATCGTTGAGTACAGGTAGGGGGAGCCCTCTGCGGCCCAATGGAGCAGGAAGAGGGTGACCCCCCCGGAAGCAGTCTGGTTTTTCCACTTTATTTGACTTTTTGTTGTAGGACGCACGTTCCTGTGCCGGGCAGGCCTACCCTTCTTGTTGCCTTTTTGTTTTTAGGTGGGTCTTAGCCTTTGTCCCTTTTTATCTTTGTTATTTACATGTTTAATCTAGCCTAGTATTAGGCTGTAGTAGGAATACAGTGACATTTGGCCTACTAGGCAGTCGCCAGATGAACTCTTAATTTTAAAAAATTTAGGTGGGGTATCAGCCACCCAGATGATTTTCCGGATGGAACCGTAACGGCTCGCTCAACTGTCACCTGGTGGACCTCGGAGTGTGCGACAGCCGTCGAAAACTAAAAGTTAGCTCATGCCCGTTTCCAAAACCGAGCTCAGGTGCTTCGTCAGAGAACCCTTCGAATAGGCTCGCCGAACTTCATGGTGCCATTATGTTTCATCAATTTCCTTTGACCCCTACCGCAAGGATCTGTAAGAGGATTAACAAGATCCGGGGTTGTTATGTTGGCCATAATAACCCCACACTCAATTTGCATTGATCCTTAGTGAATGACAGCCTGGTGGTCAGCAACGCTTTGGCTAACCAATCCCGTGCCGTCAACAGTGTTAACCGTTATAATAAGGATTTTCTCGCCTATAAATCAAACGAAGAGTCATCCTCTAAACTTTACAACGAAATCCAACCTTCCGTATAATGACTTGTTCTCCATCCATGAGTTGCGTGCTGCATTGTCCCTTTGTGGGTCTACCTCTCCATGCTTTGACTGGATCCATTTGGATATGATTCATCCACACTGTCATTTTCTTACTTGACTTGTACAGCCTTATATGGGTGAAGTGTGCTTATCCATCATCATGCTGTTTTGGGATTTTTCCTTCCCTTTGTCACCGCGGGTAGGGAAGGGTTGGACGCAGATCACTACCGCCCGATAGCTAATACCAGCTGTCTAAGTAAGTTGCTAGATAAGATGGTTTTAGTGTGCCTGAATTGGTTCCTATAAACCAATCACTTATCTCTATTTCAGGGCAGTTTTCGCAGGGGTCATAGTACCCTTGATCTCTTAGTACGTATCGAGGGATCAGTCCGGAAAGCTTTCTCGCCAAAGCACCGAGTCTTGGCCATATTTTTCGACATTGAGAAAGCCTACGATACAATATGTAGATACGGCATTTAAAGCAGCCTTTTACCGTCCTCTTATTCAAAGTTTATTAGCATATTGATCCTTTATGCTGCGTGTTTGAGACACCTACTCTGACCTGCAACCCCTAGATGAAGGAGTTCCTCATGGTAGCGTTTTATGTTTAGTAATTACGATCAACGATATAATTTCGTCTCTCCCAGCGGATGTATCGGCGACCCTGTTCGTTGACGATTTGGAACTATTCTGTTCCTCGCCTCGCTTTCCATCAGCCGTGCATCCTCTGCAGCTGGTATTCGATACTGTTTCAAAAATTGCACCGCCTATGAGATTCCGCTTTTCTATGAGCAAACCGAAGGCAATGTATTTCCAGCGGGGTAGAGGGGCTCTGGTTCCGCCTCCTATCTCCCTACAAATGGAGATATATCGTTGTCTCTAAGTTTCCGTTCTTGGGCGTTCCTACGCCGTCTTTGGACGGGCTTTCTGCGGACTCGATACATATTTGAAGGTCATCCCCCACACGTCATGGGGCAGTAATCGTCTAACACTGTGGTCACTATATACTGCCCCCGTCCAATCCAAATTTAACTATGGATGCCAAATTTACTCCTCGGCTTCACCCTCAGCCCTTAAAATGCTGAACCCCATTCGTAACCTCAGAGTTCGTCTTTCCAGTGGACCTTCCGCACCTTCCCATGTGAATAGTCTTTACTGTAAAAGTGGGGTGCTCCTCTTACCCTATCGAGTCCAGATCTGTATTCGATACCTCTATCATGTGCGGCAATCTCCTAAATCAGGGGTTTACAAATGTTTTTATGCTGCCGAGTCAACGGAAGAATTCGATAGGTTGCCGCCTTTACTCCGCCCCATGAACCTCCGGATAGGAGATCATCTCTCCAACCTGGGTGTTCTAAGGGTCGTTGCCCTTCTGTCATCGCCGACCCCTAGTTGGCGTGCTCCACCTCCCATAGTTTTTACCAGCATGTGGATCCTGGGCAAGTCATCCGTGGACCCTTGCTCCCTTAAGAGCCTGTTCCTCCAGCATGCGACCTCATATAAACAACATTGCCCGATATACACAGATAGTTATAAGTCGGACATAGGCGTGGGTGCTCCAGCCGCCTACTCAGGAAAGTTTTTAACTTTGTCTTTGCCGCTGGCAGCTTCTATTTTTACCGCTGAACTTTCAGCCATTCTTTTAGCTTTTGAACTGATCCAAAATTTACCTTTTAAATATTTCGTTAGTTTCTCCGACTGTAGAAATGTTTCACAAGCAATTCACTGTTTTTGTGCTTCCGATTCCTTAGTCACAGAAATTTTCAACTGGCTGGTCCAGACTGCGTCCCGTTATCGAGTTCTATTTTGTTGGGTCCCGAGCATTGGCTGGCCCGTTCAGCCTATGCTAGGTACCCGGATAACTCTGCATAGCCTTTTGAGATTTCGTTCTCTCTATCAGAGATTATTATTTTTCAGTTGTGGCAGGACGAATGGGATGAGTGTTCATCCTTTAAATCCGTGATTCCCAACATGGGGCGCAGGCCCCACCGGTGAAGCTTGGTAATATTTTGGTGGGGCATGCGTAGGACGGGCACTTTTTGGCTTACTATACCAACAGACTAAGGGGCAATTCGAGAATGAGTTATTAACAGTGAATTGTTTTCTAGTGTTTGTGTGCGCGTGTTAATACAGGGTCACCCCTAATAAACGGGCCTACACACACTTTTTGTGATATTTCATTCATTCATTCACTAATTACCCTTACTTTGCAGGACATGACAGA
The DNA here is from genome assembly GCA_963969495.1 of Ceratothoa steindachneri. Taxonomy (NCBI): domain Eukaryota; kingdom Metazoa; phylum Arthropoda; class Malacostraca; order Isopoda; family Cymothoidae; genus Ceratothoa; species Ceratothoa steindachneri. The sequence continues at coordinate 14,606,587 of OZ018323.1, read as the reverse complement.
AGCAACGCCTATAAACACAACTAAATCTCAATGGGAGCTCCAGCAAAGAATATACTGCGTCAAACATTACTACAAGACAGGCTCGTTCAAGAAAGTGCAGGGGACTTCCGTGCATTAGTTCGAATGTTAAAAAGCCCCCTCCAAGAGCAGAATTCAAGAACGGGAGGACCACTTTGAGAACTAAGGGACAGTGGAGAACCTCAATGCAGCCAGTGACAACCGTCCAAGCCATTTAGGACGCCCCAGGAAGCGTACAGCTGAGCTGGTCGAGGGCGTGAGAGAGTCAGTTCAGCAGAGTCCTAAACGCTGTGTGCGCAAAAGAACTCAGTCCCTCGGTATATCCAGTGACACCTGCAGGTGAGTACTAGTAATGGATGTAAAGGCCTACCCATACACTATACAGACCAAGCAGGCTCTTACAGCCTCAGACAAGGAGCAGAGAAAGGCTATGGCAGTCAAGATACTGGAGAAGATTCAGGACACCCCCAACTTTCCTTACATCCTTTGGACCTCAGATGAAGCTCACTTCCATCTTAAAGGAAAGATAAACTCGAAGAAAAATGTCTTCTGAGGGAGCTCCAGACCAAATGAGGTAGCCATCAAGCCCCTAAACTCCCCTAAGTGCACGGTATGTACTGCAATCTCAGCCAGAGGCATCATCGGATCATTCTTCTTAGAGGAATCTGGCGCGATAGTGACATTCACCAAGTAGCGGTATGTTGAGGTCTTCAAAACCTTCAAGAGGGAGTTGCAGGCCCTGTTCCGGTTGCTTATGGGGAAGTTCTGGCTCCAGCAAGATGGAGCAAGCTCTCATACTTCAAACCTGTCCCGAGATTGGCTACAAGAGAACTTTGGTGGCTGTGTGATAAGTCTCAAGACTGATTTTGAGTGGGCACCTCACAGCCCAGACCTTAGCCCCCAAGATTTCTTCCTCTGGGGCTACCTTAAAGACAAAATGTACGCAGGAAGACCCAGGACCATCACGGAACTCAAGGAAGCCATCAGAGAGGAGATCAGAGCCATTAGTCGGTCGGTTTGTAAGGACGCCATCGAAAACTTTTGCTGCGCCTCAAGAAATGCACAGATCTAAATGGAGGTCACCTCGAACACGTGCTCTAGAATAAAGGAGAAAAGTCCAAAGACTCGTGTTTTAAACTAGTTATCACCAAAGTTTCATTCAATCCTTGCAGAAAATTAAGAAATGAGGCCTATCGAAAGTTGGAGCCCGTTTTTTTTCGGGGGGGAGGGTGGCCCTGTACATACGGTTCATATAGTGTATGCATACATAAAAATATTTGTGTGGATGCCTATACATGTATTTCCCGTCTCCCCACACCCTCGTGTCTTGGTCGACCAAGGAGAGGGCGGGTTTCATGTCACTGGATGAGCCAATGTTTTCTCGGCCAATCAGCGAGTGTGAGCATTTAGTTTGCTTCTCAGTGTGTTTACGTTTGACCATGTGTCCACCATAATTACGTGTTTTCCTGATTTTTTCATAATAATATGTGACATGTGTCACCTAACTTGATATATTACAATTTGGCAAACCCCCCAAAAAGGAATATATATTATTCTTATTATTTCTTTACATATCAATCAAACTCTGCAATTATATAAATTAGTAGTATCCTGCATTTATACCACGCACGCCAAAACAATGACTGTTTCTATAAGAACTCGTTTTCGTTGACATTTATATTCTTATTCATAAATTATTGTTTTGAATACTTCTTTAATTAATTTATAATTTTATTTATTTCAGTCACAAACCCTATACAATTTTACATAAAATGAGTAGTGCAAGTAAAAAAAAGTTCGTCAATATTCAGAGGAATATTTAAAATATGGATTCATACCCATTATCCGTGATGAACGGTATAGCGTACGCGAAGTGCAGGCGAGCGGCTAAAAAGCTTCGTTTGAATGAGTCTTTTTTTTTGAGAGACTCAGGATGGCCGAGTGGATTCGCCCCATGCGCACAGTGGTCCAGCGACGCGGGAAGCTGTTCGCAACTCGCCTACGCTATTATTTTTTTCTTTGCCCCCTTTCCTACTTCCCTCTATCTACAATGGTGCCCAGACCCGAGAGGAGGACCGTTAGCCCTTGGATAACATTACCAAACGGGCTCTCTTCATTTTCGTCAAAATACGCTCCGCTTCTAGGAGGGGGGTTGTATAGCGTACGAGAAGTGCAGGCGAGCGGCTAAAAAGCTTCGTTTGAATGAGGGTTTTTTTTGAGACTCAGGATGGCCGAGTGGATTCGCCGCTGGTTAACAGTGGTCCAGCGACGCGGGAAGCTGTTCGCAACTCGCCTACGCTATTATTTTTTTCTTTGCCCCCTTTCCTACTCCCCTCTATCTACAACGGTCACCTTTCTGCCTCTTATGCCAACAATGCTTGACCAACGAATCAATGAAACCAGGTCGTCTTGAGTTGCATTTTAAGGCAAAACATAGTGCCTATGTAAATTGAGATTTAATTTATTTTAAGTCTTTAAAGGAGAAGTTTCCAAAAATATCAACAATAAAGTCTCTGTTTACTACACAACTGTTAGCGTTAGTCGTACTCTTGAGGCTATTTATGATACTTCTTTACTCATTGCTAAATGTGGAAAAAATCATATTATAGGAGAGGATTTAGTTAAACTACCAATATCAGCATTTCTTAAAACAGTCCTGGAAAAAGAGGACAAAGCTCTTAATACCATGACACTCAGTAACAATACTGTTAGTATAAGAATAGATGAAATGAGTGAATAAGATATTGAAACGCCTCCTCTGGAAGAGCTGAAATCAAGAAAATTCTCACTACAAACGGATGCATCAACTCTGATAGACAGTGAGGTCGTATTGTTATCATATGCAAGATATATTGATAAAGGTGAATTTGCTGAAGAAATGGTATTCTGAAAATCATTAGAAACCACAACTACCGCCACTGATATATATGGTATGCTAAAAAATTACTTACACATCAATAAAAACCAATGCTAAATGCGAACGTCTCTTCAAACAATTTTGTGAGTATAGGAATGTTTACCATGTAAGATTGTACTTGACAGTGAGGTAAGGTGGTTATCTAAGGGCAATTGCTTAAAAAGATTCATGGAACTGTTCGATATTCTTATCAATTATAATTATTTACATGACAAACCTGAAATGAATCTCCTTGTAAGTATTGATGATAAAACATATTTAGCAGATATTTTTGAAAAATAAATTTATTAAATCAACAGCTACTAGAAAAAAATATGACACTGGTAGGTTAAAAGGCCAAGGTATTTGGTTTCGTCATATTTTTGGAATTATAACAGAAAAATGTTTCTGCCCAAAGATTTGACCAATTTTCTTGGTTTAATAAGTGCGAGATAAGTGATGTTGCTGGTCTTATTATTGTTAATCATTTGAAAACACTAGTATGTGATTTCGAATAGAGATTTTCCGACCTAAAAAAAGGAATTTTCCAGTTTGGATAACTCAACTATTATTTTGGACCTCTCTGATGTAGCCATGCAGTATCAAGAAGAGCCGTCAGAAATACAAAATGATGATCCTCTGAAATGAGGTGGAGACGAAATACTCATATGCAACAAGTTTAGCAAGAAAACTACTATTGCCATTCGTATTCTCATATTTGGTAGAATGTGGTTTTTAGTGCTGTAACTGACTTGTGAGTGAAAAAAAGAGAAATATACTTGATATCACAAACGAGAAGATTTAAGGTTAAAACTAACAGATTTCATGCCTTGAATGAATGCACTTTGCGCTAGACAGGTTCAGGTTGTTGAGTCACCCTTTGTATCGGGATATGGCATTTATTTTGGTAATTTAAGACGAAGGTAGCGCCGTCATTTCCAAGGTTTTAGAGCTTCTAATTAAAAAGAGTTATATAAGCAATGTTATTCAACTCATCGAATTACATAAGAATATCTATTTATTTGCCTTATCGCCCTGGGGGGAGCTCCGCCTCCCAAAGGGCTACCCCCTGCCCCACCCATTCGGATCCGAACACTTAGGGGTTCGGATATATTAAGGTTTTCGACGGGGACCTAAAAGGGCCCCTATCAATTTTAGGCCACTCAAATTTAGTCAAGAAAGGTGAAACATATTGGAACATGGACGAAATATTATGCGGGGAACAACGGAGACGAGCGCGTGACTAAAACCTTGGAAATGACGGCGCTATCTTCGTTTGAAATTACCTTTATTTTCTGTGGAGAGGAAAAATAATTAATTAGCCTTATTCATTTCTTTTCTTCCACAGACACTGCAAAAAAAATTCTTTGTTGCTCTTACTATTCCTATTCTCTTGTCATCTATATCTTTTTTTTCCACACTCAAATCCTAGCACCACAATCAGTCCATAATCCTCTCTTCTCTCCACCTCCTCCCACTTTTCTCTTCCCAGCTCTATCACAAGCATCTCATTAAATTGATTATTTATTTAAGCTCGATATATTATGGTTTGTATATTTTTAATGATAGATTTTATTTTGTTTTAATGATTTGAATTTTTTAATTATGTAATTTTGTTTAAAGGACTGTATATTTTTCCGAAGGATTTATTAGTATAATAAACTGTATATTACAAAATAGAGTTTATGTAATTTACATCAGGAGGCACATAGTAAATTTTAAGAAGCTGAGGTGGGGTATGGAGCAAAAATGCTCAGTAAGGAGCTAGATTCTACCTCCTTTTTGACCTCCACAATCTGCTGACGGTGAGGAAGTCTGAATTCTCCTTGTTTCTCCTTCTGGTGCGGAATCCAAGGACTCTATGACTATGCCATAAATTGGGGGTCAAACATTGTCCATAGTCAATAAAGCTGCCAAAAAAAACAAAGCAAAGAAATTATTGTTGTTAAGAGGAAAACAGCCGAGAACGAAGGTAAAAAAATATGCAGAAAATTAGCAGTTGAAAATTGAGAACGAATACTGGCCTCCAGAATTGCGTTACAGTTCACTCTTGGACAATCCCTTGGTGGTTTCCCGTATACAGTGAAGCAGTTCTTGCTAAGTACGCAACTCACCGATACACCCGTAGCCGTTTTCCCGATATAAAATCCAAATGATCTAGTCCAGTGCGGGGATTCGTATGTCTTTAAGTATACCATCGCCCTTCTTGGAAGGCATATGTCTCTAAGACAAGAGGTGGGCGCCGCTACCAAAATTTTGAAACTGCTATCCGATACCTTGGCTAGCTGAAACCGCCCTAGCTCTACTTTTTTCAACATTGCGAAACCGGTACCCGCTACTCCGCTATCGCTACTTTTTATTGTAAAGCACTGCCCCCCCCCCTCCAAACAGCTTTTCACTGTTTTTTAATAAATTTCCAGGAAAACTACTGTATATTACATCCCAAATTAGCAGTTTTATTGTAAAGAAACTTAAAATAGGTAGCGGTTTTGATTTCTTTTTAGTGTGCTACCCACTACTCTGCTACTTTTTGCTTATAGAAACCGCTTCCGCTACTCCACTACCATTTAGAGAGTCCGCAAGTAGCGGACCACCCAACTCTGTCTATGTAAGACATCCACCTCCTTTTCGTTCAGTAAAAAAGAGGGTAAATTTAATGAAAGAGGATTGGTTTTCGAAAAGCTATCCATCCACTTCACCTCAAAGTTATTAGATGGCCTATTCTCGCACCCCTTTTACGCCCCTATATATGAGGATTATATCCACCTATTCTTTATAAAAGAGCTAAATGTCCTTTCTTGCTTTCGATCCACCACCCCTGTCACTGACGAGTCCTTTACTGCACTTCTAACACCGCCACCTATCGTAGCTTGAATATTTTTTGGATCCTTTCACCGGTTATGGTTCGAGGATGGATTCTACTTGACCTGACATAAGGCAGTTGTTGTGCTTGATTCCAAGCCAGACTCCAGCCCTCGGGCATCTCACCGTACCGCCCCAATGCTTTGACTTGATGTTCATGCAATATCATAGAGAGAAACGTTGTTTTATTAATCTCTCTAATTTCGGAATCATATTCCCAGACTGTTAAGCTGGTTCCTATTATTCAGTGTTCTCTACCCTCCTCTATTTTAGACACGACTTCCATAAGGCCTCCTCACTCATAAGATTCATGTTGTCCTCATTTTTTGATGTGCAATATTTACGCCCCCCCCCCGCCCCTAACCGCTTATATGGATCTTCGTTTGGCTGCTACCTTCTCCATTAGGCAGAATCCGTGCAGACCGTAACGTCGTTTCCCTATCTGATAGACGTGCCTTACTCAGCACGAAGACATTTGTTCCATTCCATCTGGTACACTTAATACTAGAGTTCCTTTATCTGGCCATTGCCCCCTCCAGAGAAGGATAGTGGATCTGCCCTTTTCTGAACTCTTATTCCTTATACACCCAGTCTATCATTCTTTTGTTCTTCAGTAAAAATATTATACACATCTTAGGGAGAAGAAGGTCCTTAAAGCTGGTTATCATCTACTATCAAGGTACAACCATCTTCACCGATGGCTCCGGTTCCCTCCACAGCTCGTCGGCTGACGTCGTAATGAAGACGGCACCTCGACGCTGGTCTTCCTTCCGCCTTCCCGGGGATGTTCTTCGTATACGGCTTAGGTTTGTAGTAATATAAATAATGAAATTTGATATTCTATAATGTAAAATAATTTTATTCCCTTTTTTTTATCTTACATTGCGTCGTGGTTTGTAAAGGTTAAATATTTATTGTGTATTCTACATACATAAATTATATAAATGAATCTTACTTGACTGATTTTCTCCAATTATCTGATTCGTGTTCATTTTATCATCGTTTCCCTTATCATTTAGCATGTATCTTGATTTCCCTTTTGTTGATCCACCAAATATCTATTAATTTCTACAAATCCAATTCCCAATTTATTTCATTGTTGAAAAGTATATGAAACCTATAAGTCACAGGTTCATTAATTCTTTATACAAACTCTAATAGATAAATCCCATTCCTTGTTATCAAGTAAAATTATCTAATATTTTAATTTTCTTCAATTTTCCTTTATCATTCAATGCTCGTGAGGATCTTAGGACCCCACAGGGTAAGCGGAGCTCTATTTTTAAACATATTTATCAGCCTCTGCCAATCGGTATCTTCCCACTGTTCCAGTCCATCAATGTTTATTATCCCTGAACAAAGAAAGCGGAGTTGGTCCATTAATTTCTGGGGTGTTAACGAGTGACACCGTTAAATTACAATCTTGCGTCGTGGTTTCTAGCTCTAAGATCAAGATGGTGTTGATTCCTCTTCGCAGGATTCCACGGGGTACGTAAAGAGTCAGCTGAGGTCCCATTACTGGCCAGTAGCGTCCAAGAAGGAAGTCGTTAATCCAAGCGTAACCCTGGTTTTAAAAAATCAAAACAAAAGCTGTATATGTTTATCATTTGTTACTTTGGTAATTCTAAAGATTAGCAACTCCCACGCAATCGAAGGCGCTCCTATAAATATTTGTATTTTGAAAAGATAAGCAAAATTCTATTATGTATATCGTAGATATACACTATATCAAGTAGATTGGCAACCATCTTATCATTGATTGTTTCAAAGATAAGAAATATCTTTAGGTTCATTATTGTGTGTTCGTTTAGTTTTTTAGTAAGTTCTCATACGCTTATGTGCTATTTTTCACGCCGTAAAGGAACCATCAATAAGACTGTTCTAGCGAACTTACCGTGCCTTAGCCAAACCCTTAGGCTTCGTGATACAATATTGATTAGGTTCTCGCGTGAATATTAGTCGTTAATCTGTAGAATTACCAGAACTAAGCCTGTTTAAATAACCTACCACCTTGAAACTTCTCTAACCTAGTTAAATTAAAATTTTATCTAAAGATGTTAATCACCATTGTGGCAAATCTGTATTTACTGAATCGCTGAGCCCACTCTCTATTTTCTCGCGACTTATGACGTCATACCAACAGGGATAGTAGCGGCAAATAATTGCTTGGCATATACTACTTTCAAGTGCTAATAACCCCGAAATTAGTGCTTTTCACGCCGAAAAAATAGCAACATATAATTAACTTAGTCTTATAGAAAAGATTGAAAAAAAGATTCTGAAAAAAATTGGAGTTTTTTACCCTTTTTACCCCCCCCCCTCCCATAAAAACAACAACTAAAGATTAAAGGTTTCTCTAATTTAAGGTCAAATTTATTGCATGCATGACGCTAACGCATTATTATGCAATCTCACTGCGATAGCATGCAATTAATCCATTGTAATAGTAACTATCGGCTAGCTACAGCTGGCAACTTTTCTCTCATCCCGCGCGTGCTACTTAGGAATAAAGTCGACTCATTGGCAATTTTAAATTTGCAAATGCAGGAAAACACCGCTATATATGATAAACAAGAAGGACCACAAGGAACAGGATCCAAATAAAATGATACCGAAGAGAGCTTGGATTCTTCACAAATGGATGATACTAATGCCCATTTCGTAGCGAAGTGATAAATAACAAGAAATAGAGTAGGTAGCCATCTGGAAAGTCTACTCGCAAGAGGAATCTCGCATCAGCTGGGACTTGATTTCCAAACTTACGTAACAGGAACCACAATCTCAAAATAGGACGTCTGTCTAGGCAATAATTATCTCTCATTCATTTATTACATGCAGCCTGAAGACATACCGTGCACCGACCACATAGCGACACAACTCACGATAAACTAGCAACCGATACCACAGAACTGACTGGGATAAATACAGAAGAAGAATAAGCGCACCTATAGCACAACCAATACAAGAAGCAACATTAAAAGAAGTGGACAAATATAGATGCAATCCTCAAAACCGGCTACAAGACGGGCACGTCGTTTACCTGGACCCCCAAAATGGTTCATAAGAACCTAGAAATTAGATATATCCCCTCGGATAAGAAGAAATGAGACTATGGGAGAGCAAAGCGCTGAGCTGAGAATGAAAAACGAGAATTGACTAATGAAATCATGGTACAATTAAGTGAGAAACAATCCTAAGTATCAACAATGATTTACCACTGAAGGAATTTGGAAGAAAAATCAACCAAAAAAAAGATAAAGAAGGAACTAGAAAAATTAAAATTAAAGACGCTTAAGGAAACCATATAGAAAACGAGGAACGGATTGAATGGATATTCAGAGAATATTGGAATAATATTTTTAACATAAGCGCAGAGGAAAATGAAGAGTTAGGTATCGATTTCGAACATCAAATCATAGATGCAATGATTACCAAATAGGAGGTAAATACCACAATATCGCTGTTTTCAGCAAAAAAAAATGGGATGCTGTGGACTTAGCAAGAAGAGCTAGTGTAGGGGTGCGAAGATGTATAAGAGAAAAACTTCCTTCCAAAAGCGAGAATATAAATAACCCATTAAATTACCAAGTCAGAACGGACTAAGCCGTGTCGTAACGGTAGAGTGCTTGCCTCGGGATACAAAGACTCAAGATCGATCCCATACAGTCCACAAATTTTACGAAGAAAATTCTCAAAGAAAACGGAGAATGCTTCAAGGACTAACTAATCCAGAAGGACCAAGAAATCGACTCAAGAGAAAACCCCGCTCAAAGAAAACGGAAATCAAGGAAATGCGACTTTCAAGGGCTAACTCGTCTCAATGCATCAAAAATTCAACTCATCAAGAAATCATCAAGAATTAAGAAGAATTCATCACGTCATCAGAATTGGAAGGAATCATCGCGTCGTTAAAAGGAAGATACATTCAAGAAATCGAAGATCAAGAATTAACCCAGCCAACCTAAAGAAAGAAAGAATCTCAGCCTACAAAAATACCAAGAGTCAGATTACTAGAAGACAATGTTTCGAGGGGCACCTTTAGTCAAGAAATAAATATAAATATGCCCCCCCCCCCCATACTAGAAAGAAGCGCTCAACAATACTCTTTATGGAACCTCAAATGTCTTAAAAGCAAGCCTAAACACAGGCTATTTGTCAAATGAGGTAATGGTGGCTAAATGACATTTATTCCCCAAACCAGAAAGCCACCAACCCCATTGTAGAGTTGCAGGCTAATCTTTCTATTTGACCTCATCGGGAAGGTATTTGACAAAATTATAGACTGACGACTGAGTTAGCACATGGGGACCAATGAACTTTTAAACAAATGCGAATTTGGATGCATGAAAAGGTGAAGCACATATATGGATCTCAAAGTTATCGCTGAGAAAATTGCAAAGGAGAAAAGGCAAGCGTTGATATCGTATGCGGGAATGTATCGAAAGGCTTTGGCAAGCTTTGGATAAGGAAAATGCAGCACAAAATCCTACAACTCGGAATAACAAAATCAAAAGACTAATCTGTGACTCGGACATCTATGAGTGAACTCGAAACTAGAGGTTTGCCTTCCTCAGTGATAATGTCTGAGTCCAAATCTATATTCAATCCAAATCTATATTCAGTCCAAATCTATATTCAGACATCCCACTATCTTTCAATGAACGCTGCATCAATATCCATTTCGCCAAAGACCTTATGCAAATCGTCGTATGCCGTTACAGGAACATCGAAATGCAGGCAAGACGGAAGGCAGACGAAATTAGAGAGATTAACGAGTATGAAAATAAATAAAAAATAATATTTAAAGAAGAAATTTAAGATTGCACCAATATTTAGAATATAGTTTTGAGCTATCTACGTTGAAGAAGAAAGATACAGGGACAAGAACGAGACCAAAATTACTAGAATTGACAGTCATCAAAACGGGATAGAGCAAGAACGTAACAGAAAGTATTGACATAGGAAATGGAGGACTGAGACTACTCTACAGGCTCATATCACTCAAGCCAAAGAACAAAAAGAAGATCTACCAATAGATTATACAGTTACCGATGGTGTATCCGGCATTTTCATTGTGCATCACTCGAAATTTAACATAATAAAACTGCAAAAGATACAAAACAAAGCGACACTGCTCATCACCAACACAAAATAAGATATCCAGTGACATGATATTCACAGAAAAGCTGAACCAAAACCAATCAGTAAAATTATATAGGAGAGAGGGAAGAGACTAATAGAAAAATCTCAGGAGGAGATAGGGGGAAGAAATCACGCCACATATAGATACCCAGATAGATACCCGGAAGAAGACACCAATCTAACTTAACCTAACCTACGATATAGGAACACGTAAATGGAAACCAACCGGATAGACTAATGATTATCCAAAAGTGACCAACCGATTATGCGTGTTTATTTTACCCATTTTACTAATTACCGAAATAAAACCCACGATATTGCCACCGAAAGGAAATATATAATAACGAGACAGAAAACTAAACCAATAGCAGAAATAATCAACATAATGGTTTACATGCTTAAAAACAACATAATTGCCTTGGTTACCTATCACCCCTAATCCTGTATTCCCAGCATAGGTACGAGCTCTCTATCCTTCCTCTCCATCTCTACCCCCTTCTGTCCCCTTTCTACTTGCTGGAACCGGCAAGATTACGGCGGGGAGGTTGGGGTGGGCCGGGTATCCCCCCTCCACTCCGGTCATCCTAGAATGGTCGGAGGGAGCGGATAAGATGCTCGGCGAAACTTACTCTGTCTGTAACCTCTGACCATTCCTTTCACTTCATTTCGATAGACCACGCAAAGCCTTCGTCCTCCTCTATTCACTCGTGTTCGGTGACTCCGCCAGTCTACGATGTCAGTGGCTGTGAACTCGGAGACGAGCACAACTTACCATCAAATATAACCATTTAGAACATATTTCTCATCTAATTTTAAATATGCGGTTAACTTACATAGTTTGAATCAAATAATAATAGTCATCTGCATAATTTAAGTGTAGAAATTTCATTCAAATGGGCATCAAATACTTAACTTATTGTAATCCATCAACTAATTAATTAACTGCCTTAAACTCGGCGTTAGAATTTTAAGTTCACATTTTAGTTTGTGCAAATTAGAAGGATTTTTTAAAGGTTATATTAAAAAGTTACGAGTAAAATAGCTCTTATGATCTTTACTTTACCTGGGAAACAAATGAGTATGTCGTATATAAAAAAAATTCTCTTCAAAATTAAATTTTACTAACTTTGGTAAACATTTCTGTCTTTAAAAATGTATTCCTGGGATGTGATGGATAATCTGGAATTGAAAATCCTCCCTGAAAAAATCTCATTTGCGTGATATCTCTTCTTCCATTCGAGTTAGATATGTTACCGTGAAAGCCATTTTTGCCTTTTATAATGGAGGCCCAGAGAGCTGTGAAGTTTTGTACAGGAATTGGTGTCATTCTCCACATCTTAAGAGGATGGCCATTGATGGTTGGAGCAGACAGAATGCCCTGCAAAATAAAATAATAAAATTTATACTTTTCATATACGAGTATTCATGATTCATGTACGAAGAAACCACTGTTTGGGAGCATAAAATTTATTGGAGCGGGACTAGTTTCGATATGTAGTTATTCATATCATCTGCAGCCGTTAACTAAGAGAAATTGACAAAGATAACTGAAATACTGGAATATATAATAACAGGCAACTGACATTAATCTGGAGGCGTTAGCTTTAGGTCATTTACAATATCTTTTAAAATGAGGTTTGAGACCTAGGGACTACATTTATGCTGCCCTTCCGACAAATTGAAATTTAGAATTTCTTTCATTAATGAGGATTCGATCATTTTCCTTTTATTGTAATCGTTACAATGGTAAATTATTTGGGTACTATAGAAATCTATTATACGATTGGCGTTTTTTACATGGTTAAAAATACTTGAAGCATTGCTTCCTCTACGAATATCTCCCCCTATGTTCGTATATGCGTTTATTTAATGACCTTCCGATCTCTCCCACATAGGAAGCTCGGCAATTTTCCCCTCATTATTGAGTAAAATAAGGCTTTTATTCATGATTCATGTTTACTTGTTTCATTTGATTTACAGTTTTCGGGACAAAAATGGACAAAATTTAAGCTAAATTGTAGTTTTATTCGAGATGACAAGAGGAAAACGGTTACTTAAAGCTACACTTCTCTGCGCACATACTAATGTAAATAATTGAGAGAGGCATCAGAGTATGAACGACTCGGTTTTTAATTGTCAATATCACTGTCCAACTGAAGTGAAGCAGACTGAAGCTACCCATGACTGAAACGTATTTCTTGCTTCATCGAGTTTACTTTGCCAAAAGTGGATATTAATACCAAGCTACTCACCTCCGTTACCCGATCAAAAAATAATCAATATAATAGTGCAATACCTTGAAATCATTTAATTTACTATTAGTATGTCCCTGACTTTCGACAACCACAGAGAGCACTTGACCCGGGGCAGCTGATAGAGATAGTGTGTACATTTCACGTTCTCTGCTTACTAAGCCGGTGTAGGTCCGGTCAATGAATACGTAGCCACGGTCATGTGTGTTGAAAAGGTCCAATCTCGAAGGAGAGGACTGAAAGAGAAGAAAAATTATGATTGGGAGTAATTGAATTAAGCACTATGGTTCGGATTCCATAGGAAGGCCTAAGAAGGCAAGTGCGAATGAGAGGGAAAACTTGTACCCAAAACAAAACATTGAATAAAACAAGTTGTAAATGAATTATTAGTATTAGTAGTATTTTTTTGCATATCAGATTCGAAAAGAAAATGTTGAGGTTAAGGGAAGGGAAAATGCTGTGAGAGAGGAGGGATGTTGAATTTAAATCGCAATAACAAGGGGGCCGTAATAGATAGAAAGTTTGTTAGGATAGAATTGTAAAGAAATTAGTGAATGTAGAGATAGTCAAAAAGCTTGGAAGATTTGTATATAGACTCCGATCTTCATTGGAGTCAAGAGGGCAAAATTCAGGTGTTAAGGCCCGGAGGGTACACAAGCCTCCAGATATTACCTGGCATCTGTTTGAAGGGGCGCTTAAGGATATAAAAGGAAAATGGGGGTCAGGAAAGTAGGAAGAAAAAAGGGTGGGAAGAATGCAGGCATGTTACTCCCCACCCGAAGTAAGTCAAGAGGGAAATTAGCCGTTGGTCACAAAAGTAAGCGAGAAAGTGGCGAAAGGTACCGGTAAAATGAAATGTCAAGAAGGAGATGGCAGCATAATTTCCAACGTCAACTAAGGTGAAACTAGAGTGAGAGGCGAGCTTCCTGTTTACTTTGATGTCCCCACGCTCAGGGACTCTTTAAGCTCTGCACTTTCGATAACATAACATAACATAACATAATTACACGGATGACAAAAGCCACAAGGGCCTATCAAAGGTCATCCGCCTCCGTCAAAACCCACCCACAAAAAGCACCATCAGCAGGGAAAGACAAAATCAAAGTCCCCCACAATATAATATAACATATGACAAAAGCCACAAGGACTCATCATAGGTCATCCGAGTCAAACGGCCTCTTTTTTAAGGCACCCAAACTCCCAGGAAAACTACATCCAGAGGATTGCATCCAGAAACAAGGGTATCACCAATCAAGGCTTGTCAAGAACTAAATCATGCAACTATAGATATATACAAACAATATTAATATATACAAACTGGAACCAAAAACTGAAATTATCGATTATCGCTAGTTCGGCACGAAAAGTATCGGCGATACCAATGAATTGATAATGCAGGAAAAAATATCAGATAACCGATAACCTAATATCGTTATCGCAATAATTTATCACGATAATGCCCACCTATGGGTGTGACTTTCACTACCCTCTCCAAAAGACCGCCAGCATATCTGCAAAGTGGCGCAATAAGACGCCACTCAATAGAACACACTCCGCCTCTGAACAGAGACACCTTGGATGACAACACCGAAATTATCTCCCGTGGTCCACTCCTTTCCCATCCTTTCGATCTCAAGTGCCACTCTAGTTTCACCTTAGTTGACGTTGGAAATTATCCTGCCATCTCGCTTTGCTCCATTGTTGTGCGGTACAATAAGGATTGCCTAAAGGTTGATTGACATGAATGAAGGGTTCCTGTGTCCTTACTGTCCAAGTTACCGCTTTGTTATTTTATGAGCATCGAGTTGCTTCAATTTTACTTGTTTACTCAAGGAAATTAAGGTTCAACTATCTCTATTGACCCTTGCAACACCATCATTTAATTATTCGTGTGTTTGCTAACTTTGGTGCACATTTTAATTCATACATTACAATGAAAAATAGATATACCCACCACAATCTGTAAATATCTGTATTTTTGTATCCCCACCTTTCGTAGCTTATAACTCAGATATGCGTTATTGGATCAATTTTGGCCGGTCTTGAAAAGATTGGCAGCCTTGGGTAATTTAATATCAAGGGTCTTTTTCAGAACAAGCCCGACAGGGAAGTAGGCGTTGAGACTATCGCGATCTTAAGGTTAAGCTAAAGTTAGGTTAGGTTATGTTGTTTGGTTAGGTTAGGACAGCGACTTTGAAAAGAAATGGACATATTATAAAACTTTCATTAGAGTCTTCGAGGTTTTCTTTGGCGATGTAATAAATGTAAATGCAATTTCAGTGTTGGATATGGAAAATAAACTTAGTTAGAAGAATCCAAAATTATCTTCTGAGACAATCGTTTATTTCATTTACGCATGGTGCAAATGGCTCACAACTACTGTTTTTTGTGTGTAAAGAGCTTAAAATGTCGATAGAATCCATAACTGATTGGAAAACCTTTCTGCGAGAAGTTTGGTCAGTTCCTTGCTCTAAAGCCTCACCTAACCTTAATCTAACCTAACCTAACCTACAGGCTGTACTCACACTAGGAGCTTAGAACGCCATTGCCTAACTTTAGCGAAACCTTACCCTCCCTCAGCTTCGAACACCTAATTCGCAGCCGATCCTGTTTCGAAAAGACCCAAAATGAATTAAGTTAAGTTGAGTTTGAACCGTTTATGCATTTAGACTCGCTCTCGAATCTTCGCTTCAGGCCATGGCATGGTGCACTTCAGAGATCCCATTCTAACCTAACTTGACATAAAATCTTGGGAGTTTGCATAAGTTACTTGCCCCAATTTGATATGTGAAAGGTTTCCTACTTCAAAATATTTTGTTATATTCTCGAGAAAAAGATGCTGAAATGAAAAATGGATGCTAGTTACATGAATGATTATAACTCCATGCTAAATTATCACTGACTAATAGAAGTGATTAGACAAAGAATTGATGAGAAAGGTCACTTCTCCATACTGAGATTTTGCAGTATACCAATAATTGTACTCACCATGGATGTTTGAATAACAGTTTCATATACCACTAAACCATTGCGAGCCCCCAGCGCCTCGAATGTTTTAGTATGAACGAAGTCATAATGGTCAATAAAAGGCAATATATCGAACAAGGAGACGATTGAAGACATCACGACTAGCCCATAATTTCCTTTTGGCGTGGACGGGGGAGGTGGTCCCGAAGGAACTGGAAAATACTGAAAAAGAAAGATAAATTATGCCCACTACATCCAATTCAAGATAAGGAAATTATTACCTTTATAATATTTGATCTAACAGCTGATGCTAGGTATTTTTTACAATTTTATGGACAAGTATGAACTAGAAGATTAAATTACGTATGAAGATATTCACCCAAGAGTGTCTAGTTATTTATCCGTTATCGTCGCTTGCTATGATTGCTTGAACTTCTTCACTATACGTATCTAAGTGCGTGAAGTTAGTATCAACAATCACCGTGAGTGGAAGACCACTGGACTTTAAACTTCAAAGAAATAAAGAAAGCTAAGTGAAAAAGACTTAAAAGTTGACCCAAGGCTACTTATTTAATTAAGCTCTAACCTCCTGAACTGATAATATATTAATGCGATTCTTGCACCCATTCATCGATTTTGTATCGTTACTTTTTTTAGGGACCAAACTGCATGGCGTTTTTTTCTTGAAGCAATCCGTCGATATACATGTTTTATATCTTAGTATGTGAAGTATATATCCATTGTTTCTAGTTTTGTCGCCGGTTTACAGTAGACAGAAATTCTTTGTTCTAGCAATGTCTAAGTATTTTATGATTTTAAATAGCTCACTTAATTTCCATCTTAATAGTTTTGTTTTAAGGGATGAAAATTCAATTAGTTTATGCTTATAGAAATAATGTTAAAAACTTGGCATCATTAGGATTTTGTGATGTAAATATGTAACAATTTAACCTTTTTTTTTATTGGCCGGTGGCTAATTTTGCAAGCTAGCTGTAAGCCAGCTTATTTTCGTCTTGGTCTTAGTAAGAGTTGGGAGACAGAGGAACTCACTCCTTCTTCCATTGAATCCACTTTCCAAAGGGGTTAAATAGCCTACACTCTTTTCTTCCACCCACTTTATTCCTACTACTTCATCTCTCTCTTCATCATCTATCATTTTTCCGCAGGAATCAAAAGGGGTGCTGCTATGTTTACGGACGCCTGGTTACCCGGTGCCCTTTGAATTAAAATGAGCGGTTCGGACGGTACCCTATCCGCTCATCCTAGGGTTGTAAAATGTGATGGGCGTTTGGCATTTGCTTCTCGTTATAATTATTGCTCTACAACAATAAAAGACCTGGTTTTTAATATGGGCTATTCATCAATCCTTGCTACTCCTTCCAAATCCTTAACATCGCTTAGCATTACGCAACCAATCATGTCCCTTTCCACCCATGATTCACCCTCATGCTAAGTCCCATTTATCTCCTCAATGTCTCGGCCTTTCTCCATCACTCCTAATAGTCATCCCTTATGTGCCTGCCTTTTTCAACTGGCGAAGGGTGTTCAATACGTTCTCAGCTTAACCTAGAAGGAGCAAAAATAGAGCAAGAGTTCACTCAACTACTTTTATTTATTTTTCAACGTAATCACCTTTGAAATTGATGCACTTCTCTAGTCTCTTCTTCATTTTCGAAAATCCATCTCTGAAGAATAATGTGTTGAATCCCTCTCAAGCCTCCATGACCTTCTTCTTGGTCTCCTCATCATCACCGAAAGAGATACCCGGCAGCTGCTTCTTCATGTGTGAGAAAAGATGAAAGTCTGAAGGTGCCATATTGGTGGAATAAGAGATGGGGGCAACAATTCGAAGCCGCAGGACACCAATTTGTTCATGGCCACTATGCTATTGTGTGCATGTGCATTGTCCTGCAAGATAAGAACACCACGGGTTACTTTCCCTTGCAGTTTCTGAAAGAGAGCCTCCCGAAGCTTAGTATGGTCCGTTAATGGTGCCACTATGATTCAAGAAGTCCTTGAGGAGGGTCTCTATAGGGTCCCAGAATACTGTCACCATAACCTTGCGTGCTAACTCCATGATCTCGAATTCTCGTCGTGTTGGAGAGAAGTGATGCTTCCATTGCTTAGATTCGAAGTGAGAAACCCACATTTCATCCTGGGTTACGATTCGGGCCATGAATACCTCCATATCCGCTCTCATGATGGTTAACATCTCCGTTGAAGTCATTATCCGGTTCATCTTCTGCTCAGGCGTCAGCATTCTTGGGACCCATCGGGCAGACACCTTGGAGAGGTTGAGGTGATCGTGCAAGATGGTAACAATGGATCCATTACTTATCCCCAGTTTAGGAAGCAATGTATCGTACTGAGCTTCGGCAATTATCCATGACCATGCTCTCCACCATGGACACAGTTTCCCTGGTGACTGCAATTGACGGACCACCACTTTGAGGGTCATCCTAACACGTGTCTCGGCCCTGCTTGAAGGGAGAAGCACAACGTTTGACAGTGGAATAAGATAGGGCACTCTCTCCTAGTTTTGTCTTAAACTCCTCATGAATCAACTGTGGCGCTTTCCCTTGAATCACGGAAAACTTTATCACAGCCCGCTGCTCCACTTCACTCATTTTGCCGGGAGGCGCAATCATCACTTAGGAAAAGTCACCGATGAACTTAACAAAATGCGCTGGGAGAATGCCAGCCCGTGCATTTCCTGTTGGAATACGTATAAACGTGATCCAGTTGCGGCGGGCTTCTGTCTCCCTTCTTTGTATGTTAGGCCGAGAACTCATTGAACAACCTGGTATACTCTCCTCATTCTCAATCCCTACCTATACCTGCCCTATTCCCTGACCCACCCAAACCCCTTCGACAATCTGGAAACAAAATGCGCAGCTAAACCCTCGCTGAATATCCGCCACCTATTACACTGGTCTGCGTCAAAAATGTACCTTAGGTTTTCTATAGTGGTTCTTAATAAAATTGACCTCCTAAATCCGAATCTGTCATCCGTTTTTCTCTATCACCTCCAGTTTTTGCGATACAGAGGGTGATAATAATTTTATAGTTTATACATCTCCTATATTACATCAAATTTCAATAGTTTTTGCACTGCTCTATTCGCAGTAAATTTTGTGTACATTTTAAGTAATTATGCAAATAGGTTTATATTTTTCAGGTTAAAAATTGCTTAGCATTATAATAATAAGAATAATAATAATAGTGGTTGAGTTAAAAATGAACAGAAAATGTAAGAATAGCTCCGACAGATTTTGCTATGTTTGCGGCAAAGTGACTTTTCCCGAGCAGCAAAGTAAATCCCTCCTGTAATTAAATCTTTGTATCATGCATATTTTGGAGTAAGGCTAAGAGTAAAAGATAAAAGTTTTGCACCACATATCTGCTGCAAGGGATGCTACATAAGTTTAAGACGCTGGAGTCAGGGCGAACAGAAGTCTCTCTCTTTTGGTGTTCCCATGGTGTGGAGAGATGGCAAGGACCACACTACGGACTGCTATTTTTGCATGACAAATCTTAAAGGTGAGCATTGTATCAAGTATTTAAGCTTTCTGTATTATACTGGCTCCTGAAAATGTCATTATTATGCAAAGACTTAGCATAAAATTAAAAACTAACATAGTTCACTTCAGCATGAACATATTCTTTACTAAACATTTATGTACTATCTGCAACTCCAAATTAATTCCTTTATGTAATATGCAATTATATTTTCCACAGGTATAAATAAGAAGAATATACATAGTGTGGCATATCCGGATGTTCCTTCTGCCATCAAACCCCTGCCCCATGGCCCAGGAATTCCTATACCTTCTCCCCCTGAACATATAGAGGTACATGAAGAGATTAATATGGAATTTGACCAGAGTAATCTTCTCGCTTAAGAAACAACATTTAGGGGGGTACAGAAATAGAGAACAAGAGTTTCGAAGCTATTTTTTACAGCATTCTTCCAGCTCTTTAGTATACTGCGCCAATATTAAAGGACTTGTTGAGGCTCTTGGAATTCCCTACAACCCATTAGAATGGAGACTGTTCATAGATTCCTCCAGTAGAAGTTTAAAAGCTGTCTTACTGAATATTGGTAACAAGATAGCTTCCGTTCCTATAGGCCATTCAATCCAACTTACTGAAAGTTATGAAAATATGAAAAAATTGCTGGATGCAATAAATTACTCTAGCTATAAGTGAAGGATATGTGGTGACTTAAAGGTAAGATCATTTTACACTTGGCATTTCTAAGCTTTTTGATATTGACATTTTCATTTTTAATTGTTAATACTTGTATACACCTTTTGGTCAACTTACATTTTACAAGAATGCAAATCTGGAAATCATGAGTCATTTTTGAGTTATATGTTTTGTTGAAGTGTGTCCCTATAGGTTAATGCATCCTATTGGGTTAATGGGGAACTTATCCTAATTGAGAAGGTATACAACACAACTCAATAAACTCAAAATAAGATGTACATATATCCAATTAGTTCCAATACGATGATTTAATGCATCGGCATACAGGATTTTTCAGTACATATTCATATTCTTATTGTTTTAAGAAATATTACTTTGAATTTGTTTTTAGAAATATTACACTGAATTTACATACCATGCTAAATTTTTTTCAGGTAGTGTCTCTTACGCTTGGGACGCAAACAGGCTACACGAAGCATCCCTGTTTCCTATGTTTATGGGACAGTCGTGCAGATAGTATGCACTATGAGAAGAAGGTTTGGCCTCCACGAGAAGCATTTAGAATTAGATCAAACAATGTGATAGCTGAACCTTTAGTGCCTCCTCAAAAAATACTCCTTCCTCCACTGCATATAAAGCTTGGCATAATGAAAAATTATGTCAAAACCCTTAATAAAGTAGGCCAAGCTTTTAAATTTCTTCTCCAAAAATTCCTCAAATCAGTGACGCTAAGCTCCATGGGGGAATTTTTGATGGACTTCAAATCAGGAACTTGATCAGCAATTTAATGCATCAATGAAAGACATAGAAAAAGATGCCTGGAAAGATTTCAAAGCTCTAGTTAACAATTTTATAGGCAATAAAAGAAGCCTAGAAGAATATGTTGCCCTGGTCAATCAGCTCTTAGCAAGTCTCAAACATTTGGGAGCTCGAATGTTTATAAAGATACACTTTTTACAGTCCCATCTGGATTATTTTCCCGACAACTGCGGGGATTACAGTAAAGAACAGGGGCAAACATTCCACCAGGACATAAAAACAATGGAATCCAGGTACCAGTGTAAATGGAACGGAAACATGCTTGCTGACTACTGTTGGTGTTTGAAGCGTGATGCACCAGATGACATGCACAAACGAAAATCGTCAAGGGCGTCTGTTCTTCGAAATTATAATTATTTTCTTTATTATGTTGCATTCTTTTATTTTTTGTTTATTAAAAGAATTATAGTTTACATACGTGTATTCCTGTTTATATTATATAACAAGAATAATGCATTATTAGATAGAGAAAGGTTTTTTTTTTTTAAATTAAGAAAAAATGAGGTAATCTCAATGAAAATGGTGTATGCTGTACTGAGAAAATATGACCTGATTGAACAAATATACATTCATTTTTGAGCTCAGAAGGTTGGATTTATTAAGAAACCACAAAGAAATCCTGGGGAACCTAAACAAATTTTTTCAAACGCAGGCCTGTGTTATCGGACACATACTATATTTCCATCTACTACATTACCCGTTTCCTGATCCTGAGAACATCCTCCTAATCGGCCGCCTTGGCATCAAACCAAGAGAAACGTTTCAAAGCGCTATACACTAAAACCTCAAAAGCGAGGTTTCAAATCCGGCCCAAATCCGACATGACCTTTCTTTTAAAGTCTCGTTTTGCTGGCAGCAAGGAATCTCTCCTCTCCCTCCAAAATCTAATGGGTTTTCAATCATCGTAACTCAGCACACCTGCTTTAAATGCTGACAAGGTACAATTTTCGCTAAAAGCCTTTGGGAAATCCACGTGGAAGACCTCCTGGAGGATATTTATCTCCAGGGCGTCACAAAGCTACTAATGAGCAATAGTTCCCTAGTTGCAACTCTCCACTTAGTTTATCGTCAAAAATGCAATTTTGATGTCCACCTTTGCATCCTAGCCCCTACCTATTACCTTAAATGTAATCAGTTCTGGCACCTCGGGTTCCTACTCTAATGATTACTCTCTCGATCTTTCTCACTACCATAAAACCATCGTAGCCAGCAACTCTTTCTGCTCGCAATGCGATCTCGTCCCAGTTCCTGCCTCTCTTTCACTCTTTTAAGATCATTTCCTGACATACTAACACCAAATGCTGTCATGCTTTGGCGCTCTCAGTTCTTGATGCCTCTGCTCGTTTGAACCCACCTGCAACCCCGTCGTAGATTCCATCGCTGGCGGAATTTCTACGCTTCCCCTTCGGAAATGGAGGGCATTTAACCAAACTCTTAGGTCATCACTTGCTAAGTGTCATGCACGCATTAACCCTCGCATGGCGCATACACAAGGTTCTCTGATGTCAATGAACCATTTGACAGGGGCGAAGGTGCATGCACTACTCATTCTATTAGCCCAAATCGACCGATACCTCTCGGAAGAAGAAACAATGTTGAACCTCTTTGGGTCATTTTCGCTCCTTCCCCTCAAGCTCCCTCCCAAATCCCCTAGCCCACATACATATTACCAAATCTATATCTTCAAAGAACTTTCTGATAACTCTAACACCTAGGTCTTTTAACAAAGCCCAGACCGCGCCCCCTTCAGAAATCCCAATGTCCCAATGTCTTTTCCTAAATCTTTGTTCCCCAACAGGCCTTCCTGAAAATCTATTGCATAATACTCTTCCATAACAACCACTTCACAAGCTCACCCCTAAACCTCCCCATCAGGCCCTTGCTAAATCGATAGCTACTTATAATCTTTTCCAAAGGCAACACCCAAAGGCCCATCCTCCTAAGTCCCTGTCAAACATCCAATTTCTTAGGTGTCTACAAACACCCCACATCCTAAATATTCCAGTAGTATAACCTCCCAGCAAATCTATCCTTCCAACTGTTTGTCTTTCAGTGTTGTCCCTTTCCCTGCCACCTTCTCGTGACTTCACTCTTACCTCATCTGCTGAATCTACCCATTAATAAGTCGTCTTAAAGAGGCTCGCTGCTCCTCCTAAAAGGCGTATGTCTCTGTAATTTCTATGTCTTCCTATCTCAACGACCTCTGGTAACGAGTTTGCGGCATGGCAAGGAAGCCCGTTTGTTCGCGCCCTCCTGTCCTCAGGGACGGTTCTCATGACTATTAGAGGAAGGAGTGGTTGCTGAGAGGCTGACCCTCTACTTCGCCTCAATCCCAAGTTCTTCATCAGCAATCCAACTTTCGCATACCTTCTCTCCAATAACAAATGATAATGTCTTTTCTATATAGAAGAGCCACGTCATGCTCTTTCCACATATCGGCCGAGTGCTCTTGGCCCATACGGAATTCCCTACCGCCTCCTCCAATACCTCTACGTATTAGCACTCAACTTCGTCCTTGATATTTATAAATGGATATGGTTTAATGATATTTTGCCCTCGCCTGGTCAAGGCAGTTCTACTCCCTGTCCTTATGCGGGACTCCATTTCCTCGGATGTTTAATCCTACTCTCACATATTCATGGCCTGGTTTTCATTTAAGATCATGAGGAGGATGGTGACTTCGTGCCACTTCTTCTATGCAGAGTGCCACTCATAATTATTCACTGACTACCATACTTGCTTTCGCCAATTTTCCAGATCCCATTTTCAGCTTTACTCTTGAACTCCAGAAGGTATTCTCGCGTTGTAGTGTCATGACACTACGACATTACTAGCCATTCCTCTATCCTCTCTAGTTTGATCTCCTGTTGAATTCCTGATTTTCTATCCATTTTTATCTCAAAGTTATTCCATGTTCTTCTCTGATAAGTTTGTGTCGGTTCTCTTAATCCAGCCTCTGCCTCTTATCATAGGAGGAGGGCGTTTCCCAGGGTTTGGTCTTAAGCGCCTCCTTCGTCTTCTTTGTGATTTTCACGATCATATCTCTTTCCCTTCTCTGTAGAGGCCCACACTATGCTGACGACCTGATGATCAAGTACAATGGCAGTCATCTTCATACGGTCGCCAGACTGGTCCAACTTAATAGCACTGCCGCTGTCCAGTGGACTGCTTTTCTGGTATTATCATTCTCTACCTATAAGTCTTCCTGCGTCCTAGTTCACACCCGCTACTACCAATAAAATAATTAATTCTACGTCCCAACCTTACTTATATTAATGTGTATGGAATGTAACTACGTATTTGTCCTCTATGGATTATAAACAACTTACTAGAGATGAATATACGTAAAAAGTATAAACGACATCTCGATCTAGTTCATCATCTCTTCTCCCCGTCATTGTATTGTTGTTATTTGAATTTTTTATATTCCAATGGAAGATAAAAAATTTAAAGAGAAAAACATTTGTCATTGCTTACTGTATGAGTTTCGACGGTTTGTAGTATGGGGGGGTATATTTTTATTATACATTTTCTTATTTATCAATATTCTTCATCTTGATTTTCTCTTTATATTCGAATCTATTTATTTCTTCTTGACTGAAGTTGCCCCTTCAAACATTTGTCTTCCATTTTCTCTTTGACTTAAATATTCTTGTTGGCTGAAATTCCTTCTTCTTTAAGTTGGCTGGGTTAATTCTTGATCTTCGATTTCTTTCTTGATGTATCTTCATATTTCTTCCAATTATCTTGAGTTGATGATTTCTTCTTGATGCTTGATGATTTTTGATGATTCCTTCTAGATGGGTTGGTCCTTGAAGCGTTTTCCTTGATTTCCGTTTTCTTCATAAAAGGTTGTGGACTTTGAGTTTCGAACGCGGTACCTTTAGATCTAAACGCCTATGCTCTTAGCCATTATGCTACGGTGGAGTCCGTTCTGAGTTGGTAATTTAATGGGCTATTAATAATATCGATTTGGAAGGAATTTTTCTCCGATACATCTTCGCACCCCTACCTTAGTACAGCGCAAGCAATGAAAAATTTGTGTTGGCCGTATCCTCATGCAGTGAAGGCTTGTAAATACCACTTACGGTTAAAAAGGCACATTAAAAATGTATTTTAACTTCATCAGTAAGTCATTGTTTGGAAGACAAACAATATTGGATGAGGATCTTTTGAAGGAAACTTTTTGAACATATTCTCGTAGAGGTACGAGAGATTGGGTAGTTGCCCAAGAAGATTACTGTAAATATTTTTCTGCAATCAACCTCTTGATCTTGTAAACGAAACATCACATTAAATGTGTTGTTCTCTCACATGATTACCTAGGAAAATATAAGATTGTTAAGGTGGGATGCTCTTTCCCACCCATCTACTCGCCGAATACTCACTTATTTCGTTTACTAGAACATTTTATAAGTGGCAGAACATCTAGAAACAAAGATGTCGTCGAAAATGGCCTCTTAAACGTTTTGCCGTGAAAAATTTCTGAATTTTTAAAACCAGTAAAAGTAAATTAGCCTTCACGTCGGAGAGTAGTACTTGAAATGAGACTGATTGCATTATTAATAAATAGGTTAATTAAGCTTCACTTTCATATTTTTTTCTACTTTAAAAAATACGTAATTACCTTCCAATTACCCGAATATCTGGGTGGCCCATATCGACGAAGTAATCCAAATGGTTTCTAGGACTCATCTTTGATGAGAAGCTCTCATGGAAGCCTCACGTCTCTCACTTCATTATCACCACCCGGCTCACTCTTAACCTTCTGATTCATCTGTCCCACAATGAATGCGGCACTGATTCCTGCATTTTTATTTGCCCCTATCATCCCTTGGTCGACTCCAATCTATACTTTGACTGTGCTGTGTACGACTACGCAGCTCCTCTGACTTTCTATTGGCTTGATTCAATTCTGAACTTGGGTCTTCGATTAGATACAGGTGCTCTTCTATAGTATTAGTTTCCGGGCAGAATCCAACGTCCTTCTATACTGGAGTGGCATTACTTCCATTCTCAGAAAACATTCCTTTGCGTACGCATTGTACTTTCAGTACCACTTTTCCCCACTTGTATCCACAGTTCCTTCCCATAAAGACGACTACCATCTTCCAAGGGTATTATACACAGTCTTCCTTGGCCTCTCTCTCTCTCTCTCTCTCAGCCCCAGTCTATCAGGTCACTTATTACGGGTATACGTGGATGATGTCCTCGGCAAAAATCTGTAACCAATTCTTGCCAGGAGGCCAGTCCTTCAGATTGGCTATGGTTCTCCTATCATTTATTTAGACATGTATCCACTCTCAGGGCACGTCCATCTTCTTCGATGATTCCCCTCCAACTCCTTCTACAGACGCTTTGGCGCTCCTTCTCCTTTTGCTATCTCCAAGAGTGCTCATCGTACATATCAGGATTGTACACCCTTTGGGAGGCCTTCAGAGAAACCTACCCATGTTTCAAATGACTTTGTGCTGCACAAAGTCAAAATTTTCCTGCACTTGAGTTCTTGGAGCGCTATTTCCGCACTGTACTATTCCTCCCATAAAAGTCATCAGATCCAAACTATCTTAGTTCTCTTGCACGAGCTTTCGACCTCGATTAACAAGATTAGTACCATAGGCTGGGTGCGCGCGTACGATGAGGTAGGTGCTTATCAAGAAAGCAGCTGATCAATTTGATTTGTTCCTTTCCGGCCCAGCATACCTCCTCACCCTTCATTTCACTGATCTCATTCCGCAAGTGAAAGAGATCATTAATGCAAGATGACAAGCTACCTATCACCAAACTTCACAGCATTAAACCCCATCTTGGTTACTGGGCCTTATCCTTCTACGGCTCTAAAGAATTGTTGCTTGTCCGCCTTCGCTTGAATCACACCAAGCTAGCCCACAGATATCTTATGCCCCGCGATCTCCCTTCCACCTTTACTACGTGCCGTACCAGACTCACCTTGTCACTCGTGCTTTTTAAGTGCAACGTGGTATATAACGATTATTTAGACCATCGAGACACTTCGATAAAGTGGTATCAATTTTTCAATGGACAGGTACCATTACCGTTGATATACGATTACACTTCGTTTTGCTTCCGGTATTCCTTCTTCTCTCGTCTTGATCTTGTTCGAGCTTTCATTTAGATACCGATTCGTCTAGATGATGTTCCAAAGAACGCTACCATGACTACATTGAGCTTTATTGAGATGTTTCAAATGACGTATGGTCTTCGTAGTAGTGGTCAGACCTTTAAACGTTTAATGGAGCACGTTCTGAATGGTTTTATCTATCTTTCGCAGCTCGTAGAGTCTGAATCTTTGAATATCTTCTACATGGCGATTCTCAATCAACTCCTGCTTCAAAGTCCCATGTTATGATCAATCGAGAGTCACGGCTTCGCTCTTTCTCATGACGCTTACTATTTCCGCTCATATAATGAGACCCGCACGTACACTGTAATCTCACTGAGTCTCGACTTCATTCCTCCAATCAGTGGCCTTCATCAGGTGTTTTCCGCAATTGTTTATGGATGCCTAAGGTCTCGACTAGTCACAGAAAACTGACTCATCATCTAAAGCTTTTCCCTAGTTATTTTTGAAATTATTAATGAACACCGAAATATTTTAGGCGTTTGGGTGTTTTTAAGTACTTGGGAGAGGAATTTTTAACGGAATTTAGAAGGTCCAAAATGGAGATATACGTAAGCCACTATCTTCAAGTCATGGAAAGGGAAACAAGTGCGCAACACGCTTCCTGGCTCAACTGAAGAGGCTGGCTCAAGCCGAAAACACTCAGTCTGAGTTATTTGAACAGTTTATGTAGGATATTTTTATGAGAGCCATTCGGGGGCACATCCGTCCCTTATTGATGATGGGAAGGCCATTTAACTGGGTGAAAAGAGTCGAAATGCCGTTTGTTCTTTAACAACCATTATGTAAATCGGAGAAGTGCTTCTTTGACTCAATTCCCCAGCATTGTTAATAAATGTATTTATTCGCAGGTCCAAAATTCAATGGAGCTTCTCAACAACCAGCCAATATGTAAAGGAGTGATGGTATCTACCTCATCGAACACTAGCTCCTTCAACGGAAGAGATTCTGCAAGAGATCCATGACCTAAAGTGTGGCAAAGGAACAAACGGGAGCATATGCATAGCTAGGCTAGACATTGCAAGAGGTGCAGCTCGTCCTCCAAGAGTTTTAGACACAATCCTGAGCATTCCAGAACGAGAATTAAGGCAAGGTACTCTCATTCATTTTTTTTTATGTCGCTCATCGCCCAATTCCTCATTCTTAATATTCGGATATATGCTCATATCACAGGAAATACGACAATAAATCTGTGAAGTGTAAACAGACATTCCTTTATTTCTACTCTGGTTCTTCTCCATCCTCGTCATTGACTTCTTTGCAACACTCTTCTGATAATTATTGATTATTTATTTCCATCTTCTTATTCTAAGCATTTAATCTATTGAGGAAAATGGTTCAAAGATCGGCCGCCTCTGCCGTCTCTTCTTCAGATTAGTCTTCCCTTCCACATCTTTCATCCACTTTCTGGTTTATAATCATGTTTGACACGGTCATCAAGTGCAATGTTCTTCCAGTTTCTCATAGTGTCAAAGCTTGCTCTACCTCAGATTTACTTCTTCGTGCTGCTAATTACTCCAAGATTAAGACATATGGAAGGTCTAAACTTCAAGTTTCCCTTGACCTCAGTTGAGTCTTTCGAAGGACTTTCGTTATTATATTCGTAGACTGTCTTACAATGGGCCTTGATTTTCTTCATGCCCATGGTTTCTTGGTTGACTCTCGGAATTGCAAGCTTTATAAAAGCATCACCTGCCTTATTGTCTCTGGTTCCTCTACCTATTCTCAACTCTTTTTTTTCTCTCTCTGTCTCTCTTCGACCGAACCCTATTTTTTCAAAACGCCTGCAGATGCTTCCTGTCTTTTCACTTCTTCCTTCGAAGGAAAGGCCAATTAAACAGTGTGGTTCACCGGATAGAGACGAGAGGCGGTCATTTTTTCTCTCGTCTTAGTCGTCTTGTCGTAGATACCCTTTCTGCAATGCTTAAAGAGTTCGAGTATATGCTAAATCTTAGCATTGCCCGTCTGCCGAATTATTAACCTGTTGAATTCAGAACTTTCAACATTTACACTGTCTTGGTCAGATACACCTATTGTACATATCAGATTTTGTCTTTTCAGTTGTTTCTTCTCTTGTTTTGATCGGTTCAAGCTTTCAACAAAATACTGGTTCATCCCGATGATGTTTGTAATACCGCTATTATCCCTCCATTTGGCGTTTTCGAGATGTTTCGAATGGTTAAAGGTCTTTTTGTAACGGTGGTCAGAGCCTCCTAACTTTTATGAATCAAGTTCTGAGAGTTCTTCTCTTCGTTACTTGCTACATAAACGAGCTTCTGCAAGCGTCGTTGTCTCTCGAAGAACATTTTCATCTTCTTCAGATCTTTTCTCTCTTGGAAGAGTATGGTATCGTACTAAATACTTTTAAGTCTCTCTTCGGTATCTCACAACTCTCCTTTTCTTATAAACCATGTTTCTCCTGACGAAATTCGTCCTCTTAAGGATAGTTGTCACCTTACGAGATTTTCCTCAACTTTTCTCGTTAAAGCAACTCAGTCGTTTTTGTGGGATCATCAATTTCTACAACATATTCATTCCTGGGCTTGCTCTGGTCATACAGCCATTGAACACTCCGCTGTCGAAAGGTAAAATAAATTCTTTGCTTCAGTTGTTTCAGATGCGTTACATCAGAAGGTTAATGACAGTTGAGAACCTTTTGCTTTCTTCCTTTGCTATCTTTATGACGCCTAATTTACTTACAGTAAGTTCTTATGAGGACCACTTAGAGTGTACTTCGCCGTTCATCACTTCTTAACTTATTTGGAAAGGCGTGATTTCTTCATTTTTACTGACCAGAGGCTTTTGGTTTGTACAATTTCATCTCTTAATACCTTCTACATGCACTTGCAGTTGATGCTCATCATTTGGATTTCATCCGGCAGATCACTAGCGTCTTTCACTATGTTATTGGCTTTTAAACGTCAGATCGTACGCACGCTTTCGTATTTCTTTGATATCGGGAACACAACTCCCTTATCTTTCACCCGTGGATCTTGCGACTATAGTGTTAAGTTTAGACTAGAACCAAGAGAAGTAATCATTGTATCATTCAATTCACATCGACGTTCGAGAAGTCGAATTTCAGGAGAGCCCTGCTAGTTGTGCCTGGTGGACATTTCTTTGCTAGACTTTCCTTGTGCTGGTGTTACTCTTTTTTATCGTCGGCATGTTTTCAACCAAATTTACGATATTTGTCATCCTGGTGTTCGACCAACTCGAAAGCTCATCGCACATCATTTCATGTTGCCAACTATGAACGCCGATGTGGCAAAATAGACTTGCTCATGCTTACCTTGTCAGGTGCCAAGATCCCCTACCACACTAAGGCCTCTCTGGCTCCTTTTGTCTTCTTTCGTCGCGTTTTGATGCGATCCATATCGATCTAGTTAGCCCCTTTACCTTCCTCTCGTGGTTACAGCTATCGTCTTACTTTGATTGATCATTTTACGCGGTGACTAGAGCCTGAGAGATTCATGAAATTCTTACTTCGACTGTTACTTGAGCACTCAACTTGGGTTTGGTTTCTAGATTTGGAGTCGCTTCCAGTATTATCACCGACTGTGAGAGTCAATTCGAATCGTCATTGGCAATCGTCCTTGTCAGTTATAGGCTGTTTTCGCTTCCATACCATGAGTGACTTGGCAAAGCAACGGCGCAGTTAAACGTTTCAACCGCCAGGTCATTGCTAGCCTAAGATCTGAGGATTCCAGTATTACGTTGGTAGACACGCTGCCTCTTATCTGACTGGGGATTCGTTCATCCTTAAAGGAGGATTTGTCTTGCTCTGCTGAAGAATTAGTTTACGGTACTCACTTTTCTCCTCATGGTTAATATTTTGGTCTTCTGATTGACCTTTACCTTCCTTTGAGCCATATGCATGTTTCGATGGCTTGGTAAAGGCAATGGCTGAGACCCGAACTACCGCACCAAGAGTGTCTGCTATTCAGAAAGCCCCTGTAACGAACTAATGTTTTCGTCCATAGAGACTCAGCAAGTTCAACTTTGCCTCCCATTTATGACGGACTTTTCCTCTGCATCTGCATAAAGCCAAAGTTTTTTGTCCCTCAATATGTCATCCAGCAGGATACTTCACTTTAAAACACCTGAAACCACCATATGTCGACGCTCTTCACCTTGACCAGCCTGTCTCGTTATCTTTCTATTGGTATTCATAATGGGCCAGAAATCCTGCATAATAATGTTTTTTCAACTCTTCCTCATGTTCCTAATATCATCTCTACCCTTCCTATCCAAATACCGCCGCCTGATCCTCTCTTGCAGGAACTATCGATGCCAGGGCGAGGCAGCCATGAGCAGATAACGACCTAACCGTTTCGCGGTGCAAAGCTGCTTTGTGTGCTTCGTGTAAGAGTGCTTCGTTCGAAGATAATCTTGATCGTTGGCCTTTTTCGTTTCGCGGTGCAAAGCTGCCTTGTGTGCTTTGTGTAAGAGTGCTTCGTTCGAAGACACTCTTGATCGTTGGCCTTTTCCGTTTCGCGGTGCAAAGCTGCCTTGTGTGCTTCGTGTAAGAGTGCTTCGTTCGAAGACACTCTTGATCGTTGGTATTTCTTGGTTCACAGTCAAACTTAAGGGTGTAACTCGTTCTGGATGGTTTATGATAAGGCTTAATCGCGTCTTGGACTATAAATCGGTATATATTTTTTCAAGGGGAGAAATTTTCTTGAAAATGGTATTGCAGATGTCTTTGTTAAATTTCACACTATGCATTTCTGTATTAAATTAAGATCGATGTTAATATTTGTCTGTAATATATTAATATTCTTGGCATTAAATTCTGTGTTCTCTCCAACGTAATCAGAATAAATATTATTATTATTATCATTATAACGCATAAAGTATCTACAGTTTCAATGGCAACATACGTTCTAGACTCGAGCTTTCTGAGCACGCATTCTGGCTAAGGTTTCACACGCTTTCCTTGGTCTCGTTTGCTTTGTGCTTCAAAAGAAAGATTTGTTCTGTTTTGTACTGAGCAACTTGAATCTGAGGGTCCACTAGGTAAGTATGATAATTGATTGCTTATCTCATATTTCAGAATGAGCTTCCCTTCGATAGTATTGATAAATAATTGTTTTTATAATTTTATTTCGATTGTTAAGTTATTTTCTTAATTATTTATTCGATTATTTAGTTTAAACCCACTTTGAAAGCCTTTCTGACTCCTAACTATTTTAATCAAAGCTCAGCGCTAGAATCCTCCCACACAAAATCGGTAAAGAATTAATTATTTCCTGTTTTCTTTGTGAATTCCTGTATCCAGTTATCTTAGAATTTGATGATATCAATTACCTATATCCTTCAATCTTAAACAAATATTATGGAAATGATCGGGATTATCATTTTGTTGTAGGCTGTATTCTTTCGTCGCTGTCTAATATTCAAACCTACGTGATTCCCACGTCGTTCTATGCTTATTAAATTCTTTATTTTTGTACTTAGTCGTATTTTACATTTCTTTTTAAGTAAATTTTATAGGAGGATATACAAAGAACATCTTGGTCATCGATATCCTTCGATATCTTCTGCAGAACAATTTTGCATCAATATCAATTTAACAAAATAATTATAAATATACAGATATTTCCTTTAATAATTCTATCCTATGGTAATGTTATTTAGTTTTGTGGTCTTTTTAAATATTATGCTTTATTCATAATTTAATTTTATCTCCAACACATCTATCTGGACTGTTTATACTAAAGTCTGCTGATATTTAAAATGTCCAATTTTCATTTCTAAACTTGACCTTCATCTTACATACCTTTTGAATGACTTTTCTTATTTCGAAATATTTGGCAGTTGGATCTCCCGCTTCGCTAATGGGAGCATCATAATCATAGGATGTGGGGCAGGCTTGAAAGCGAGGCCAGGCTGTCGCCCCTGAAATAAAATTAGTAACATTTTAAGCTTTGAAGTACTTTCTAAATTCTTAAAGTGAGTTGGATCTTCAAAAAGGTTTGGGGACTACTTTGAAAATTGGTTTGTTCTTATGAGCCTACTTTGATAAGAAGCGGCAATCACTTTTGCTAGGAGGATTAAGTATTCCATATTGTTAGAACATATTTTTACTGTCATATTATTATTATTTTAATATCAGAGGATAAAACTCCATGAAAATTTATATTCAAACTTTACCGATCAATATACAGATTGTTGTACTTGATAAACTATGTATGTTGACAGGACTCCCTGAGGTGTTCATGTAACTTAAAATAAGCTTCTAAATTATTATAGTCTGATGTTAAAGCAACTGCTTAGTGAGGAAACTTAGTGATCTTTTCTATTTTACCTGAACCAAGACCAAAAGAAGTTCCACCATGGAAAACGTAGAAGTTGACAGACGCACCCATCCGCAAAAGGTTATCGAAGGCTGAGCCTACTACCTGAAATAGTGTAAATAGTATAATTATCACATATAAAACCAATCAAAATTTAGTTCATTACGCAATCTGTCCGGTTTTAATTGGGGAAGAGTTACCCAGACTGGATAATGAAATACACATGAAGATCAGAACGGCAATTTCTGGCTTGCTTAAGAACATTAACGACCAGTCCTCGTCAAGGATGAGGGTGTGGGGTGAAAAAAGCGGCAAGACTTTATTTTGGGATCAACCAGCGAGCAAGGAAACCTTGTGGACCAGGCATTTAGGAATTTACACCTATTTTGCGTCATGGGAGTGTGGATAGAGAAATCCCTTCAGTAGATTCTGGGATGAAAGAGTAATGTTTGTGTGGAGAGAGAAAGGGAGAAGAGAAATTGGTCTTGTGATTGGCTATGAGTGTGTGGTTGAAACTGCATGCATAAACAGCTCATAATCTAATCAGAACGCTGCAAATGCACCACTAGCTCTCTAGAAACGTCGATATTTACTAAGTCCTCTCTAGGAGCACGCTGAGACTGGTAAACAGGTGGTAGGGGCAATCGCGGTAAATAAAGTATTAGTGTATTAGCCTGGTGTGACCTAGGCGTAGGCGGTGAACACTTATTATGGCAAGGGCGGTGGAAGAATGAGGCCTAGTAACCGAGGTGGGGTTGAATACGGTTAGGTTTAGTGAGGTGCGGAGTTTGCTTAGCATATAGCAAATATGCACTAAGAATTACCTTCTCATGTAGAAGGAGATCACTGAAAGAAAAGGGAAATAGGAGAGCTGGGTTGGAGGTCAACCAAGTAGCTTAGTCAGCAGTTTCGTTGTTTTGCATTACAATTGTTGGACGGCACCTAGCGTAAGTGACAAGCTTATGACGTGATTTTGAAAGCTAATGCAAGATCAATTGGATCTCGTAGATCAAAGAATTGGGGTGGGAGTAGTGAAACAATGCAAATAGTAAAGAGGGTCATTCGGATGGCATACATACTGCCATGTACAGTGTGCACCCATGGCGGAGACGCAAGGAATAATGGTGCCGAGGTGCCATCTTTCCAACAACGGTAGCAAAAGTAGCCATCCGCGAAGATAAGCCTGACCTCAGATTGGGCGGTCGCGTATCCCCCAAAAAAATATCATAAGGGAACCGTAGCCGTCTTCATGGACTTACTTCTTGGAAAGGGGTGTTTTCAGATCCTTGCTGGGAACATAATCCAAAGAGAAAGACCGGTAAAAGAAATCTGATAGAGAGGGAGGGGTTAAAATGTAGAGAAGAATAAAGATACTGCCATTAGAAAGAATTATTGGTCTTCATTGGAAGTAAAAATGGACACGAGGGAGAAATTTGTTCATGAGAGCATCCAACAGAAGCAAATAAAGGCTTTGGAAATAACAAGAAACGTCAATCCGGTGGATAAAGGATATTACATTGCGCAAGGAGAAATGCTACCTTAAAAGAGCGCAAATTTCCTATAACCAGTGGAAGATCCCGGTTTAAGATCTGGATCAATATGACAAAGGGTCCAGCGAGATTGTTCAATGTACAGCCAAATTACTTTAATAACTGGACCGAGGCACTGTTGAAGCAAATCAAAGTACAGCGGTCAGCGCCCCATTTAATGTGAGGCGGATGTCTTGGATGGTTGAGTAGGCCGAGTAGCGACAATGAGGTGGGAAAAACACGAATTTACTATCCTCTCCATGATTTATCTCGCGTGAGTAGCTGGACATGGCTATGGGGCGGTAAGATGAAACGCCCCATGGGTCCGGCTTAAGGACTTACAGTAGGACTGCGTTTCGCCTGGCAACGGCGGGATACCTTTCATCCAGATCTCTTTATAAAGATCAAGGAGGAGGTTAAGCGCAGAAACGTGAAGATGCTGAGGGAGGCAATAGGGAATTTCGTCAGGGCCAGGAGTAGTAGTGGACCAGCAGAAAGAAACGTATAGCGTACTCTTATATGGGGAAGATCAGTTCATTTTCCTCATTTGAAGACCTTGAAATATAGGCTACGTAAAGGGCCAGCCCCTTGGCAATCAATTCTTCTTCAAATAGAAATGGTTACTTTCCATGAGGAAAGGTAGACGTAAGTAGGCTGTCTGCTTCGCTACGCCGCAAACTCGGCGTCAGACATCTTTGGATGAAAATAAAGAGGAATATATGAGAAAATTTGTGAGAAGTTTTGAGTTGAAGAATGGTAGGGTCTAATCAACTATATGTACAAATATCACACACTGTCTGAGGAAATGCCGTGCAGGCAGAGAAACTCGTTCAGTCTGACATCTGAAAGTGTCATCGGTTGGGTAAAGTGGAAGAGCGAGAGAGAAACTGGGATGGGGTCGCTTCCAAAATCCTTCCCTGAAACAGACCAAAAGAATTCCAGCAGCGCTTCATTATAGAATAAGAAAGATCAAAACTAGAAAGAGTATCTTAAAAGAGTGGCGTAGGTGGCCAAGCCGGTTTCATACACGACAAGAACATCTGTTTTTTTATGGAGAGAAGACAAGTTACACAAAGAGTCAAAAGGAGGACGGTCTTTAAGAAGAGTAACAAGGAGTATCAAGGAAAAGAGGTACCCTAGTAGACCTTACGATCTATTCACATAAGGTACATTTGAGTGAACACTGATCAGGCGCAGTCCTCGAAAGGGTCAGATTGACGCTCTAGAAGAACATTCGCGCCACGCTTCAAGTCTCAACGCGGCTATTTTTCAAGACTTTGTCTAGTCTCGACTTGAACTGTTCCATAGAGTTGCTGTTGACAACTTCCACATGAAGTGCATTCCAAGTGCCGCAGATGCTATATGTGAAAGATTTCCCACATATATGACGCTGGTAACGCTTCAGTTCAAGTTTGTAGCCGGGATTTCTTGTTCTGCTCTAGCTAAGTTGGAAAATATCCCTGTAGTCTACAATGTTGAAGCCTCGAAGTATTTTGAACACTTCGATAAGCTGACCACGCAGTCTCCGGATTTCCAGCGAGAAAAAGTCTAATTCCCGTAATCTATTTTAGCAACTCTTGTGTCTGATAGAGAGAATAAGTTTGGTTGCCCTCGCCTGCACACGTTCTAATCTTGCGATATCCTTTCGAAGCGAAGTACTCCAAAATTATACGGCATACTCCAGGTGCGGTCGGATAAGGTAGTTATACAAACACAGTACTATCTTCTTGTTTCGATATCTCCTCGTTCCGAGAGAGAGAGAGAGAGAGCGAATGAGTTTGGAGTGAGATCCTCTATCTCCTGACTCCTACTAAGAGCAAGCTGATAATAAGCTGGCTGGGAGCTAGCTCAGAAAATTGGGTCATTTGTGCGGCAAAAGAAGGGAAAATGGAAGCTGTCAAGTAGTATTGAAATACGGGTTTTCTCGATCTATTTGAGAATATCGAGGGAACTGAGGCCGGAGTACGTGGTTCACCTCCAGTGTCAGTTGTAACATTCTATTCGATTTTCCACGATTTTAAAGTTTCTCCTCTAGCAGTATCCATTATAGGCTAGCGAAAAACCATATTCAAGGACGAGCAATTTGAAGTTTTTAAAGTATTGATTGTTATTCTCACTATTTCTTGAAGTTGTGAATGTATATTTGGCATAAGTACAATAACAAATAGGTACATACTCTAAAGCAAAGAGACATTTCGAAGTATATAGAATTGACAATTACTCCTACTAAGAGCAAGCTGATAATAAGCTGGCTGGGAGCTAGCTCAGAAAATTGGGTCATTTGTGCGGCAAAAGAAGGGAAAATGGAAGCTGTCAAGTAGTATTGAAATACGGGTTTTCTCAATCTATTTGAGAATATCGAGGGAACTGAGGCCGGAGTACGTGGTTCACCTCCAGTGTCAGTTGTAACATTTTATTCGATTTTCCACGATTTTAAAGTTTCTCCTCTAGCAGTATCCATTATAGGCTAGCGAAAAACCATATTCAAGGACGAGCAATTTGAAGTTTTTAAAGTATTGATTGTTATTCTCACTATTTCTTGAAGTTGTGAATGTATATTTGGCATAAGTACAATAACAAATAGGTACATACTCTAAAGCAAAGAGACATTTCGAAGTATATAGAATTGACAATTCAAAATCTGACCTGTGAACTCTTGGTGTGGTGAGGCTCTCCCCAGTGATCAATCCAACCGGTATAAAACTCAGAATTGATTAATGGGCCAACTTCTTCAAATAGCCTCTGAGCTCTAAACTCTGGAACCGGATCAACCTCTGAAAGATGTTACATATGTAGTATCATGTGATCGAGTCGTGACCCCAAAGGATTTTTTTAACAACTCTAACCACCCAATTTAAAGCATATCCTGCTCGAAGTCGTTATTTCAAAGATTATAAGTTTCGCTAGACAAAAGAGATAAATTAACAGATGAATGTAGCTCCATCTTCACTTAAACTGCGTTGTTTGGGTTGTTGCAGACTGGTACGTCTTAATTTAGTAAACTTTATACTTCATTCTATAATGGTAAACGCCAACCAAATGATTATAATTGGCGCCGTCAATAATTATTTATATAATTATGTAAATGTGAAAAACATTGCGTCAAAGTTTCACTATAAATAAATGTAAACCAGTTGATGGCACCACTCTCCTGAAACATACATACATATGTTGTTCTAACAATTTTCGTCCAAATAGAAGCACCGATGTTCGAAACTCAATTCATTATTGCTTTGAACCTATAAGTTATCTCTGTGTACTCATTCATATTGACCAACTGTAATTAAATGTATTAATTTATTCTTATTTTTAATATATTCAAAAGTAGCTGTAAATCAACGTATAAATTCATCAACTTATTTTTATTATATTCAAAAGTGACTGAATCAGGATGTAAAGATATTAGGACTCTCTGGAACAGGAAAGTTTGGTTACATTATTTCGCTTTTTCATTACCTATTAATTCATTAGGGTACTTAGCAAATTCGAACTAAATTAAACAAATTTAAGTCAATGAAAAAGATGCTATCCTGAAAAACGCAATCGAAACATATAGTAGAGTAATATAGTGATAATAACTAAAATAGAAAAGAAAAAAATAGGCTAGGCAATATGTTTCAAACAAATACAGAAAAAAAATCCAAAGAACAAAATTAATAGTCTAAAGGTGAAAGTAATTCCATTAAAAATAAACCGAGAAGCTTCCAAAGTTCATCGCAAACAAAAATCCACCTATAGGAGAGGAGAAAAGGGAAGAATCAACTCAATAGCCACGGGAATAATTTTCCTAACCAAGATGTTTCTTTCATAACTCAATTTTATCAGTTTTTGCTATCATAGTTACTCAATTCTTGAAAACTGACTGAGGATTAAACGAATAAAATTTTGAAAACAAAACTAGGCAAGCTTCTACCACAATTTCTAATGAACGTAATCCAAACATCTTTCCATGAAAGATGTTTGGAAAATGCAGTGCTTTTTCCTCGGGAGGGCCCGAAGTGGGCCATTTACTATTATATATATATATATATATATATATATATATATATATATATATATATATATATATATATAGCGAGAGAGAGAGAGAGAGTGTGTGTGTGTTAGAGCGAGAGAGAACCTGCAACATTTAAAATTTATTCATTCACCAAATCTTGAAGATAATTATTTATCACCAATACAAGTACTTAATAATCTGTATAGTTGAAACTTAAATTGCTTATTTCCAAATTTATGTCCTGAGCTCAACTATGTGTCAGAATAGACTAAAAGGTTTAAGTGTCTTGGCAATAGAAGCTCATTTGGGAAGGAATCTTAATTTTGATGGTGTTATTTCTATTTCTATGTTTGTCAGCCGTAAGGCTTGACGAATGCAATTAGGATAAAATGTAAACAGATCCATTGTTTGCTTGATAATGTATGAGAGCCTTTGAAATTTTATATTAGATATATACATACATGATGCAATTCTTATTGTTTTTTCAGCAATAAAGTAAACTATATAAGGCTAAATGCTAATAATAATAATAATAAAATGCATAGACAACAGTATTCTTTTTCAAATTCGCAACTTTAAGACATATATGATACCGGATTTGCAAAAGTTATGTTACACTCGGTGTTTTTTATCTTTCGAGAGGTTTAAGTGTGTGATATAAAAAGTTCCGTCAAAAAAATTTAAAGTTCCAATTTCCAGCACGTATCATTAAGACGTCTTTTTCATTGTATGCAGGTGTGTCGACATGAAAGTGAAAAGAATCGAGATCTCTGCTCTCCTGTGAGTGGGCAAGAACAAGTCCGACATCGCCAAGACACTCAACATTACCCGGAAAAACGTCCACAAAGTCACGGCAAAGCTCAAAAACGGGGAACACCTCAAAGATCGATCTCGATCAGTCAGACCTCAAGTTGTCAACCGTTTGGCTGTGAGAAAGGCCTTCTAAAATGATCCAAAGCTGAAATGACAGCGCTCGCGAAGAAGAACATCTCGCTAGCCACGGTGTCTAAGATCTTCAAGGAGGAGGGCGGTAAGGGCTTGAACTGCATGGAAAAGCCTCTGCTTACCGACTATATGCAAGCTCAACTTCGTGAGTGCTGTCGTCGACTTCTCAACGACGTGAAGAGTCATGGCAATCGAATTCTCCTTTTTTCTGATAAAATAAATCTTCATGGTCAATTCGGTCATCAACAAGCAGAACGACCGTGTGGTAAGCTTCGGCCAGAACGTCTCTTAGGTCTCCTACGTATCCACGATTTAGTCCCCGGCTTCCGTGATAATGCTCGGCATCATGGCTTCGAATAGTGAGAAGATCCTCCTGGTGTGATTTGCGGCCGATGACAGGGGTATCTTGCAGTGGCGTGCAGTTAATGGAAGCAAGGGAAGCAATGCTTCCCCTATTTAAGAAGAAAAGAAAAATAAATCATACCACAACAATTAATATGACATCAGAATCAATTTTATTCTCGCATTTATGTGCGTATACTTGTATACCCCATACGGTACCGTTGACTTTCAATCGAATTGGCGTTAGACCCTGTTGAGCCCAACTGCAATTCAAGAAATGCATCCTTTCGTTGACATTTATACTCTTTTTTTTTTCTCTTAATTTCAATAATAGTTCTGCTTTTAGGTGTTTTGGGATGAATAGTTTAAGAGATGTTTTGCTTTTCTTAGCAATAAAATATATAGTCATTAGAGTTTTATTATTTTTATCTAGATATTTCAACGCCATGTTAGAATTAAGAAAAAAATAACGTATTTGTATACGGAAAAGGAAGCAAATTTAGCTTTGCAGTCATCTGCTTGCATCTGACAACTTTGCCGGTTTGCCAGAATCTAGGAAAAAGCAATAAAATGTCTAAGACACAATGACGTGACTATTATTATGCTCTGAAGCTTAAACAATTTTTAGGTTACATTTAAATACTGGTTCTGAAAATATTAGCAGCTACATAGCTTAAACTCTGTATGGTTACGCTCTTGTATCTTGGTTACGCTCTTGTATCTTAAGCATATTTCTTGGATACTGGCAGCCCTACTAGATTCACTCCTCTTATCTTTGAGATCAGCAGCTGTGAGTAAGTGCTCAGATAACTGTAGCGTATTGTTTATTCATTTGTTTTTAAGTGATAACCACCTTTTAAACAAAATGGATGCAAATGAAGTTGGGAGATAATGTGATTGCATTATTGAAAAATTATTAAAAAGGAAGTTCAGTGCAATGACTTATAATGAAAGAGAAACTATTATTAAAACACGTAGGCCTACGCCAACATTAAATCTGTCATTCAAAACAGTGTTGCACTCGCAAATACAATGTAGGCCAATATGATAGAACATCTTGGTTAGTGGTTGTGCATACTTACAGAAGATATTTTAACATTTAAATAAAGTTTAAAAAATAACATTTAAATAAAGTGAGTAGCTTACAATTTTATAATTACTTTTAATGAACAAAATATTTACTTCAACTAACAAATTTATTTTTGTAAAACTTGAATTGCTTCCTCATCTTTAAATATCACCGCACGCCACTGGTATCTTTGCCACTAAAGTTCTGCCCTGGGTGAAAAAGATCAGGAAGAAGGCGGACTACTTTTTTCAGCAGGGCTGTGAGCCGGGCCACACCGCCAGGATGATGCAAGATTGGTTGGGGTTGGTCGCCGCAGTCGCCCGACCTCAATCCCTTGGATTATAGCGTGTGGGCGCATATCGAGGTCAAGTCCTGCAAGGTCCGTCACAGCAACGTTGACGGGCTGAAGTCTTCCGTCAACCGCGTGTGGGCCAACATGAGGAAGGACCTCGTCCGCAAGTTGTGCGCACCTTTCAGGTCTCGCCTGGAGAGTGGGCTTGCGGCCGAAGGGGGCCACATTGATTAATATTACAATTAATACACATATTCATATGTGAAAACCATCAAAACTTGTCTAACTGCATCGCAATTATTATTGTATCCTTTGTTGAGAACGTCGTAACGAATGTAACAGGAGTTTTTCCATACCCGGTAGAGATACGAGGGTGGTGGTCCGAAAATGCCTAGCACCTTGGGCCCGGGTTGGCGGGCTACGCCCCCGTATCTTTCAAGCTACTCATCTTCTTCAAGAGTCATGGGATTCAAAAAATAATTTTTTATACCATCGCTGAAGTAGTGTCATTATCTATTTATATTCATTTACTAATTCACTACATAATAAACATCATATAAACAAGGATTAAAAATATATACTCGTAAATCTACCCCAAATAAGTTTAATTTATAATTATAAAACACAAAAGAAACAATTTACTTCTTATTTCAATACACGACGAACAAAGAAACATAGATTCCTAACCCTCTACAATATAGGATGGAATGTTTGCAGAGGGATTTAACAGCGACCAGTTGCAACAGATTATTTAATAACAAAGAAAATTTTAAAGCTTGAATATTAGTTTATTTTTCTTTGAACTTCAGATTTTGTGTTAGATTTTAAAAGGAAATAAGGCTTTAATTGGGTATCTTATGTTCAATCTAAATAGTTGAGTTAAGCTTTCGTCATACACCTATTGCATCTTCAGAGAACTTGATTTTATGATATCTGCAAGTTAGTATTTATAACCAATTAAAAAAATGAGATGCAGGGGATCAGATGAAGGGATTGGTCCTTGGTCG
This sequence comes from Ceratothoa steindachneri, assembly GCA_963969495.1. Classification (NCBI taxonomy): domain Eukaryota; kingdom Metazoa; phylum Arthropoda; class Malacostraca; order Isopoda; family Cymothoidae; genus Ceratothoa; species Ceratothoa steindachneri. The sequence continues at coordinate 14,563,800 of OZ018323.1, read as the reverse complement.
GTCTTGACATTAAACCTTTAGATTCGTGGTAATCTATGATTGATAAATTACCTAATATATGATGAAAGCTTAGCTCAACTGTTTAGATTAAACATAGTGTATAAAATTAAGGCCTTCATTTCCTTTTAAAATCCGACACAAAATCTGAAGTTCCAAAGAAAATAAACCAAAGAAAATATCATCAGTGGATTGCCCTTAAAGTGCTTTAAAGTTTTAAGGATATAAAAAAATCACTTTATATAAAACTGTTCTTCATATAGTGAAATCAACGGCGAGATTTTGGTTCATCAAATGTACAAACGAATTTTGGTAATACGAGGGGCGGTCAATAAGTTTTGCGAATCGGTAGGGCAAAACAGAGTAAGGGGGATGGCTCTTTGTGCGGGGTTTAGGACAAGTTATGACAAGTCAGGATCTGCAGCCGCACGCTCTTGCCTCGTCTATTTAAGAAGCAGTAACTGATCGCAGATCGTCAGTCAAACATTTTTCAACAATGGAGAAGGTTGAGCACCGCTCAGTGATCAAATTTTTGACCAAGGAAGGCAAGAATGCAAAAGAGATACATGAACGCATGGTTGCAGTGTACAACGACATCGCCCCTTCCTACGCAACCATTGCTCGCTGGAATAGAGAGTTCCGCCATGGTCGTGAGTCCCTTGAAGATGACCCCCGTCCAGGACGCCCGTCGGACGTGACCAACGAGGACAATGTGGCCCGTGTGGAAAGGATGATCCTCGAAAATCGACGGGTGAAGTTCAAAGAAATCGAGTGAGAACTTGGAATATCACATGGAAGTGTTATCAACATCATCCACGACAATATGGCCATGACCAAGGTCTCTGCCCGTTGGGTCCCTAGAAAATGCACGCCCCATGATCGACTTCAACGTCGTCAAAGTCCACAAGGCCAGAGTTGCACAAGCTGCCCTGCGTGAGTGCGGATTCGAGGAGCTCAGCCATCTTCCCCTATAGTCCAGATCTGTCCCCTAGCGACTACTTTTTATTCCGCCAGCTCAAGGGGGCACTACGTGGACGCCGGTTTGTGGACGATGAAGATGTCCAGCTCGCCGTCCAGGAGTGGATTGAACAGCAGTCGGCAGATTTCTGGTTTTCGGGAATTCGAAGCCTCAGGGACAAGTGGCGCCAGTGCATTGAAGTCGAGGGTAGTTATATTGAAAAATAATAAAACCCTTTTCCTCATATCTCGTTTCCTTATATCAGAATTGCAAAACTTATTGACCGCCCCTCGTAGATGTGGTTGTCACTGATCCTTTCCATTTAATATGCTCATCCGTGATATCATGTGAATCAACGTTGGGAAATATGAAATATGAGGTGCATATGCGATGAGAGAAAGAGAGGAGAGGTAATAAATGTGTTAAAATATGTGAGATTACAGTTGTTTGCATTGTGCAAGATGAATAAGAAGAATAACGAAGAGATTGTGTAGAAAATAGTGAATGGATTGTGAAAGGCGTGACTCGTAGTGGTATGCTAGGGGTAAAGAAGGGTTAGTAGTGTTATTGAGCGAGGGTTCTGGCATGATGCGATAGTTGAGTACGAATTTATTAGACTACTAAATGGCTTGAAACCGGCCTAGTAGCTTAGTTCGAAATAATTCAAGCAGCTAACAAATATAGAAAAAAAAAAGTGAATGAAAGTGGAAAATGAATATCAATACAGATTCTCAAAGAATTGCCGAATTAAATATAAAATCCATTATGAACATCAAATATAGATTAAGTTATAGAGAATATATAGCAGCGATTTTGAAAATCAGGACACAAATTATGAATCAGATTTCAAAAGATTCAGGCTAATAATGGTTCTACAATAGGAAACTAGGAAATATATTAAAAGATACTAGAATACAGTCACATGGGCATCAACGAACGCACGCGGGAAACGAGATTTCATAGAATATAAGCGAGCATAGCAATTAAGAAACAGTGAAATTATGTATGTAATTTACATTTGTGACTTTCTACAGATGGAATCTACAAAAAGAATTTGTTTTCAGAATACATCCAACGAAATATTGCTGGCTAATTTTAAGCATAATAAAATGACTAAATTTAGCAACTTCCAGGCCACTAGTCACGACCAGACTAAACAGAGACTACACACTTTCTTGCCTCTGAGAATCTGACAGAGTCCTAATCTCTGATTTATAACAGTATTTAAAAGGATAGGTGCACTACATCACGTCATCACGCTCACCCACACCCACACCCACACCCACACAAGAAAATATCCTACCCTCAAATAAAATATTAAAATCCTTCTTCGGATTATTTACGAGGCTAATTTTATTCTTTGAGTCAGACTGGCCGCTTGAGCAACAAATGGATTCTATTCCATACAATGGAGGATCTACGAGACATCTCGAGAAACCAACGATGCCATTGGATTCAAGTTGAATGTACTTCACCCATTTTTGCTCTTATAGCTATCTTTTGAAGATGGACTAGCCAACTCTGACGCAAGGAACGACAATTACCAAGGAACTACTACTGAAAATGGAACAGGCGACGTTAGCAAAAAAGATAGACATATAGGCATATAGACATGAAGAAAAAAGTAAAATCGTCTCTGGAATAATTGCAAAGGGGAAAGAACGCTGATGGGAGACAAGAGAGTCTACGAAAGAGAATTTTACTCAGTCTAGAGAGTCGATATCACATATACTGTCATATGGAAGAACGAAAAGTTTTGGCTTCCGAGAAAATGCGAGGAAAAGTTCACTATAAACAAGCTATAGCGGAGAACGAGCTGAATCGCGCGGGCAAACAGAAATGAGCATCATATGCAAGCTCTGCAACCGAACACGAAATGTGTTTCCAATGTGTTAGCGGTAGCTTGTCCATCATTGTAATAAACCCATACGTGAAGCGGTGGACTTGTGATGACTGTCGAAACTTTCGACAGGTCGCTGCATTGGAGATGATAGCTATTGGCACGAATGCGAAGAGCTGATAATGGATGTGTACTATTGCCAGTGATGGGATTGGAATTTGTTCCTATGATCTGGCATATTAAAAGAAGGGAGAACAATTTGCGAAACCCAACATAAGAGCAATGCTTGAGTAATGGTCGAACTTTGAAGTTCAGGGATCGCAAAACTTCTGCCACACGAGTAAACGATCGATAATGGTCAAAGGTTAGTTGCATCTACGGGAATGAGAAAGACCATCAATATTGACTTGAACCGCATTGGCGCACTACTAAGGTTGATGAACCTGGGTAATAGGAACTTTGCAGGCTGATAACCGAAGCAGACTCATCGTCTGTTTTATTTTTGACCAGATAAAACGTGATATTAGCTTGCGACTACCTAGAACATCAATATGAGAAGGAATAGATATTTACAAGAACAGGACGACTGTAAATTAGAGGAATGTGCAAGTGAGGAAAGTAACAGAATGAAAAGTCTAACGGAATACGCTCGGAAAGACTGCCCTACATTTTGCATTCTCGAACGGCGAGCTTAGACGAGTTATGCGATGTTTGCGTTCTCTGTTCTGCTCCTGAACAATTGGTATGTTCAGATTGTTGCTGGCAATAGTTGGGAAAATTGCTGAGCTTAAAGAAATCACCACCAATAGGCCATTAATGGAAACAGAAACAGGGTGAATGTCGTTCGTAATTCATGATGAGTAAGCTCATTACTAAGATAATCTAAAATGGAATCAATAGGGACTTTGGTAAAAAGAGACTTGTGATATCCAGAAAATATAGTTGATATTTGTTATAATAAAGCCAAAAAAAAGTTTTATAACGAAAGTGCTATTGAGAAGGAAGCGCCCAAGAATATCCTCATTTTACCTTATTTTAATGGCTTTGAAACCGTAAAAACATTGTTAAAAACACTTAATGTAAATCTTGTTTCCTCTTATACTAATACTTTAAAAAGAATGTTAATAAAAAAATTGCCCTAATGAAACAAATAACGTAATTTATAAAATCCCTTGTTTGGATTGCCCTTCATTTTATATTGGGCAAACTAGCAAGGATCTGAATGTGCGTATTAAGCAACATAAGTACTCTGTAAGCACTGGGCAAACATCAAATGCCATTTTTATCCATTTGAGTGAAAATTCCCATCGTATTAATTGGAAGGAGAGTTCTGTGATTGCCAAATCAAATGACTTTTTTTCACGAAATCTTTTAGAATCAGCATTTATACAACTGACTTCGAATTTTAATCTCAGCCCTGGAATGTATTTTTTGGACCCTTGTATCAAAAGATTGTTTAAGAATGACTTTAAAGATAAAATTTCTGAATTAATGATTACCACATAGAAGTTATTTTAGCTTATTTATATAAAAACCCTTTCCTCATATTTTTCTTTTGTCATGTTTTCTAGTTATCATGTGTAAACTTTTTGTTTTTTTTTTGTTTTCATATTGCATATGTGATTCCCAAGCATTGCCCCCCCCCCTTTCTTTTGTAACCCGTAAACTTTTTTTTTTTTTTTTAACCCTGACGGCTCATCTTGTTAATAGGTTTTTTCCAGGTATCTGTTAATCCCACCCCTTTTAATCTTTATATCCCATACTTTCATTAATCAGGTGTATAAATATATTTCTCTTTTTCCCTGTCTTTTAGTCTGCTCAGTAAAGGACCATTAGTCGAAAGGCCTCGCAGTTCTCCGTTGTTTCATTTTCCTCGTGGCTGTAACGTTATTCATATATATATATATATATATATATATATATATATATATATATATATATATATATATATATATATATATATATATTATTTTATCTTACAATTGGGTCTCATCCTCTTTTCTATTGCTATACAAAGCTATAATTATGACACAATACATATATACATAGTTTCGGAACGCAAGAAAGCTATAAAGTAATGAGGCGTGTTTATATTTAAGCCTCTCTTCTTTCACTATAATACGCCGCTTCAATATAAGGATTACAATAGGATTCAAAAATATAGGAATGACGGTCTTCTGGTGAACCTGACTCGTCTCCCGGAGCGCGTGAAGACGTCTGGCTTGCCGTTATTAACTCCGGTTCCAGTAGAGGTGTCTCGTCGACTTCCTTTGGCACCATTGTCTTCTGTCCGATGCATTCCAAGAGATGAAGTGCAACCAGTCCTCCTCCTGTTTCCTGCCTGAGTCCTTGGGTGTCGCTGATTAGCCGGCAAGTTATCACTATACGAGGGAGGAAGCCTCACCTGTTTTAATCTATCCACTAAGACAGTGTCCCTCTTGCCATCAGGGAATTTCAATTTGTAACCCTTGCCGTCGCGCTCGATAACCGATAATCAGGTAAGGGCCAACATATCGCGCTCTCAGTGGTTTCGAACGCGGTCTATTCGAACCAACACATGAGTCGCCTCACAAAGATCTTTGGGTACGAAAGGCTTGGGAACCGAGTGCAAGTGCCCTAGGGATGCCTGTGTGAAATCAATTTGTACCATGGTTGAGGCTAATTCTTTAATAAACTTTGAATCGATCTTCGATGACGACGAAACTAAAGGTTTCGGGCACAAATGTGTAGTTCCCGTGACTTCCGAGAAAGGCGAAAATCCCGAGTCATTAGGCAAGGAGCGTATGCCCAAAAGGACAATTGGAAGTGCCATCAGCCAGCCTTGTTGACGGGCCATTATGGAACACTTCAAAATCCTGTGTACCCTCTCCGCCATTTCGTTCGTGGACGGGAGGTACACCGTGTTGCGGGGACGATGAAAACCAACGAGAGCAGACAGTTCATTGAATAGCTCGGATTCGAATTGGGTGCCTCTGTCGGTCACTGCGTAAAGCAGGACTCGAAATCTGAAAATCTACCCGTATATGAAAGTTAAAGCGACCGTTGCGGAACTTATGTCCGGAATCGGTAGTGCTTCGATCCATCTTCTAGCTCGGTTAAGGCAAGATAGTAAATGCCGATTGTCTGGCGGGTAGGATTGTCCAGGCAGTGTACACGATGAAAGTGGTCCAACTATATAAATATGCACGGTTTCGAACCTTGAAGATGGAATATTAATAGGCAGGGTCGGGGATTTTGCATGGCGACTGATCTTGGAAGATTGAAGTGAGGGGCACTTCCTTGCCCAGGAGCGAATATCCCTGTTCATATTGGGCCAGAAATATCAAAATTTGATAAGACGAAGTGATGCCTTGCCCCAGGGAGTGACAGATTATGCAATTGACCTAAAATTGCCATCCTGCACGCTATATGAACGAACGGCCGTGTGTATCTTGATGTTACTTCACGCCATACTTGAGTTTCACCGGGGAAAGGGAAGGATTTTAATCGTGAGCGGAACTCTTTTATCTCCTCGTCATTATATTGTGCTGCCGCCAAAGCTTGGTCGTCAAATGAATACATTTGGAGCGACTTGACGTTCCTCGATAGGCAGTAAGCGACTACCTATTCCTGACAACGCACGTTGGTAATTTCGCTGATGTATTCCTAAATGGCTGCCCAATGTCGTTGCTGTCTGTCCGTTTTTGCATTTAATAGTGACGAAAAAGCTGATGCTAATGGCTTCTAGTCCGTGCACAAGGTAACATGGCGACCTTCAATCGTGTGCCTGAAATGTTAGAGTATCCTTGCTGTGCCTGGTTTAGCTTGCTAGAAAAGAATGCCACCGGTCGTGGCAATCCGTTTACCATTTGGTACAGGGCAGCACCTGCCGTGTATTGGGAGCAATCCAGCACCAGCTGGTATGACGAATCATTGGGAGGTGGGTGACAGAGTTTGACGGAGTTGATTAAAGCCGATTTAGTATTATCAAATGCCCCTCGTGACTCATAGTTCCATACGAGCTCAAGAGCCTTAGGTTGCAGGTGTGCAAGCTCGGTCAACGGGGCTGCAATCGCGGCAAAATTAGGAATCATCCTTGGGTAGTATCCCAACATGCCCAAATATTGTCGTAGTTCCTTGTAGTGCTTTGTTAAGGGCACGTCTTCAATCTCCTTCGTTTTTTTGGCCGGTAGGCAAATTACTTCCACCGAAATGTGATAACTTAAAAAATCAATCTCCTACTTTGCCAGCTCTCATTTATCCAGGGTTATCCTCAGGCCGTTTTTGAATAGGATTTTGAAGACTTGGGCCAAATGCCTCAACTCATCGTCCATACTGTCCGAAAATATCAGGATGTCGTCTATGTATAAATAAACGAACCCTAATCCCGAAAAAGTTCATCCATGTGTCGTCGGAATGTGCAACTTGCATTCCGGACGCCAGATGGAAACTTTACGTACTCCCATAAGCCAAACGGCGTTATCAGCACAGTCTTCTCTAGGCTCGCCAGGTTCATAGGGATTTGATCGTAAGCACGAACCAGATCCAACGTTGAAAAAATCCTTTTGCCATGGATGTGGTTTGCCACACTTTGAATTAGCCATTGTAATATTTACACTGGACCAGCGCAATTCAACCGAATTCACCAATTTAGCCGGAATTATCGACACACTCGCCCCCATATCAATCAGAAACTCACATTTATATTTAGTCACCTTCGCGGCGACGGTGAAAACAGATGGCATACCAACGGCCGCGCTTGCAATTGCATGCCCTGCTAGTTTTTCGCTGGGGCTGGTGAAGATGGTCTGACGGAAGGTTGCATTTGGACGTGCTCTCCTCTCTTTGCCACCTGCAGCAGGGTATGTAGAATTTCGCATTCTCACCAAAGTACAAATGTGAACAGCAGATTACATGTCCTTAGCTAATTTTTAGGATTTGATAGATTGACTGAGCGTCCATTTGTAGAGTTCCTCGATGGGCCTATTAAAGTTTGCAATTTGGCTGTGTCGAAATATGGTCCAGTGTACTGGAATATACGCACACGCGCACTAAGGTAGGCTAAGCAAGGCAGCAAATGTTATTGTTCTAAGAGTGCGATTTAAATAGTTAGCTGCTGCTGCGTAACCAAGGAATATTCCAAACACAACGACAAAAATAGATTTTAATACACACTAAATAATAGGCACAAAATAAATATGGATATATATAGGTACATGAATAAGACGGAATTAGGTTTCGAATACTAATTAGATAATCAGGGTTATTAAATGGTTATAATGGGAGATTTAGAGTAGTGAGCGATTTAGTTCTTTTGAACCTCGAGAGTAAAGCGGGACGAACTTAGGGGGGGGGGTCTTGGTGACTTTGGTTACTCACAAGTGTAGCCGAGAACCTGAAGAGGGTAGGGCTACTTTCTCTAAACTTTGATTTAGTGAGATGCGGGTCTCTTGTCCTCAAGGGGTCACCGGATGATTTTCGAAGGGGGGGGTGACTTCTCCAAGCGCGGATCGAGCGAGCTATCGGGCTTCTTGTCCTCAATAGGTCACCAAAAGAACTTCGGAGGACGGCTTCTCCAATCCTTGATCCGAAGGCGGTTAAGAAAGGCTGACATTGCCTCAAGAGACTCTTCTCCCTGACCCGAAGATACGAGTGTGATGTCCAGCTTTTCCGTAGCTTGTGACCGTCACTAAACACTTCTCGGGAGAGAGCGTCGTTGAATCGAACTCCTTTCGGGGAAGCGTCATCTAACCGAATCTGTGGGTAATCCTTTGGAGGGTGCATATATACCCGGATTTCTCCAAAACAGGGAGAGAGAGAGGGGCCTTCTCGAACCCTCATTATCGGCTGGGACAACTGAGCGTTTCCTTACGGGAAAGTGTAAGAGGCAGGAATCGGTGGGTCAGACGGAACGACCAGCGGCTGGAGCCATAAAAGTTGTTCGAGGCAAACCTACAAAATATATGAGTAATCTCCCGACCCGGGGGTGGGTAGGGGATTAAGACGGAGGGAAGGTAGCCTTCAATTTCAGCGTCATGCCTCGGTGTGAATTTCTCAGTGACCTGGTGGTAAGTCCAAAATGGTAAAGTTGGAGGCGGGGGGGGGGGGGGGGGGGTAACCGCTCGCTTTCTCTCCCGAGGTAATATCTTAGGAAGTGGGGAAATACTACTATTTTAGGGGAACCCTCTACAGGGTGCGACAGGCCTACCTATTTTACAACATGAGTCTCAAAGTACATATAAAAATAGATGTTGAAGCAAAACTTCGTGAGGAACTCGAGCATCCTTAACACCTCTACATATTCTTTTAGTGCTCTCCCATCCACAACACCAAGATGACCTGTATTGTAGTTATTCATCTGGATAAGTGCAGAAGTCTGGACTTGAGACATGCTAACTTTGATCTGAGACTTCCAGACTTAATGGCCTTGAAAAGAAGATAACCGTTGTGTTGATCTGTGTAGAGATATTTTACTATTTATGCTGGCAACTTTATCATATCTTCAACTACTTAAAATTATTATAAAGTTGAATTTGACCACAAATTCATTAACTCTCAAGAAGTTTTCAAATATGTCCATTGGAACCTGATTTGTGAGTTGCAAACCCACATTGTTTGATGACTAAGTGCCTCAGGGGGTGCTCATTCTTATGCATTTGAAAGATCATCCAGTAGCATCTGAAACCCAGCATTTTCTCAAATAGGGTTATGACACCACAAGGCCAACCCGTGTTGCTGTTCGTAGAGTATACTCCAATCATGAGAATTCTCTCGTCGGTCCCGTAATCCAGAAGCAAGGCGTACAGGCCCAAAGCGATCTTGAAATCGTTTTCCTCCTTCTTCAGATTGATTGGGAGTGAAGTGAAATAGATACTTTCATTCAGGACCCCACGTGACAGTGTAATGTTCCTCGATCACTATGCCAGAAAGATTTCTTCCTATCATTTCCTCATATTCCATCGCTTCTTTGTTCTTATCCCGCTTGTCATCAAAGAATATCTCTAAAATCTTCTCCGTAGTCCTCTCCGTGAGAACTTCACTTGATAAGAATATTACTCTCTCTTTGCCCCTTCAGGCTTCCATGCCGTATATGGCAAGTAGGAATTATCTTTGGAAAGATGACCGACATTAATAAGTTGGTTCAGAAGACTATGGCAACTAAAGCTGTCGGAGCATTTCACACATTGTACCTCAAAGCTGCTGAAGCTGCCATTTGTATCATTATATGGCTTCGTGGAGCAGAAATTTGAGTTTTGGCAAGTACTTCAGGTGGAACGTTCATCAGGTCTTCAGTAGCAATAACAATTTTCCACGTACGCAATTAGATACACAAGTTATGAAAAATATAATAATAGGGATTACACTTAAGAAAATTCCAAAACTATTTACAGAAAAAATTGGACCCACTTTCTTCTACTGCTCAAGTGCAACTGGCATAATTGCTTGCTTTAGAGCCATCTAAACTATGAAGGTGTTTTTAATTTCATACTCACTATTTCACCATCGAAAAGAGAACCTCAATTTTCAAAATGATAACACGATTTTCTTTTAAATATATAAAATATATTTGTCTAAGAATTATATTTTACATGCAAAAAATATACATATATTACCCAAAAGGAAATTCATACTGAAAAGTATGATACACCCTCTCGGCCTATCTGGCTATATGATGTGGATGTGTAAGGGTGTGTAATTTTAACTTAGTTGGTGGTCATGAGCAAGATGGCCATGGATGGAGAGCTAGGAGTAAAGGGATGTTGGACCTGCGAGAAAGGGAATAATTTGTGAACCATCTTGAGAGCACGAGGGGGTAAGTAATTGTGAACTGGGGATATAAATGTGGAGCGGGATATGTTTAAGGAATTGATGTGACTAGTGCTATGGATGCATATTTGTATGGTAGAGCTAGTAAGAGTGAGCGCAAGGCTGATTATGTGGATAATGATATGAATTCTGCAGTGGAAGGAAAGCCTGAATCGTAATTGCAGACGCTTCATAGTGCATATGAACATGACAAGTATGTATATGTATATGATTTAAAAAAAAAAGCGAAACTAGGAACGATATGAGTAATAGGTGAGAGTGAGAATGCAGCAATTAAGCATTTAGAAGGAAGGCAAATGTAGATACAAATGGAAACAGGAAAGTTTTTAAACGGTAATGAGAAAGATGAGAAACCAAGAGTGCTATGCATATACAAAGAATAAACATGAGATGTTACCTGTGAGCCATATAAATAATAGTATGTAGGGGAAGAAAGATTGCACTTCCGCGAACTGAAGGTTATTGATAGGGTTGGATCCTGAGGTGAGGTGGTGAGAGAAAGTACCGTAGTCTACGACAATACAGAAATATTTCCGAAAGATGAAGAGCAAAATCTATACCCTGGTCCTAGAATTCATAATTTCCGGCACATACATAGTATTGGGGTTAAATTTGACGATTTTTTAATTTCTCTTTTTTCCAGGAACAGGCTTATGTATCGGTAAACAGTCAAAGGCCTTGGATACCATACAGAGTAAAGTTTTAGTTCAGAAAATGTTTGCTGACATGGAGGACTGGAAGCTATTAAAATATTAGAAAAGAGTTGCCTTTAATCATCATCATTCGCGCCGGGTATCAACATGACGACATCATGACTGGTGTTCATTGCTCTGTTAGCACTGTAAAAGCTGTAAAATGTGACATTGGTAGCTTTAACAAAGACTACGAAGCCGTGGCAAGCAGAAAGGTACACAGCAAGAGTTCTGACCTGCCCGCACGCCAGAATTCATCCAACATTTGCAGGACAAGGTGATGAAAGAGCCCAGCAAGGGAATCCTGACTTTATCGAGAGAGATGAGTGTAAGATTTAATACCATAAAGCTGGCTCTTAATGAGGACCTTCTCTACCATTCGTAAAAGAGGCGCAAGTGACAAATTCTGTCAGCCAAGGCCAAGGAGAACCGCTTGACTAAGGCAAAGAAACTACTGAACAAGCTGAAGCATCCTGTTGAGCAGAGGACGATCTGGTTCTACTCAGATGAAAAGAACCTCTACTAAGAACAGTTGCACAACATCCAAAACAACAGGTGGTTTGCCTATAATCTATGCGAGGTTCCGCGTATCATGAGGACCATGTCTTCCCAAACTGTGATGGTCTGTGGATGTGTCTTAAATGAGAGTGACACCATGCCGTTCCAAATGTTTGAGCACGGTCTTAGGCTATGCGGAGGTGCTAGAGATTGTGGTCAGACCTTTGCTGGAGAAGATTGGTGCCGAAAAGCCATTCTTCCGGAAATTGTCCTCATAAATCCCCTATTGTAAACATATGCATTACTATGTGTTGGGTGCTGTTGAGAAAGACACCAACCGCTCTGCATGCAAACGTAAGGCAGTCAAGGAATGTGTTCGAAGTCTTCCCAGTGACACAGAGAGGAAGGCATGCGCCAGATTCCAGAGCCGTCTTGAGGCCGTGGTGAAAGCTGAGGATGGCTATTTCTAGTAAACTGTTTTCCCCAAAACATAATCTAGTTTATATTAAAAAATGACGACATTTATTGGGGGGTTAGGTAATGCGGGCGGGTTTTCTTTTATGCAAACCGTCAAATTTTGCCCGAAAACACTGTATATGGACTAAACCACAAACAGGTGCTTAGAAGAGGAAAAGTGAATATACATAGCCAAAAGTATAGATTAAAGAGGCAAAGGCTTCTTGTAACAACGGTGTGCTTGACTTACCCGGGGCGAAGTCGACGGTAGCAAAAAGTGAAGGAATTTTGGCACATCTCAATGCATTAGTACGGCCATTATCGGTGGAGAAGAGGAAAGTGGAGTTACCAAGGTTGTCCTTAAACAAATTCACGAGTTCTGTTAAGTATTCAAAGTCGCAGTTGTCAATGGACCCATACTCATTTTCGACCTTTAAATAAACGCAAGATGTTATAAAAATATAAAGTTGATCAAGGTCACACTTGCTTAAACTATACAAGTAAAGTTTAGCATGAAAAGATTACTCCATTGTATTAATGCTAACTAAAAAGATGTCCACGAAACCATCTTGGACGGCTCTTGGTTCCCATATACGATTATAATTCGCATTTTTACAGTGATTTTTATCTCTTATTTCGTTAATGATCTCCACCCGTTTTATTAGTATTCCAATATTAATGATATTAACAAGGGCTGTACACAAAGACAATCCGCAGGGAAGCAGAATTACCGCAGACAAATTAACGACAGTCATAAATGAAGACTATACACGGTTGTGTACACAAATAAAATCTGCAGAGAACTTCATAAAGCAATATTCATACAAGATCCTCAATTTCTAAGCTTCGATCCGCGAAACTGAAGCTAAATGGGGAATTTGATTTATCTATGGCAATACCCAAAAGTAGTCTACAATTGTGACTGGTTCCAACTATCAATTAGAGGAATATATCTGTAATGATATGGGTAATTGTATTGATATATTTGTTCAGCCCAGTGTCATTTTCCTAAATGTTTACTATTGTCAACAATAGATGATAAGGATCATCTTTTGGTTCAGCTGTGATTTTGCCATTTCTAAATCGCTCACAAGTATGGAGGCGACAGCATTATGGTGTGAGTATTTTTTCTTTTAATGGGATTGGTGCTCTTCATATAATTGAAGAAACAATAAAATTGTGAACACAATTACTGGCAAATATTTATCAATAACGTCAACTATGGTGCAGTTGGGGATGCAAGATGATAGGATGCACAAAACTAAAACAAAACATGAGTTTTTCCTACAGAACAATATTAATGTTCTATCATGGTCTAGTCAATACCCAGACTTCAATCCGAACGAAAATTTGTAGTAAATATGGAAGGAACAATTCCACAAGAGGAAACCTGCAAACCTCGACAAAATTGAAAGCTACGAGGGGTGGTCAATAAGTTTTGTAATTCGGATATAAGGAAACGAGATATGAGGAAAAGTGTTTTATTATTTTTCAATATAACTACCCTCGACTTCAATGCAATTGCGCCAATTGTCCCTGAGGCTTCAAATTGCCGACAACCAGAAATCTCCCAACTGCTGTCAAATCCACTCCTGAACGGTGAGCTGGACATCTTCATCGTCCCCAAACCGGCACCCACGCAGTGCAGCCTTGAGCTGGCGGAATAAATAGTAGTCGCTAGGAGCCAGATCTGGACTGTAGGGGAGTTTATTGAGGTCCTCGAATCCGCACTCGCAAAGGGCAGCTTGTGCAACTCTGGCTTTGTGGACTTTGACGACGTTGAAGTCGATCATGGGGCGTGAGGTTTCTAGGGACCCAACAGACAGAGACCTTGGTCATGGCCAAATTGTCGTGGATGATGTTAATAACACTTCCATGTGATATTCCAAGTTCTCGCTCGATTTCTTCGTCGACCTTCACCCGTCGATTTTCGAGGATCCTCCTCTCCACACGGGCCACATTGACGGGTGTCCGGGACGAGGGTCATCTTCAAGGGACTCACGACCATGGCGGAACTCCCTATTCCAGCGAGCAATGGTTACATAGGAAGGGGCGGTGTCGGTGTACACTGCAACCATGCGTTCATGGATCTCTTTTGCATTCTTGCCTTCCTTGGTCAAAAATTTGATCACTGCGCGGTGCTCAACCTTCTCAATTGTTGAAAAATTCGTGACTGATGATCTGCGATCAGCTAGTGCTTCTTAAATAGACGAGGCAGGAGCGTGCGGTTGCAGGTCTTGACTTGTCATAACTTGTCCTAACACCCCCACAAACAGCCATCCCCCTTCCTCTCTTTTGCCCTACTGGTTCGCAAAACTTATTGACCGCCCTTCATGTATATATATATATATATATATATATATATATATATATATATATATATATATATATATATATATATATATATTATTTATTTTTTTTCTCTTCCCGATCACTCTGAACCCAAAAGAATCTGATTTAAAATCAAACACAGTCTCGCATCAAAGTATTTTAAAAAATATAGGAAATGAACAACCTACCTGCACCATGAAAACGGGCCCACCCTTTTCATACATGAAAGGTTGCACTAAAGGAAATAGTATCTTGAACCATCGTCGGACATACTTCATGAATCCTGACAAGAGAAAATTATATATCCGATACCAAGAATAAGATGTCCAAATTCAAAAACATTATCAATGACATTCAAAATTGAGCAATGAAAACATTTAAGAGTTTGTCTGAAACATCAACATACAGGAAACTAACTTTCAACGGTCTATTTATAATTTTATCTCTCTTTTTTTCATAAGATAATGCGAAAGAAGCTATGGTTTATGCAAGGTTTTTTCCTCCCATGAACAATATGTTCAGAGGCTAGATAGGATAAGATTATATAGTGTAAATTGAATGCAATACTAGAATTTTGTTATTCATTTTATGTACGAACCCACCCGCTTGTTTATCATATTATATAAGACTATTATTATTTTGGTAGTGATACTACTATAAATTACCTTTTAAATTTCATCGATATTAAATTACTTTCATCATCTTGCGCATGTTTCTCACAAGGTGAAATCAGAAAGAAAATTACATTACATAGCTTAACCTTCCATCCCACCCATTTATGCCATTTCTAGCGATAGGATGCTATGAGTTTTACAATTAAGTCCAGTCAGGCAGAGTTTATCCTCGAGAATAAGAAATACATTTCCGCACAAATCCTTCTGATTCACCTATCAAATAAAATATCATCAAGTTCCTTTCTCTTAAACAGTCATTCCATCGTTATGTTGTCTCTCAAAATTGTGTACACCAAAATCCTGTTATATACAATTATTTTTTTCAGAAGTCTATCCCCATCCCTTCTTTCGCCATGCCCGTACAATCCTTTATTCATACTCAAAACCTGTTTTATATCTTTTCTCTCACCATATGTACAGGGTTACCCCCTAAAAACGGGCTTGCACACACTTTTTGTGATATATCCTCCATACCTTCATTCACTAATCACACTTACTTGGCAGGACATGACAGAAGCAACACCTGTGAACACAACTAGATCTCAATGGGAGCTCCAGCAAAGAATATACTACGTCACACATTACTACAAGACAGGCTCGTTCAAGAAAGTGCAGGACACTTTCGTGCATCATTTCGAATATGAAAAAGTCCCCTCCAAGAGTAGAATTCAAGACCGGGTGGACCACTTTGAGAACTAAAGGACAGTGGAGAACCTCAATGCAGTCAGTGACAAACGTCTAAGCTATTCAGGACTCCCCAGGAAGCGTATAGCTGAGCTGGTCGAGAGCGTGAGAGAGTCAGTTCAGCAGAGTCCAAAACGCTCTGTGCGTAAACGAAGTCAGTCCCTCGGTATATCCAGTGCAATTTGCAGGAGAGTGAGAGTAATGGATGTAAAGGCCTACTCGTACAGGATACAAACGAAGCAGACCCTTACAGCCTCAGACAAAGAGCAGAAAAAAGCTATGGCAGTTAAGATACTGGAGAAGATTCATGAGATCCCAACTTTCCTCAACCTCCTTTGGACCTCAGATGAAGCTCACTTCCATCTTGAAGGAAAGGTAAACTCCAAGAAAAATGTCTTCTGGGAGACCTCCAAACCAAATGAGGTAGCCACCAAGCTCCTACACTCCCCTAAGTGTACGGAATGTACTGCAATCTCAGCCAGAGGTATTAACAAACTATTATTCTTTGAGGAATCTGGCGCGACAGTAGCAGTCACCAAGGAGCAGTATGTTGAGGTCCTCAAAACCTTCAAGAGAGACCTGTAGACCCTGTTCCCGTCGCTTATGATGAAGTTCTGATTCTAGCAAGATGGAGCAAGCTCTCACACCTCAAACCTGTCCCGAAATTGCCTGCAAGAGAACTTTGGTGGCTGTGTGATCAGCCTCAAGACTGATTTTGAGGTGGCACCTCACATCCCAGACCTTAGCCCCCCAGATTTCTTTCTCTGGGGCTATCTTAAAGACAGAGTGTGCGCAGGGAGACAAAGGACCACCACGGAACTCAAGGAAGCCATCAGAGAGGAGATCAGAGCCATTAGTCGGTCGGTTTGTAAGGACGCCATGGACAATTTTATGTTGGACCTTAAGAAATGCACAGATCTAAATGGAGGTTATCTCGAACATGTGCTCAAGAATAAAGAAGAAAAGTCTAAAGACTCATGTTTTGATATGTTTTTAAACATAATAAACTAGTTATCACCAAAGTTTCATTCAAACCTTGCAAAAAATTAAGAAATGAGGCCTATCGAAAGTTGAGGCCCGTGTTATTTGGGGGGGGCGGGGGGGGGGTGACCTTCTGTATATACATACCTCTTGCCTAGTATGTCGTCCTAGATTAATTTAAACTTCACATGCAGCACCTTTATCAAGTTGTCTATTTTTTCTTCTATCACTCTCGATCTTTGATTCTTCTTCCATGTCATATATCACTCGTATCCGCCAGTGTTAGTAGCATCATGCCTACAGCTCTCTTCCGACCTTTGGCATTCACTATGGCTCCAGTCTCCACAAAGACTTTCAAACTAGTCGAGGTTATGACGAGATTTTTTTTTTTTTAAATAATCGTCATCGCGGAAACCAACGGAGGATATCGTCATGGCAACGGAAAATAATTGAAATTTTAATATATGTATGTACATATAAAGGAACACAAACATTTACTCATATGTTTAAATAACATTTATCTCCACAAGGAAGTAGTAAAAACAAAACAAAAAGAAAAACAAACGAATATATAATTAACAAGAAAACAACAAAATAAAAAAGGTAAGCCATATCAGGACATAGCCACTTGATCCCGTGCTTCATGGACTTAGTACACTGTCAGATAAAAAATAGTTTTGGGCTCCTGGTTAAACTTTCTCAGTGGCGAATCCAGGATGAAAAATGGGGACCTGAAATCTTCCCTCTGAATAGTCGGATAAAAAGGCATTGATTATTAAAAATGGTTATAAAGGGTGTTCCATTAAGACGGATCGCAGTTAGCAGTAAATATACATTACAGCAAAATATATATTAAGGTTTCTGCCTCTTTCAACACTACTTTCAATCATTAATATATTGATGATTGAAATTAGTGTTGAAAGAGGCAGAAAAACTCAATAAATATTTTGCTGCAATGTATATTTACCTCTAACTGCGATCCGTCTTAATGGAACACCCTATATTACACAGCACTGATAATAAATAACAGTAACTCACACAGGAGTGACCACTAACTCTGATCCGAATTTTTTTCCACACCTAAAAAATTATTAATTGTGGTTAATTGTAGTTTTTGGACGTCAGTTAAGGTATAATACTCAATTTAATCATTATTTTTGAGATTTACATACATTTTAGACATGTACCATATAAGATACATTCGATCGCAACGGTTTAAAAAACTTTTTATATTATTTTATATTATTACATAACATTTTATGCATAGCAGAATACAAGTTTAACTTCAAAAATAAATTTAAACATAAAAGGATCTGAAAAGGTTAATAACAACATGTAACACACAACATTGGTCACGGTATTTCACATAAACATCCACCTCCTCTTCTCCGGGCAAATATGTACATTGATTGCGCTATCTATTCTAACATCTCTTTCGTTGTGAACGCTGATCAGCGCCAGGCCGTTGAGGCATTCTTGACCCATGATATTCCTTAAGTACGTTTTCAGTTGCTTCAGGCCCGAAAATGAACGCTTGGCCTCCGCCTTTGAGCTTGAGAGAGTAATCAGAACTTGGGGGAACCCTTCCAGGTTCGAATAGATACGGGTCTGAGCGTGGGCAAGAGCATCTCCAACGGAGTAAAGTGGATTGTCGATGAAAATCAACGCTCTGCTTCCGCCCTAAGGAGCCTCAAGGCCTCGAAGTCAGCCTCGTAGACTTTTGCCGCCTCCAGTAAAGCAGCATTTCCATGGGCGTCGCTGAGAAAGATGCTTGATGTTGAACGCGACATAGAGAGATCTGCTGCAATATTCTTGAGCTGTCTGGAAGCGCACGTGAGCTCGATGTCTTTGGTACTTACAAACTCGAGGTACAGAAAATGGGAGTTATGTGACAGGCCGATCTCCTGGACCTCCTCTGCCTTCTTGAAAACGTCGCGGAAGTTAGTCATTGTACCTTCACGGATCTTGTTGAGATACGTCTCCACTTCACTGATCGTAGCATATATTGAGACAAGATCGACAATATGAGAGTGCAGGGCTCGACTCGGTTCTACGGTGTGAACTAGAACCGACTCAGCGACCACGAGGCCGAACAGAAAGCTAGGCAAATTTTACTAGGTGAAATTATTAGGCTCGTAGATTTAATAAATATGTCAAACGCATATTTTGTCCAGAAGGATGAATCAAATATTGCTCCAATTTTTGTTCCTCTAATTTTGTTCTTCATTACACAGTGTCCTCCCAAGATTTTTATTAGGGGACGGTCAATGAAGTTGCTTGACTTTTCACTATGGGCTAATGAAAGAACAAATTTGGGGGGTTTCAGCCCATTCACCACCACTACTTCCTCTGGATTCGCGCCTAGTTAAAACATATTGTTAGATGCCCATTCACTTCAAGAACTTTAGGAGTCCATATCAACTGGCGCACAGGACCCACCTCCCCCCAAAAGCACAAGAACTGACGGCTCTTCAATATTAGGAGACTCAATCAAAATATGGGTCATCTTCTGGGGCATCAAACAAACTTCAAAGGAGGGTTCCAGTGAAGGATCCAACCGATGGCGCTGCGTTCTGCAACTGTGTCCAATTTAGAGACGACAAAATGATTTCAAACCTTTTGGGGAATTAGAATAGGGGTGCCGTTACGGCCAGGGGGACAAATGATGAGTAATAACACGTATATTTATGCTCACTCATGCTGTTTTTCATCTTTTTGCCACACAGCAAAGAGAACTTCCGTAAATCCTGCCATAAAGTCAGTGTAAGGAAGGGACAAACGTCGGACCGGTAGGGCAGTCTATGAAGAAAATCTCATAATAACAGCGCTCAGATTTCTTACCACCCTTACATGTTCGAGCGCCCAGGTGAAGAAAATCACCATATCACATCAAGCCGCATGGGATGTAGCAATGAAGATACTAAGCTCAAGACAATGAGAAGATTCCGACCATTTAAAGGAGCAGAGAACAGGGAAGCCAACTCTTTCATACTTGCAGCCATTCGTGAAATCTGGCATCGCTCCATTCTAACACAAAGTGTTCACTAAGTAGAAAAAAACACTGTACTCTTGGTGCTGTGGACGCCTTGGGAGCAGAGAGGTGGCGAGAGATATCCACTAAAAGTAGCCTCCAGGGCATCAGCTTGGTCCGAAATATTTGATCTAGAAATACTTCTAACTCTCGAATTAGCTTCTTAATCCTACGAGTAAAACCCAAGGATTTATAGTGTGATAGAGACCTATTTTAAGAAGGTGAGAGTGATAGAGCGAGGTGGCAGAGGGAAGGAAGGCGAGAGATATATTTAATCGGTTATGTAAGGTGTGGATGTACCTTGAATTAATTCGTGCATCTTCAGTTTAGGTACCAGGACATCAATCATACAAATGATAAAAATATTGATCAAGTACTAACTATTGTCGGAAGTCCTCAATTTGACATCTGGATTTAAACGCAGCAACCAATAAGGTAAACCTCCCTGGAAAGGAAATATGAATTAATTACAATGAAATTATTAGCTGCTATTACTCTATACCAGAGTTTTCCAGATATGAGTAGTTTTAATTGGATACTAATATAGAAAAAATGACTTAGGAGCTTTGATTGAACATAAATAAGCAACAGAGACCTCAGAAAGACATTAGAGTTCACCGTTCGGATAGAAAATGAATTGCAGGACAGAAATCCTTTCATACATCGATAGTTAGGAAATGTATAAATGTGATAAATGGAACTGTTCAATTCTTTTGGAGAAAGAAGTGGGTAGAAGCATCAGAACTAGCTGCTTGTGACGCCAATGGGGACTGCATAGCATGAATTGATGTATCGTTGCTATTCGCCTGCTTAAAGACAATCTTAATTAAAAGTGGTTTGAATCAGCTCAGTAGTAGTCTCAGATTCATTCCTTTCATTGAAGATAAGAGAAAATGGTAGAGAGAAATTGTGATTTATCGACAACTGCTAAATCAAGCCTCGGCATAACTCCAGCTCACCTCAAAGATTTCAGCTTTTTCGTCCTGAGATTTTGCTTGTTGTGTGCATTTGGTGTTTGAGGGACGCCAATTATACATCAGTGCACCAGGCTATAATGGTTCTTTCTTAGGCCGCTTTTCTTTAAAATTTGACTAGCGACTAATAGGAAGTCATATTTGTTGTCGTTAACAACAATGATTAGAAGTTTGTTGAACGTCATTCGCAACGGCCTCTCATCGACCATTTGAATGATTAGAATATTTAGATGACAAACAAACTGTTCGTAGATTGCTACTATTTTATAACTTTCTGCTTACCTATTACTTTGACGATTGAAAAGTTGTAACTAGCCACTCTACTTGTGGCGAGACCCTTCAAATTTAAGAAAAACAATTATAGAGACAAATATGTTTGATAACAGCTGACGCCAAGATATTAGAGAGATGGAAAAAATTATTACGAGAGGTATTAGGCAAATATCCCTTTAAATTCGCTATCAAACCTTGCAAATGTTTTCTTAATTTTTATCAAAGGTTAAGTCGCTATTTACGCCAAAGTAAGACTTTTTAATGAACAGATAGAGCGTGATTTGGGACTCATTTTTATACCAACAGCCGAATAATGGCATATATTTGCCAGGCGATATAGTTAGTTCTGTGGAAGTTAAACAGTTTGTCTTCAAAAATACTTAAGCAGTTGATGAGTGGCCAAACATCTGCAACTGTGTTTTGCTTACTTTGGTGATATTCCGTTTTGTTGCCGAATATGACAGTTCCAATTTCAACCATATTTTTTTGTCCTCTTCTAAGTTGTTATTTAATATGAATAAAACAGAATTACATATGATAAGTGTTAAGTTGAAAATGCCTGCAGATCAAATATTGACGGCATTTACTGATTGTCTTCGCGATAGTGTAGTCTTCGTTTTCGATTAGTGTTTTGCTCGACAAGGCCAAAGATCGAAGGAATGAATCTATAAATAACTGGCTTGTTTCAATGAAGTGGCAGTCAAAAACTTTTGAGGCCTTTGTCTTACAGACAGTAGCATTTTGAATGTATGCATAAGTAACAGTCAGAATTTCGTGTTAAGAAATTCTATTTATTATTCTTCGGAAGCTAGATATTACACTAGGCCCCCAAAGAGTATTACATAAAATGGATACAGAGAGCAGGCAAAAGTAAGGAAGTAAGAAGTATATATATATATGTACAAACCATGGCTTCGCCACTCCCCCGCCCGCTCCGGCGGCAGCATGCACTTCGCTTCGCTCGCTACCAGCCCTTCGGCCTATTTGAGCTTTCAAATCGATTGAGATCATCTCTACCCCCCGCACGTCCATGTTCCCGTACCTTCTCATCTCCCTCTTCCTCTACCCCTATCATATCACCTACTCCTCCACCTACCCCATTCCTTCCCCCTTCCTCCGCCCTATTTTCCCTAATCCCTTTTCCCCTCTCTCCTTCTATCTCTCCCCCTCCTCAACAGTGGGGGATAGGGTGAGGGGGAGTTCATTCATAAATTAAGCTATAATGAAATTAAAAATTATTGAAAAAAATCCCTTTCTAAAAAAATATACACTTTGCTCTCTCTCTCTCCCTCGCCCCCTCTCCCCCTCCATCTTCCCCCTCCATTCGCCCCTCCTCCTTCATCTCTCCCCTTCCCCCGTCTCCCCGCTCTCCAACACTCTACCCATAGGAGAGAAGAACGTGAGAGGTAGAGGAGATACTTAGACAAAGATGGAGGGGTAGATATAGGTAAGAAGAGTGGGAAGAGGGGCAGGGGAGGGGGGAACAATAATACAAGGAAAAAAGGTGGAGTATATTCTATAGAATGTTCTATTTGAAATTAAACCTTACTTCGGGCAAACTGGTAAATCTTTATCTACTAGAATTTACCAACATAAGTATAATATTAGAAGAGGTGAAATAAACAGCGCTTTATTTTTACACTTATCCGAAAATAACACCCCATTGACTGGAACTCTGCAAAATTCCTTTATCACTCCGCTGATTTCACAAAAAGAAATATTGTCGAGTGTTCATTAATTGGCATCTTATCTAATATAAATATTTCCCCTGGCTTATTTATACTCGACCCTGTTTTAAAAAAAACTTGTACTAAATGAAATAACTTCATAATGCAGCTTGTCGTCACTCTTTATTAGTGTAATATCATTCACATTGCCTCCCCCACCACGTGTCCATTTTCATACTATTCCTTGAAAAGGAACTTGCAAATATAGTTCGAAAGTGCTTAGATTCATCTTTTCATTTTCCCGTGAGTAAATTTTCATATTATTGCTTTCTTCATGTGCCATTCATGTGCCACTTTGTGAGTTTTTTCATTATATATATATATATACATATATATATATATATATATATATATATATATATATATATATATATATATATATATATATATATATATATATATATATATATATCTTTGACCTACCTTAGGGAAGAATGAACTTCACAACTTAAACCGCCATAATTTCACAAGTTATAAAGACATCCATCCATAAATTGCATCCAACGAAACCCTATAATTAAGTAAGATGGAGTTGAATAGCAGGATGCTTCTCAATTTAATTTAGTTTGGCCTAAAAGATGACTGGATCAAGCGTTCTCTATATGTAGAAATAATAATATCTTCAGTTTTCAATTCTTCCTATATTGGACAAAGTGATCACATGGAAATTGCCTTCAGATAAATCTTTCTTACTTCTTGTTCTCTCAAAGAACCGAATGATTTTTATTCTTAGTTGGTCGATTCACAGTCTCGGGTGGCAACTCAGCCAAATCAATGGAGAAATCATGTATCTTTCAGAGTAATTATGGAGATATGAATTGTGCTTCCAATATGTTAAACGATCCCGCGGCTGTATCTACAGTGAAGCCTGGTGGCCTCACTGTAACAGCATTAACAAGATGTGCTGAAGTATGTTGCTCTGTCGAATTCATGGCTGTCTCTTGATCCAAATTGTTCGATGCGGGGGTCACTAATATAGGATTATCCATACTGGTGACGAAACACCTTACGATACTTATAGCGGTGACTCTGGAGTGGCGAAACCTGGCTTCAGATCCATCTCGGATACGTTCTTCACATTCAAACTGACGTTATCGCCTGGGACAAACCTAGCTTCGGTGGTAAGGCAGGTGGGGTCGAAAGTGATGACTCTCGAGGGTTTCAGTATCACGGTTTCCACGCGACCCACGGGCAGCGTTCCAATACCACAGATTTTGTAAACTTCCAAAAGAGGAAGGCGGATAGGCTTCTCCAGGGGCTGTGTGGGTTGCTCGATGTTGCCAAGGGCGTCGAAGAGTCTCAAATTCATAGTTGTTTGCTTTTCCCTCAATCTACTGCTTCTTCCACCTTGTCATGTTGTTAGACTTTTCGGGCATGTTGTCGCCGTTAGAACCAGAATTTGGCAGGATTGGGAATAAGAATAAAAAGGAGGGTGATATATTACGAAACTAATGAGAATTTTGTAGTGTAATGGGTAAGCCACATTGCTAGAAGACGACAGAGACTGAACAAAAAGAAATCCTATTCTAAATGCCTTTATATGTACATAAGGAGACCGATAAGACACCCCCCACAAACTGTGAGTAACGATCTCGTACCCTTTTGCTCTTAGTCGACGCTATTATTAAACCCATCGGACACTATTAAGATTGGTTGAATATTCTTAGCTGCCTTTCTCCTCCTGTTGGCTGGTCGGATTGCTCCAGTATGGTCATTTGTTCATGATGCGATTTACTTGAGAAACAGCGAGCATGGGGACGATTTCTAACGGTCTATTTCTCTCCTAATTTTTATTTAACACATGATACCTAAATATTAGTAATTTTAATGGAAATATGTGTCTATATGTGCGTGAATCAACAACTATTCAATGCTTGAAGTACATACCATATCTCGTTCGGCGCAAATGAAGGGACCTGGACGCAAAATGACGGCCAAGCCTTCCTCTTTGGACGTTTGCAAGAATTGGGTTAAATTCAGTCCTCCCGAGAAGTCATAAACGCCTGGTTCTGGTTCATGACTTGCCCATTCGACATATCTAGAAAAATAGAGAATAACATAAAACGGTACTCACCTGTTGGATAACCATTTAGTTTAAATATTTAATTATTCCATAATTAAACATAATGCATGATATATTTTGTTTAGGTTCCCGACCAGGATGATTTTTTACGAGGAATGTGGATTTGGCACCGAGTATAGAGCGATTTCGATTGACTTTCATCTATACAATAGAGTGGATATCCACTTTATTGTATTGAAGAAAGCCTATCTAAAGCTAGGGCAATATTCTATCTCTACAATATTTCCCGTTGCGGGGGAATTTGTATATATAAATGGAGAATATATATATATATATATATATATATATATATATATATATATATATATATATATATATATATATATATATATATATACCCCCTTCAACTATCAGAAAATCTTTCCCTTTCACTAAGCCAAAATCGCCAAATAAATATGCAGGCATCTATGTAATCCCTTGTAAAACCACAAATTGTCCCTCTGTAGGGAGGGTGTTATATAATAGGTAGGCTCCTGGCACCAAAATTTCAGGATTAATAGGCTCAACGAGAAACTCCCAAAAATGGACGCTCGGTGTACTTATCAAATCCGAATAAAATGCCTTTCATGTGAATAACAGGAATACTGTGTATAATATGAGAATAAGTAGATGAAAACAAATATTTCAATTTGTGTATATTAATTTGTATATAGAAATGGAATATATATATATATATATATATATATATATATATATATATATATATATATATATATATATATATATATATATATATATATATATATATATATATATATATACCAGGCATTAGATTCGGTACTAAGATTAAAATTTAAAATCTAAAAACACCGGCCATGGTTAAATTTTTATAAATTTTCTGAACTTCGCCAATTTTAATATTTTTAAAAAGGAACTCTAAACTAAATTTCTCCCCTTTCAAAATATCACTTTGCTAAAATATAATTATAGAAAATATATAAAAATAAATTTTCTGAACTTCACCATTTGTAATTCTTTAGGTTTTAAAAGTTCTCAAAATTTCGATACTTATATTTATTTCTGAACTTCACCATTTTGTTTTTGGATATTATAAAAGAATTATTAGAAATAACTTTGATAAAAAACATAAGTCATAACCAAACTAAGATTAAATTATTATTCAAATACTCAAAAAATTCCGCTTCTTAAATTATAGAGTTAATGATGATAATGATTTATATATACATATATATATATATATATATATATATATATATATATATATATATATATATATATATATATATATATATATATATATATATATATATATATATATATATATATATATATATATATATATATATGAATAAAATGTTACAAGCGGTCGTCGGAGTAGTGCGGGTAGGCACAAATATTCGAACACGAAAGCTTTTAAATTGGACACTTCTGTCAATAAGAGGAAAAGCATAAACAAAAACAATTCTCTTCTTGGGATAGAGTCATCAGAGGACGGGAGTCTACGAAACAGTTGGGTAAACACAAATTCCTACCAAAGTAAATTATAACATCTGTAAAATCAGGTCATAGAATAGAGTCAAAATTATCTGAGACATCTAATTATACTTTAATACACAGCTGTTGAGTAACTTTGCCCAGGGGGTGGAATTAATGAGCCCAACGACGAATGCTTGTCCCGCAAACGAGTCTATGCCCCGCCTCCCTGGAAATGAAACGGTATATATAGGCGAGCAATGAGAAGAATGGTCATACAGCGATCGAATTTCTACGTGAGCACTACCACCTAAGAGAAGTCTTAGCCAGCAAAGGAGGAAACGTTGAGGGCAAGTCACCTCCAGGACACTCCCGCTCACCAACGAATTTTTTTCGAGGACGAGATTTCATCATCTACAAGATACCCCCGGACCTAAATAGGACCTTAAGTCACCCCCTGTCCCCCCCCCCCCGAATAAAAATACATTTATTTCCTAGGCACGTCATTCTGATATGACGTGCTACCCCCCCCCCCAATCCCTGCTCCGCCGTGATGTCTGGCTCCGTGAACGTGACTCTACACATATAGCTTCGTTGCAACTATGCCGTTCTACTTAGAAAAGGCATAATTGAAAACTCTGGGGAAAGGAGGTCTGAAGCTTACCCCGCTGCGGAAACCAGAGGAAGAAGCAACCTGGTTTGGGATTCAGTTACAAACGTGGGGAGGTATAACAACCTACCCTGCGGCCACCGTCCAGGACCACAGAGGGAGACTCTTCCGTCTCTGTGAGATGTCGGACGTAACTGTTAAATAACCAAAACCCAATAGAGGGGGCGGCACCCCGACTGGAGTCAGTTGATTTTGGCTTCAGTCATCATTAAGTCCGCCATGTTTTTACACCCTCTGAGGAGCCCAACCAGGTCCATAAAATCATCCATCACCCTTCACCACATCCGAGTCATGTTCATGGGGTCCTCATCGGCGGGGCGGGGGCCTTCCCAATCAAAGAAAAAAAGTTATAAAGAATAAAAATGGCAAATACTTCTCACCTTATCCTAAAAAACACCACAGAACCAGCATCCGACACAATCGACCACCACACATTGCTTAACCTAGCCTCCACCCACGACACACCAATAACCAACATAATAAAACTACGCACAGGACACAAGCTCGTCTTCCGCTCACAGGAGGACGCGCTAACGTTCCACGAAAATGCCACCACTACACTCAAGACACACAACCTACAGACTAGACTCGCTGACGGTATCATAAAACGATACCAGATACGAGTCACAAGGACCAACCCTCTGTGGTTGGCCTTTACAAATGAGGACTTTCGCTCGCACCTCCGTCAGGAGTACGGGGAGGAGGTCATCAAGGACCTCTACTTCAACAGGTCAAAGAACTGGGCAGTAATTACACTGTCCAGCGATAACACCAAAAACATGCTGCTAGACCAAGGCATCAAGGTCTGCGGCACCCTCACAAACCCTCAACACATTGAAGAACAGCACAACATAAGACCCACACAATGCCACCGGTGCTATAAGACCGGTCACAGCACCAACAACTGCACTGCAGACCTAATCTGCTCCAAGTGCAGTGCAGTGGGGCACCACTACACGACCTGCACCTCCACCACAGCCCGCTGTGCAAATTGTGGCGGAGACCACGTTGCCGTCAACCCCAGGTGCCCTTACCTAGGTAAGGCACGCCACGACGCCGTGGAGGCCATCCGGCACCCACAACCAAACACACACACAACCACACACTCCGCCCCCGCACCCCCTCCCCTCACCATGTCATTCGCCGCTGCTGTCAGCGCTACGCTGCCGGCTCCCCCTGCTCTACCCCTGACGCACCCACCCTCCCCTGCAGCAACCACACCCCACCCACACATCCCTCCCCCCCACCCCAGCTCATAACACTCAGAGACCCCCACTACTACCAACACCCACACTACCACCCCCACCCCCACACCACTCTACACGCCCACCCCTACCCCACTCTACACCCCCACCCCCACCCCACCCCACCCCAGCGATAACACAAAAACCAAACTACACCTGCCACCCTGCTCTCAGCGGTGGCAAAGGACATGTCGAGGGGTGACCCTCGACTATACGCGAATATCCTAAACACGCTATTCGCCTCCAACGGCATAAAGCAAATCACCTTCCCCGAGAAGGTGTTCGCTCTAATAGACGCACACACAACTAGACCTGCACTCCTCCCCACCCCGACGGGTACACACCCCTGCCCGCAGGGAACCACCGCCCCCCCACTCTCACCACGCTCTCCCCGCCGTCTGTCCTGTACCTGCACCTTCCTTAGCCACTGCTCCAGCCCCCATTCAAACAACCTATCCTCTTCGCACTTCTTCCACCCCTCTATCAAAACCCCGCCTACCTCCCACTACCACCACCCCCCTCGCACCCATCTCCGCCTCCTCTCCCACAGCCTCCACTGTCACTCCAACCCCCTCGCAGTCCACTACACCCCGTGCCAACCCCCAAAACCCCACCCCCAAGCCCCATCTGCGTAGACCGGCACGGGACAAACAAACCCCCTCCTCTCCTGTCGTTTCCACTCCTTCCTCGCTTCCCACTGCTTCCCCCTCCATTCCTTCTCAATTCTCCCCTTCTCAACACACCCCTTCTCACTCTACTCCTTCTCACTCCCCTCCTCCTCCGCCTTCCGCCCCTTCACCTAAGACTCCTTCTATTTCAACCCCCCTTCCTTCAACTCCTTCTCCTCCGACACCTTCTCCCTCAACTGCCCCTCCGCCGTCCCTACCTCCTCTCTCCCCCGACACCCCTCCTCTCATAATCTGTACCTCCCCAACCACTTCCAGCCCTTCATCCTCCAGCTCTACACCGCCCACCTCCGTCACGAACTCCCCCCACCAAGACACCACCCCACCAAAAGCCACCACCCCTACATAACACACTCCTCCACCCACTACGGCTCCCCCACCCAATAACACTGCCGTGCCTCACAAACACGCATCAACACGAGTCAAGGTACTCGCCCCTCACGCCTCCTGGGCAATAACCAAGGAGAAGGGGACGATTCCTGGCAAATCAGCCTCCCGCGCACTAAGACCACGACAATAGGTCGTATTAGTGTGATACAACTAAACGTACGCAGTTGGCACGGTATTCGCCATACGGTCGCCAACTGGGTACTCAACACACAAAGACCCGACATCATACTTCTGAACTCCACCAGCTTACACCCTCCCAACAACAGACTCCGCATTGCAGGCTACCACACATACTTATCCTCACAGGCGCGGCACCTAGGATCTGCGATCCTAGTAAAGCGCAACATATACCACTCCCTGGTCAACACACGCGACACCTCCTTTCTAGCCTGCAAAATTGACACAAGCTCTGGCCCCATAATAGTGGCCACACATTACAGACCACCACGAATACAGCTAAACTTAGAAGTCCCACTCCGGGCCCTTTCAAACTACAACCTACCCATCTTCTTTGCGGGGGACCTCAACGCTTTTCACCCGACACTCCTTTCTAACAATACGAACGATGGGGGTAGTTACTTGGCCGGTGCATTGCGGCGTTACCGCTGCGAACACATCGGCCCTGCCTTCCCCACGTTCTTCGGCCCGCGCGGGGGCACCACATCCCCGGATGTGGTCTTCCGTAACGACCACGCCACACGATTCTACACTCACATTGCACCCGGTCCCCACGTACTATCAGACCACATACCAATATGCCTTCTCATATCCACATCCCCCATACTCATCCCCACATCACCTATATACGATTACAAAAACACAAACTGGGCTGAATTCAGGAGCCACATATCCACAAACACACCACATAACCTCGACCTGGAGAACACCAATCCAGGACAAATAGACCACCACTGGTGCTCACTCTTAGACACCATCACCACCGCACGTAATCTACACTCACCACGCAAAGACTACATCTCAATACACACACAGAGACTTATCACACAGTACAACAACCACTACACCAGAGGCCCACGACAACAGAACATCAACCAACTACGTGCCCGCATCCTTCAATGCGTGCAGCTAGATAGGAACCGGCAGTGGCGTGAGGTCGTCCGCATCGCGGACGACACCCGTTGCATGGACCCTTCCTTCTTCTGGCGGCACGTGAAAAGGATGCTGGGTACGGAACCATCCAAACCAATAACACTGAAAATAAACAACCACACACTCACAGACACCAATGACATCCTCGACGCATTCAGGTCCCACTGGGACAGAGTACACACCCACAACCCACCAAAACCACATGCGCAGGAGCACTTCCAAGACATTCAGGAATGGTGCCGGACTCATGCTCACGAGCTGAGGCCTGCCCCCCTGATACGTATGGAGGTGCTCGACTATACGTCCACACTTACCACTCCAATCACCGTCGAGGAAACAAAACACTACATAAAATCGACACTAAAACGCGCCCCCGGCCCCTCCGGCCTACCAGCCACACTAATACATAACCTCCCCACAGACATATACCCCACACTCACACATCTATTCAATGCCTCTCTAGCCTCAGGCCACTTCCCTAAAATATTCAAAGTCTCTCACAATATACTCCTTCATAAACAACACAAAGACCCAAAACACCCAAACAACTACAGGCCTATTGCTCTATTAGAGCACCTAGGCAAAATACTCGAACGAATGGTCAACTGCCGCCTACGGGAGTTCCTGGAAGAGAGGGACTGGTTCTCCCCCCATCAATACGGGTTCAGGAGAGGCAGGTCCACTCAGGCGGCCGTGACCATCGTACACGACAGAATACAGAAGAAACGACAGATACACCAAAAGACTCTCTCCGTCAGTAAGGACGTGGAGAAAGCCTTTGTCAAGGTGTGGCACGAGGGACTCCGTTGGAAACTCGCCAACAACACGGAGTTACCTCTCTGCACCAGAAGGCTCCTCTCACACTACCTCACTGGACGGCGCTGCCACATCAGATACAACAACACCCTTTCAAGACCCTTCACACCACGCTCAGGCGTTCCCCAAGGAAGCGTTCTGGCACCCACACTCTACATTATGTTCACAAATGACACCCCACGCCCACCAGAAAACTGCGTTCACACATACATAGTGGCCTACGCCGACGACGAGACCATTCTCGTCAGCGTCCGGGCCCCCGAAGAAATCGCGCTCCACGCACAAAGAATACTTGACGTGAAGACAGACTACGAGGACAAATAGCTGATTGCCACGAATCCTCAGAAGACACAGATGACACTCTACGGCGCTAGAGATCACTTCATGCACAACCTACAAATCTACTCACACACACCAGATATGATCCACCAAAACCCAACATGGCTCGCATACACACAGTGCACCAAAATCCTGTGGGTAACATTCGACAAATCCCTCAGGTTCAACTTACACCAGAACATAATACAAGCAAGAGCCTCACGTACAAACGCATCGCTGGGTAGGTTCTACCCAGCGAGTAAAAAACTAAAACTACACTTATACAAAGCACTCGTGCGTCCCATTCTCACGTACGCCCCACTGTCACTCGTAGCTTCGAGCGACACCTGGAAGCGAAAGGCTCAGCGCATTCAGAACTCTGCTCTGAAGCGCGCTTGCCGTTCGCCGCTGTACTCGAGAATGGACGCACTACACAACAACAACAAACTAACTCCTCTCAACACTTACGCTCACACCAGACTTACAAAACAACTCGGAAAACTCACCACAGACCCACTTTACACCTCGCTACACGTAAGAAGGTACGCGATGGCGCCGCGATATCCCGCGGCCCACGAACACCTGCCGCCCGTACCATTCTTCGCATAAACCAATAAGGCATCGTGAATAACGCGTTTCCGGATGGACTGTCAGCTTCCCCCCCCCTGACTTGCCCCCAACCCTCGCCCAGTCAATTACCACATAACCTACACCCTCATAACAACACCTCGCTTCGGTGTATAGCCACCGACCTACCTACTCTCGCTGTCCCTTTCTTAATTATTTTCTGCAACGCTCCTCTCTGACTACCTGACTGCCGTGTTACAGCAATCCCTCTCTGTTCTTTCTATACACAAATTGATTGATTGAAGAATGGTCATTATTAAAGATTATAATTGTTATTAAGTCACTCTCATTAAGAACTCCCAGATTAGCGTTAAGAAACCCCCTTTAATTCGCCTAAGTCTTGTCGCTTTAGAACTCAATACTTCACGTTAAATAGGGAAACCATCGTGTCGCCCGCAAAGTACTTCTTGACGTGCCGTTTACCGCTTTAATAGGCCTTTAGTAGAATGAAAGTATATTTTTGTTACGTCATTCTCAAAGTCCTTCTTCACCTCGATTACCCGTAAACCTTCGGTAAGCTCGCCCAACAAATAAAAGTACCATTGAAGAATCATCTTTCTAGTCAGATAATTCCCCATTCATATAAACTGGTTACCTCGATATAATTTGGTAACTTATACCCACATACCTCTTTTTATGTAGGAGAGACCGGAAGGTTATTAGACAAACGCATATACGAACATAGGGGGATATTCATAGAGCAAGCAATGCTTCAAGTATTTTTAACCATGTAAAAAACGCCAATCATATAATAGATTTCTATTGTGCTCAAATAATTTACCATTGTAAAGATTATAATAAAAGGAAATTTTTCGAATCCTCACTAATTCAATAAATTCCAATTTTTCAGAAGGGCAGCATAAATGCAGTCTCTAGGTTTCAAACCTCATTTTAAAGGATTTTGTTAATCACCTAAAGCTAACGCCTCCAGATTAATGTCAGTTGCCTGTTATTATATATTCCAGTATTTCAGTTTTCTTTCTTAATTTTTCTTAGTTTACGGCTGAAGATGATATGGGAAGCTATGTACATATCGAAAGTAGTCCTGTTTTAATAAACTTTATGCTCCAATACATTGTTCTTTATTATTATATATATATATATATATATATATATATATATATATATATATATATATATATATATATATATATATATATATATATATATAAATTGATGGGAGTCTATGACAACAAATGAATGCCTCACACACTGGCCTGGACTCATCTGGAAACTGACCAATCAGCGACGAGCTCAGACGATGGTCAGAGAAATGTTCAGTTACATGCACATATAAGGATTGTATCAAGTGAACATCAACACGGGGGACGGCCGAATATTCGACTTATACGCTCTGCTAACTACCTACGGATAAAACATTTTTACTTGCTTAGTAACGGACTTTGAGCAACGCCTACATAGAAAAGAGCCTATTCTGGAAGTCTTTTAGTGAATTTCGCTTCACCCTTCAAAAAGAGAGAATACTATTTTTCATCGAGGATTCATAATTCAATGAGGGCTTAAGCACCTCACTGCTCTCATCCATCGTCCTGCGCGGGAACCTGCTCGGCTGTCTGCCATTCATTGATTTCGTCTTTACTATGCCGGCCACTTGGACTGACATAATTAAGGGCTTATGTGAAAACTGGTTTGAGGATTAGCCCACAGCGGAAGCATAAGTCAGAATTTTTTCGATACTGAGGCATAACGGCGAGTCCCGGACGGAGGAGAGATCCTCATCGCCCGGGTGACCCGACCAGCATCATAGAGGGAAGTAACACCCGTCTCTATGTAGTTGAATACAGTTATGGCGCAAGTACCCGGGAGGGGGTGGCAAAACTTTAGCGGCCGTTGATGTGACCGCTACTGCATCAAGTCCACCATAATTCACCCCTCTTGAGGCTCCCATTTGAGATCTATCCCATCCATCCACAACCCATCATCCTGGCAGCAACCGAGTGGGAGACTAACTAGAAAAGGGACAGGGACGTTTATCCACCATTTTTTTAGACTCATTCACGAACTTACCTTCACTAACCACTACCTACTTTACCACCTCAGAACTTCTTTTGTCACTCCAAACACCATAATTACACTTTGGTTTCAGAAAAGAAGACAACACAAGAGGACTTCATAGAAGGATGTGTAAGACTATGGAGACCCTCACTAAAAGGGTCGCCCTAAGGACCATCTCTGGAATGAAGAACCCCGAAAAAACGAATCTCTGCAAAACGCTCTACCTCGAATTAAAGGTAGCACGTGTGAAACTTATTGAAGTCTCATCGGGGTTCATCGCCTTATGTGCCGAGCCAAAGGACGTGAACCAGCTCCTATCGGAAGAGGGGCGAGGATCCTCAGGAACACTGGCCTCGAAGCAACCCCTCCCCCCACAAGTGGCAACCAATCGAAGTGTGATCTGCCGCAAAGTGTAAAGCTGGATGGGTGAGCATACGCCCGAGGAGCTCAAGGAGGAGATCACCAAGAGCAATTCCTGGGCCCAAGTTCGTGAAATAATAAAATTTCGTGAACACACCCACGTGTTTAAGATAACTTTCGCTACGACCGAAATGGCCAATAAATCAACGCAGAATTGAATATCGGTATTTAACATGAGAATACCAGGCGATAACATTCAACAAGAAAAATTCAGAAACATTTAGATATGCTTTTCATGCTTCAAATTAGAAGAACACACAACCGTGACCTGCTCGGATAAGAACAAACTCTGGTGCAGTGAATGCACCACAGAAGGACATCGATTCAATAAGTGCGAGAGCACTAAGAAGAAATTGTCTCAACTGTAAAGGGGAACACAGGACCATGGCTTTGAACTGCTCAGGGCGTTGAGATATCATCAAAGGGAAGGAAGAAGAACAAAGAAAGCTAAGAAGATGACATACGCGAACGACGCCAAGAAGAATGGGGAAGTAAAGACTGCACCTGCACAGATGAATATTACAGGAGATCTGAGTGCAAAGATTCTGATCTGCATTACTCATGCAAATGTGGCTAATGCAGTGAAGCCTGGCTGTTACAACCAGGTACTCAATGCACTCTTAAAAGCAAACAATCTCCCTACATTAATCATGCCTGCAGATCTTGAATGCTCCAAGGTATTCAAGGAATCAGTCATAAGAAACAACACTGTCAAATCTGGACTGGAGGAGATCGTCGAAGCTGCCTCATCGGAGTAATCCGAACAGGACGATTAAGAA
Source organism: Ceratothoa steindachneri (assembly GCA_963969495.1). NCBI lineage: Eukaryota > Metazoa > Arthropoda > Malacostraca > Isopoda > Cymothoidae > Ceratothoa > Ceratothoa steindachneri. The sequence continues at coordinate 14,528,285 of OZ018323.1, read as the reverse complement.
GAAGAAGAAGAAGAAAAGGCTGAAAATGAAGAGAGATCCTCCTATTCTAACAACGACGAGGGTCCCTGCACCCATACACGAGCTACGAAGAGCAGGTCCAAAACCCCAAGTCCCCCCCACCCCCACGAAGAAGGAAAACCTTGGGCACAGTAAAGCCACCCAGTCAGCCCCCAAGAAGAAAAAGAAGAATAAGAAGAAGCATAGGTAAAAACAATTCACTATGTTACGGAAGGCACTGAAGATACTGGAAATTAATACCAACGGCTGGACGACGAAAAGGACGCTTTACGGAAATGTATTCAGAGAAATTTCTGAACATTGGATTGACACGCGTAGTACAGAAATGAAAATCTTAAACTACGATGTGTTGATCACGAATTATTCGCAGGAGCGGTTCCACGATGTGACTATTGCAATAAAGAAAGGGATTAAATACAAGCAAATAAGAAATCTAGAAGAATCCTACCTCGCGATTGAGGTCGAACTCGACATTGGAAAGTTGATCATTGCTATCGAATATCAACAGTCAAGGAGAGACGTGTTACCAATTCACACTCTCACTGGCATATTTGGTGGAAGAGCCCCCACTATATTAATGGGGGATCTGAACGCCAGATGCCGAGAATCCGGACACAGGACCATCAACGGTATAGGAAGAAGCCTGGACCTAGTGCTGGACAGAAATATTGACCAGCGAATAGGCCCCGAATTCCCCACCTTTGTCAGTGCAAGAAGTGCCACAAAACCAGACATCTGTCTGGCGAATCGGCAGCTGCCGTTCAATTACTCCTTGGAACCAGTCCAGGTGCCATATAGTAACCATATAGTGATCCTACTCACTATCAACAAGAACCCTACACAAGTTCCAGCTGTAGTCAGAAAGAACTACAGAAGAGCAGACTGGACACGGTACGCGCGCCTTCTCGTGGCCTACGATCCGCCTTATTTGGACGAGGCAATGCTCGAGGAGATTAACGAGACACTCGACCTAATTACTATCTCATTAACGCGGATAGGGCTTGTTTTCCTAAATTCGAGTATAAGACCTTTTCTACTTACAGATGGACCAAAGACATGAAGGTTTATACCGCGAGTTGAAATTATTGTATGAAATCAACATCAGGAATGCATCAGTTCACTCAATGAACTGATGCACGCTCCGTTAATTCCGACAAGAAGTTCCAGCACAATCGGGGCTTACAAAGTTAAACTTTGAAAAGGCGCTAGCCAATGTCCTCGAATGGATGAGAAGGATATATAATGCCTGTCTGAAGACGGGATACTTTCCAGATGCCTATAAAATGGCTAAGATGATTTTCTTGTCGAGGCACGGGAAGGACCCAACGTTGAAGGAGAGCTACCGCTTAGTTTCACTTCTAGAATTTGGCGGGAAGCTCTTCGAGAAAATCCTCAACCGAAGACTGGTGTCTCACTTGGAGGAAAACTCGCTCTTTAACCCACATCAATTCGGGTTTAGGAGGAAGTGAAGTACGGAGATGGCGATTAATGTCATCACGGAAAAACTAGCCCAAGCAAAACGTGAAAGAAGTTACGTGGACATTGTTTGTCGGGATGTATCAAAAGCGTTTGATAAGGTGTGGCAACGGAGAACGCAGTACAAGATATTACTACTGGGCCTAAGTGAAAACTTAGAAAGAACTCTCTGTGACTATGTCATGGAAAGAGCGGCGTACATCAGTTTAGGGTGCACGGACGGACCAAAGTTTCTGTCCACTGCGAGCCTTCCGCATGAGGGGTGCCTGTTCGCCAATCTTTACTTGATTTACACGGCTGATATCCCAGCCCCTGTAACCCCCACCTGCCTCAACATTCAATTCTCCGATGATTTCACCCAGATAATCACTTGTCCATGGAGGAATGCCCCTTGGCAAGCTCGTATGACAGCAGCAGAAATTAAAAATCTTAACACCTATGAGGTTCTTTGGAAGATCCGCACGAACCAGGAAAAGATCAAAGTAGTCCCCATAGGCAGGATAATACTTTACGATGTCAGGGTGGGGAATAGACTCTATCCCTACACCACGGAGTGCAATGTACTCAGAATGAAGATTACTTCAACCTGGTACAAGAAGCACGTCCAAGAAAGAATCACTAAAGGCACTGCTGCAGTCAAAACTCTATACATGTTCAGAAATCTTCGTGAAAGCAATACGAAAAAGATCTACACTGCACTTGTAAGATTGACGCTGCTATACCCCGCTTCCGCCATCTCGTGTGTCTCAAAGACACAAAAGAGGAAACTACAGGTACATACAGGCGAGAAAGAAGACGCAAGGAAGAGCTGCACCGGGAGGCGGGGTCAACTCCCATTAATGTCATAGAAGAACGGACAAGGAATATGCAGGAACTGGTTAATCGAAAATTGGACGATGATATCGTCCAAATGATTAACCAGAACAGAAGGGGCATAAGTCGCGCCAGATTCCGAGCGCCGCCGGGCTTTTATCTGGTGGAGCAGAAGTGCCGTTCTACGCATGAAAATAAGAATGTTTTTACCCAAACCAAGAAAACTAACCAAGAAAAAGAATACTTAATTATGAAACCTCACCGATTTCTATAAGAATTCACAAATGAAGACCCCAAAATACCGAAAAAGACATCCAAGAAAAAACAAAAGACACGATTTAAACTCACTACAAGATATACAAAAAAACGACACTAAGCATAACACTAAAGTGATTAAAGTAATTTATTACTACAAGAGCAAATGCGCATAACATATCCAAGAACATATATTTTTAAGACAAATGGCTTGAACGCCATAATAATATAAACTATCTCAAAGACAAAAAAGGAACCATAAAACAAGAAAATATTTAAAAGCGATAGGCCTGATCACCATGCACTTAGCATCTCTCTGCACCCTACCACACTTCTTCTCTTTTCACCACTTGTCTATTTCCAGCTATCTGTTCCTGCACCCTTTCCTTATCCCCTACCCACATCTGCCTAATTGCATCGTTCATAGTTCATAGTTCATCAACAAGGGTACATCCCGTGATACAATGTGTAGATAGAGGGGAGTTAGAAAAGTGGCCAAGAAAAATTAATAACGTAGGCGAGTTGCGAACAGCTTCCCGCGTCGCTGAACCACTGTTAACCAGCGGTGAATCCACTCGGCCATCCTGAGTCTCAAAAAAGACTCATTCAAACGAAGCCTTTAAGCCGCTCGCCTGCACTTCTTGTATGCTATAAATGTACCGTATAAGAGAAATAAAGGAAGACCTAAAAATTCTAATTTACGAACAACATGATGAGAAATGGAATGAAGCCATCGAAGAACTAGATAGCGAAGCATCACCGAAAGAATTCTGGGCGAAAATCAAGAGAATGAGAGTAAAGCCCCCAGAAGAAAAAGATGGAATTAGAAGACCACCAAGGTGAAATTATATCAGAGGAGAATGAAATGAAAATTCTCAGGCAACACTGGGACTAGATTTTCATAATTAGTGAAGAAGAAAATGAAGACTTCGACATTGATTTTAAAAATCAGATTATAGACGAGCTGAACGAAATCATTGAAAGGACGCATCCTAACCACCAAGTGAAGATGGAGGAAGGAGGAGAAGAAAGAGTGACGCTAGAAGAACTAAAAAGCGCGCTGCACTCCTTTAAGCATTAAGCTCCAGGACGGTTAGGTTTGACAAAGTTAAACTTCGTCAAGGCACCGAGATGCGTGCGGGAAGGTTTACTCAACATCTTTAATGCTTGCCGAAATGTAGGGCACTTTTCTGACGCATACAAAACTGGAAAAATGATCTTTATTGCCAAACCTGGAAATCCCACGACGAGGAAGGAGAGTTTTCGCCCAATATTCGTTCTGGAAATTGGGAGGAAACTCTTAGAGAAAATCCTTAACAGAAGACTCGTCGAGCACTTGGAGAAAAGTTCGCTCTACAATGAACATCAATACGGCTTCAAAAAGAAGAGAAGCGTCGGAGGTGGCAATAAATGTCATCACCAAAAAGATTGCTCAAGCGAGGAAAGGCAGGAGCTATCTCGAAATATGTAGTATGCACGGACGTATCAAAGGCATTCGATAAAATATGGCCTAAGGGGGATGCAATACAAGAACCTCCAGCTGGTTTTGAGCGCAAAGTTTGAAAAAATCCTCTGTGATTCTGTAATGGAGAGGTATGCCTACATCAGTATAGGGCGCACGGAAGGTCCCACCTTTAATCTACAGGTAGGATTGCCTCAAGGTGGGTGCCTCAGTCCAACCTTATACTCGATATATACAGTCGACATCCCAGAGCCAAGTTACCCCACTAGCCTAAACATCCAGTTCGCCGATGACATAGGTCAACTCATAGTTAGTGGATATATAAACGCGCCTTGGCAAGCTCGAATGACTGCCGAGGAAATAAGAAAAGTCAACGTATATGAATCAAAATGGAAAATCCGAACTAATTGTGACAGATTCAAGATCATCCCATTAGGAAGAAGAAAATAACAGATCTGAGAGTGGGGATAGGCGTTATCTATACACGAACGAGTGCAATGTACTCGGGATGAAGGTCACTTCTATTAGGTACAGGAAGCACGTCACAGAACGGATCCAAAAAGCATCTTCAGTAGTCAGAAACCTCTATAGCTTCAGAAACCTCAACCAAAAGAATAAAAGGAAACTGTACCTGACGCTAGTCAGACCCACCCTCATCTATCCCTCAGCGTCTCAAAAACAGCAAAAAGAAAAAAATGCAGAGGATACAAAATAAGTGTATATAAATCATTAAAAAAAATAAACGAAGGAGGGATAGGAGGAAGCAAGTGGATCTGCACAGAGCGGTGGACATCAAACCGCTCAATACGATCTTAAAGGAAAGAGCGTCGGATATGAAAGAGACAATTACAATGAATAACACCGAGTAAATTAGAGCACTCATCACAGAAAACCAACAAGGTCCCAGTCGCGCAAGATTCCCAAGCAGCGTCAGCAAGCTTGGAAACGCAATTGTCCCATTTTTTTGCATAGGAAAAAACTATCGACCAAAACCGACGATGAAAAGCAGCCGATAACGAAGAACCAAATCGATTTTTCCTCAAAACCCAAGAAGATCACAACTACCTAGTGATGACTAGGAAGAATAACAATGAAGAAAATAAGTAAGTACGAAACACAGAACACACAAAACACGAATACAAACAACTACCCATGAATATAACAAAAATCAAATAAGACACACGTAAGAAATGATGTAGAAACAAAAAACACATAAAAGGAACCTAAACAACCAAATTACACGTCAAGTAATCATTAAAAGCTAAATTAGTACACAAATCCAAAGGTTTGACGCCTTATAATAATAATAATAATAATATATATATATATATATATATATATATATATATATATATATATATATATATATATATATGCATACATATTTCTTATCGTATTCTCGTACTGAAATAACTTATCCAAAAATAGATCGATCGATAAAGAACAGGAAGTTTATTTTGTTCCCTGCAAATCATCTAATGAAATATATATATCGGTGAAAGCAGCAGATTTTTCAAGACAATGAATGAACATAAATGCAATATGCGACGTGGTACCCTCTTCTCGAGTTTATTTCTACATATGTCCAATGAAAATCATCAAATTCATAACGATAATGCTAAAATAGTTTATAAGTCTCACAATTATATACATCGACGCTTAATTGAATCGGCACTTCTAAAAGAAATTCTCAACTTTAATACTTCTGACGGCCAGTTTAATACTAATACCTCAATAAGCAAGAAATTCATACTTCCGCTTCTCAAAAATGGCGTTACATTCCCGCATCACCATCCTTCGCCCCACTGATTTAGGTGTTTGTACGTTAAGCAACTTCTGTATTTCACTTGTCCACCAGCAACTGACGATGACGGATGTTTCCGTCTAAACCTGGTTTCGCATTTAAAATTAGTCCTATTACTGTGGTTTTATCCCTATAGTTACCACGTACGCTACTGTACTTTTTTGGATATATATATATGAATGCAATATCCCGCAGGAAAAAAATGAAAAGGTGTTTCCTAGTACTTTGAACTTTATAGACTTAATAAAGTTCGAAAGTACTTGGAAACACCTTTTCATTTTTTTCCTGCGGGATATTGCATTCATTTGCCACCCTCACGTGATACTTTGTGAGTTTTTCATTTCATTATATATATATATATATATATATATATATATATATATATATATATATATATATATATATATATATATATATATATATAATGCGTCAATATTTTGAGGACATCGCTTTGAATAGTTGTATCTTTCTTATAACTATTATTTTCAGAATAATAATAAATAACAATATATTGAAGAAGCAAATGAATATTCATATAGCAATCGTTGCCATAAAAGCTCAGCATAATGATACAAAGATTAGTCGTTTTCTGAAAGTTGTCAGATTTCGTTGCTAAAGTTCTAAAAGACAAAAACTACTGATTCAGATCTAACATTAGCATCAAAACGCAAACCACATGTAAAGAGTTCTACTACCATTAGAACCCAAGAATTTGTGAATAAAATACAAAAAAATAATTCAAGATTCAGAATGCATCATCAAAAGAGTTTTGCATGAAGAAGATATTCGTTTCAATTCGTATGTAATGCAGAGAGAATCGGGGTTTTTTTTTGTGCCAAGTGCTTGCTCTCCATGTTTAAACATGTTTAAGCTGGAATGTTTTGTTTTTACTCTGAAGAAAAAACTTCGATCAGGACCACATGGTAAACCCGAGGAATGACTGATGGTTCCAATTGTAATGGATACCAATAGTTTTCAGCAACTGTGATGGCTCTGGTAATCGTTAGCAATGAGGGTGATGACATGCCCTTCACTTTTGGACAGGGCCTAAGAGTCAATGCTGCTGCCTACACAGAGGTTTTTGAAAAAGTTGTGAGGCTCTGGATAGACAGAGTAGGCAACGGAAGACCTTACATCTTCCAACAAGGTTCTGAATTATCTCACAAGGTTAAAACAACCCAAGCTTGGATGCGTGTTAATTTCCATGATCACGTTCTCCCTATCACATGGCCTCTTAGCTCACCCGACCTCAATCCACTGGAGTACTGTGTATGGGTCGTCGTCGAGAGAGAGGCCAATCAACAATCCTAAAAGAGCATTCAATCTCTCAAGGCCGTATAACAAAGACATTGTGTCCGAAATTAAAAAGGATCATCTGATTTGTGTATATCAACGCTTCAGACCTCCCCGATCCATATATATATATATATATATATATATATATATATATATATATATATATATATATATATATATATATATATATATATATATATATATATAATCAATTCCAGACAACGACCCCTAGCATATATTAGAGGTCATTATCTAGGTTTGAGCTTTTTTGGTGGTCAATATCAGTGACCGGTTTATATCTTAATCACAAGACGACCTGTAAGTGTATTACAGACAATTTTAAACTCGACCTTGTCCATAATTGCTCTCAGTTCCTTGTCATTTAATTTGAACTCCCGGACTCAAAGGTTTTATGCGGCGTCTTGTTGATGACCCGCTCGACAAAACAACACCACACAATAGAATGCATAGGATTATTTAGGGGGAACTTAGAAGACAAATCTCATGACCGGCGATGGAGTACATTCTTAGCCAAGCAAGACTGTTTATTTGCTCTAGGAAGAGTAACATTTTCTTTTTATCTCACTTCCCAACATTGCCCAAAGTTTTTTTCATCCAAAGAAAATTTCCCTCTCTCCGAACTTTTAAGTTTTTGAATTGTTGAGAAGAACCGCCCCATTAATTTTGTTTTTCTTTATACTACTCGTATATATAAGCAAATTACTTCTAAATTTGATTGTAAAAATTGATGTTCATGTTTTTCCTGAGTGATACGTGAGTTGCTCTGTGAAGACTTCAATGTCTTTGACCAGGTAGGCATCAAACTGCCAGAGATGTTCTTCATCTTCTGCGAAGCGACGACCAGGAATTATATTTTCTTTTAACATAAAAATTCCGAGCCTGAAACTTTTCCTTAATAGTCAGTTTCCATATAAACTGCTTAATAACCTTAATACAGAGAAAAGTAAATGAATATCTTAGTTATATTCAAGTAATAAGCAATCTCTAAGGCCATCCTGTGCCATGCAACATGCGGATTGCAGTTCTCTTGCCGCATTTGGTTTTCAGGTAGTGGTTATCAATGCTGACGATGACGCTTCTTTGAGCTGACTATAGTTTTTCACTTCTACAGAGATTTATGTCTTCCTTCTCTGATTTCCCTTTAATGTTTACTAGCGTCTTTATAACGAAGAAAAAAATGCTATTCAAAACAATGTGAAAATAAATGATCTCTAAACAATTGCTAAATAGGTGAGTAGATTTACATACGTTTGTATCGCATGTAGTCCAGCCCACTTCATTTTCTTCAGTCTATCTCGCCAGTCGGCTGGGTGAACCCTGAAATAGTGGATTGATCCTGAAAAGTGAAGAAATCTTAATAATATTAGAGTTAAATGAAGCTATGTACAATTTTGTGAAATAATTATAGACTTTTATCTCGTCTATCTTAATGATATTTTACGATGTTTTCAGATAAGAGCTGTAATTCGAACTACTCTAAATCGGTAACGAGGTGGTCAAACCAGTGAGCGAATCTACCCACAGAAAAATCTGAGGAAAGGTTTGCAAAGAAAATGGTGAAGTTGGAGAAAGTACATAGCGTAAACAAGCTAAGGCATTAATGAGTAGGGGATGAAGGCGATTCGCCTGATCATGCCGCCGTTACGGACCTACCTAAGGACAGCCCTCAACGAGGTCAATTCAACTTAATCTTCAAAGAAAGACTAGAATCAGGAGAAATGTGGTATTTGTGTAGGAACAATAGAAAGTTGTAGATGAGAATTTTCTAAATTTATGATGATAATGACCAGAAAGCATCCTTCTGATGCTACCATACTAAACTCTCCTTCTCATCCCTTCACTCGCTCCTTAAGAAATCCACATATCACTCTATAAAAAAGAATTCTTTCTCATATATTAATAAGGGTGGAAAGATTTCCAACAAAAGATGTAAAAAAACAACAAATTTTATTGCTCTATCTATTCACAACTTCAAGTTCACATATAGGGTATGGATGCCAATGAAATTGATTGACTTATTTGCCAACTAACCTGAGACATACTGACTGGGATATCCATTTCCAAACGTTATCGCCCCTCCTTCGTTTGTAGATAGAACCTGAAAAATAAGAAAATTGGCTCAGTAACGGGAAAAACTAGTCATCGGAGCTTTCATAATGACTTTGCTGCTAGAACATTCAATAGGTGTTTACAGCAAATGCATAAATTTATTCACAAATATCTGTACCTAAGTATAGGACGATTCGCAACCAATGACAAACACCACCGTCCAAGACAATCTTTTTTTAAAGTACTCAAAATATATTCCCAAAGAAATTGAACATAAAAAATTTTAAAAATAGAAATTTTCATTTCATTTAAAAGTTTATATACTAGAACCTTCAAATATTAAATGCAATATCTGTCATTATTATTGTCGAAGTATTGTGTTTCCCTAATCTTCTGTCAGAGAACCATATATTCAATGACTTCAGCGCGCCAGTCTGATACTACTACTACTTAGGAAGGGAAACCATTCCTCTATTGGCTGAGTGGACTTTTTAACTAATGTATTTATGAGAGTGCCACAGCGTTTAATCCGTTTTAAGGAAAGAGCCAGTCAACACGTAAGGATCCAGTGAAACACCAAGAATTAACCAAAAATATATATTTTTAATTTATCAATTAACTCAAAATATTTACAATAACATATATAAGTTTAGCATGGTTCGCAAGAATTGATTAAGGGCCTATTCCAGACGAGAGTCATGAACAACGCAAAGTAGGCTCCACGTAAATAAACCAATTGCCAGTTAGTTAATTTATGAAGACCTTTTAGTATAGCATTTAGCCACAATTTACGTCCCACTAATCTTAAATAACAATATGACAGGAGTAACTAAAGATTATCTCTCCTTTAGTTAGCTTGGGTACAGTATTAAAAATCCTACTTAATCAAAACAAATATAAATATTCATTCGGACTTACATGACCTTGAAAGGATCAGGGGTTGACGGATGTCGTGGTTTTGGATTTTTCACGATTTTTTGAGTTGCAGTGGGCGGATGAAGTTTTTCCACGAGATGGGGGGGGAGGGGACACGATGTCAAATTCTTCTTATAACTTTATCTCTGGTTATACGTTTAAAAGATGGAGAGAGGAGTTGTGCTCTCTGGCTCAAAGAGTACTCTTCTGGGTAGCTCTTGAAGTCTTTTAGTATCCTCGTCTTCTTAGAGGGGTTGCCCAACTGGGTTTTGGTATACGAGGTGATTTCGAAAGTACTTAAAAATGGAACTTCCTCCGGTATTAATTCTTCTTCACTCTCAATTACTGAGATTGCAATTTGAGAGTCACTCGAGGGTGAGGTGGTCTTCTTTTCTCCTGCTCCCGAAATTCCTGTTTGGCACTAGGAATTGTGATCCAGCCAGACTTCTTACTATGTCTGAAGGATAACTTGGTATGGCACCGATAAGAAAATGTGACGATCTTCTAAGTTTTAGAAGTCGATTTCGGAACTGGGTGAGGAACTGATCACCTTGATCTAGTCCTCTATCGTCTCTCACAGAATAATCCTCTTTCTTTCTTTATGGGGCTTATTTATAGACCGGCGACCGCCTCCCCTAAGGGGAACGGTGCGAGGCCGCTGAGATGAGTGAGAGGGGGTGGGGGTGGCACCGCGGAGCCCAGGTCTGCTTCTTAATGAGAGGCATCGACAACCATCATATAATTTCTCCTCGGTGTTTTTTTTTACCTGGCACTGCCTTTTGGCGTTCTGTCCACGGGCCTCCAGACCTCGTAGGTAATCGGATCTTTTGAGAGCTCATTAATGGCCTTTAGTGGCTACCTTTTTCCAGCAGCTCGCCATCGACTACCTATTCGGCGGGGAGATCAAAGCTTCGGCTGTTTGACTGTTCGTCAGACGACTAACGTTCTCATGCCCCTCATCTTTTGGTACGTTTCACTCGCTCTCTCTCAGAAGAGGGACTTTAACATATATGTCCGCTTGGCCCTCTGTGTTGCGCTATGTTATAATTCCTCTACAATTATATTCATACAATTTTGTATACTTTTGTCAATATATTGTGATATTTTTTTTCAATTTGGGGCTTATATGAGACCAGTGATAAGCTACTCCATGTATTAGTGTCTACCCCCTTTATACCATAACCTGAGGTAAAAAAAAAGCCATATGGTTGGATCCCGTAGTTCCTAACGTGGTTATTTTTGTTATCTTCGTAGTTGAGTATCGCTTCATATACAGTCACTCGTTCACAAGGAAATTAAGGTTTTCCTCTGTTCTTGCCTCGCATGTTATACAGTCAGCGCCATAATAAATAGTGCGGCCTTTTCCCCTTATAACTCAGATGGTCGCGGTCAGAAAAATAAAAGGCAAAATCGTTAATGGGCACTTACCGAGGGATTATTACTTGGTGGTGTGTCTTTTCCACTTGATTTGCTCCCGGAGACAACTAGGGACCAAATTTACTAAGTTATGTTACAAGAAGGGCTCAAAAACTGTCTCACAAGCGGCTTTCTTGGAGGCAACGTCAAAGTAGTTTCCACTGAGATGTGTGGTCAACAGTTGGGATGACCCCACCATTGCCTTTGACCATCGTTGAATAGCAAAATGCTTCTTGCTTCAATTTAGTTCGGCTGGGAAGACGAATGGACCAAGCGATGTAGGGATAATAATTTCTTCAGTTCTTCAATTCTTCGTAGGTTATTTTGACAGACGATGACGTGGAAATCGCCTTCGGATAATTCTTTCTTACCTCTTTTCTTGAATGATAATAATAATAATAATAATAATTTTCATACAATTTCACATGGCATAAACAGCAGACACTCGTTTACTACGGGTAAAATCTGAAGATAATTTTTTTCATCTCCAATTAATAGATAATTATGTTACATTATTAACATTATAATAATAAAGCAAAGATTAGTACATTTTAATAATTATATTAGTTATATTAATTATATTAGCTCAGGTCTAATATAAAATAAAACTTAGCTTTTAAGTTCACAGATCTCAGTTCGAACCTGATCCAAGTTTGATTATTTTGATGAAACAAAATATTGACGAATTTAGTCAAGTGCGACTCTACATTTCGCTATGTCAGTCGGTTGGCCCCCGTTTTTCTTGGGGGGGTGTAATGACATTGTAACTATTCGGCCGATTCTAACGAAATTGAAACACTTATGTTGTTTTAAATTCTCTTTCGAATTATCACCTAAACAAACTATACCACCACCACCACCACTTACACGACCACCGCCTGTACCACCTACACCAACTACGCCTACACCAACTACGCCACCGCCACTATACCACCACTAACTACACCACCACCACCTACTCCACTACGACCTACACCACCACCACCACTTACATCACCTACACCACCTCCACTTACACCACCATCACTTACACCACCATCACTTACACTACCTGCGTCACCTACACCACCACCACCAGCTGCACCACCACCAGCTGCACCCCCACCACCACTTACATCACCGACACCACCACCACTTACACTACTTGCGCCACCTACACCACCACCACCTACATGACCTACACCAACACCAGCTACACTACCACCTACACCATCACTTACACTAACTTCGCCACCTTCACCGCCTACATCACCATCACCCCTTGCTTTCGAAGAGAATGAAAAATTTTCTTTTAGCAATTCTAGCTCGGCCTTATAAAATCGAGAATTATTTACAATTGCGCAATCATAATTATGCAGTTAAGAATCCAGTTTTGTAGCTAACTTAGCTCTTCATCAAGTCCTCGGAAGGAGCTCTTCTCACGGTCACGCGAAGATGACGAATAAGCCAGCCTTTCTAAGACAAATCTTTGGTTTGTCTTAGAAAGGCTGACCTATGTGTTAACTTCTCGTCACTGTGAGAAGAGCTCCTTCCGAGGGCTTGATGAAGAGCTAGGTTATCTACAAAATTGCCTTCTTAACCGCATATCTACCTATCATCTATTTATCTCTATATATTTCCTTCTTTAAACAATTACTTGTACGCCAACTCCAGAAAAACCTTCTCATTAGATTGGTGTCATTAATCAATAAAAATATATTTCTTCACCAATTCTTCTCGCTGTGTGTGAATTCTACTTTGGGGAAAAATTCAATATTAATCGTTAAAGCTTAAAATTAGCGCCAGCTGATTAATTATACTCAACGAATAACCAAATGAAGTGATAGGGACGGATACTCAAAATTCTAAACAAATCTTATTTCTGTGTACATTGCTTTGTGTGTACCCTATATCCTGCTTAGAAGCGGCGCTCCTTTCGTCTACGGATACAAACTCTCTCATTCTGTTATAGCCATGGCTAGATTATAGAAATATAAAGTGGCGCGTTGGAAGTACATAGATGCTATGAAATCCCATTGCCTTCGGAGTTAGAGGAAGTTCTCTATATAATCTGAAACTTCCACATACTTGGTCTGCAGATGTGAGCTAAGATAAGTCTTAAAAACCCGTCCCTCTATATATGGCGATTTTTTTTGCGTTTTAAACAATAAAGGATGGGTCTGGTGTCGCCACATCATATGTGCATTGGAAGCGGTAGATTAAAATAGTTACTCGTAATAATGTGCGGGTCCACAAAGGAGTAGGGTGGATGATCACTTATTTTTATCATACCCTGGCACTGAAACAAGGAGGGCGTACCTGTCCTCCACGTTTCAGGTGGAGCAGGGATGTTACCTTCGGCTACACCATCCACCCTCTTGGAAGTCAGATGTCAGTAAGGACAGATCTGGAGGTGGCAAATGTAGCCAAGATCGAAAAGAGTGAAAGAGTGGAGGAAGTAATGCCACAACTCTTGCAAACAGTAGGGCAAGTAATGTTGGTCAGCTGCGGCTACCGGTCCAGGAAGGCGTGCCAGAGCGTGTTTAACTGCTGGTAAACGAGCAGGAAGAACATGCCGTTCCCCCAGCTACTAGATGCAACAGTCTACGCATCGTGTTCTCCTGCGGGTGTTAGGCTTCAATATTTGAATCAAGATCAGTTTGTGTAACAAGAGTAGGGACAACTATCATTCTTGCCATAATCGCAGATTCATGATCAGAATCGGTCCGTTGGATATCTCCACTTGAAGAAATGCGTATGTGTATTGACTGCGCCAAGTGAGAAAAACGCTAAATCTAGCGTCTGAGAAGCATTCTCTCGTACCATTGATGTAGTGAGGATTCCCTTTGGGCACTAAAAATTATTCGTTTCAAAAATTCACGTATATGTGGCGCGGTGTTTATATGGCAAAATACATAACATATAAGGTGTGATCCATGATGCTTTTTAGCTAGAATACAGTACATTGGATAATACAAATTGTGAGGCAATATTAATAATACCGTTGACATACAAACTGTTAGATGCAAGGTTCTGTAACAAAACCTATCTGTCAAATATACATTACCATCTAAAAAGATCACAACGTTTGTATTTCTATCACATTTTTCATAAATTTTCCCAGAGAAAAACCTAGGTTTCAAAATTTGTTGCACAATATCCTATAGCTATAAAATGCGAATTGGTAAAGATTATGCAAATTTGGAAGAATAAAATTAATGTTTTCCGCAGATAAACAATTTATTAGAAAATTGAAGTGTCCAAAATGATACGAACACTTAGGTCTCTGGTAGAGAGAATAGCGATTGCTTGTATAACAACTAAATTTAGTTCAGTCTCTTGTACGTTCGGCCATTCTCTTGCCAGCTGTCATCCAGGTGACATCCAGAATAAATCTGTCACGCCTCTCAACCTCCGCGAGCTGAGCATAAAGCTTCACCCCAAGATGGCCTTTCAATTAAAGCCATTGGGGAGACTGTCAATTTCTCCAAAAATGTAGTGAATAATAATAATAATTTGCCAATTTATTACAAAACAGGTTCATGTAAGGATGGCAAATAAATCAGTAGGCCTTACAAGATCTAGAAAATGGAAACCAGAGTTATTACCAAAATTGTGAAGCAGGGCCGATTAAAGAAGTGTGCAGTATTTCGAGATATTAGTGAGATTTGGGCCATTACAGTAAATCCAGGCAGGTTGTGTCACGTCGGAGCTGGAGAAAAACACGCTCGCCCACCCGCGATCAAACCATTGCTCAATTTAAAGAACAAGAAGGCTCCTCTTGCATTTGACACCGAGTACGTTACATGGGCGGATGAGTAATATAGCCAAAGCCATATAGTAACGAGTCACACTTCAATTTGGTCGGATCTGATGGTAGGAGGTTCGTTAGTCGCAGAGTAGGCGAAGGATTGTATGTCAATTGTAAACAAAATGAGTGTGAAGTTTAGTGGAGGAAGTGTGATGATTTAGAGTATGATTTAGGTATAAAACACTGGACATCTTGTGCGCTTACAAGGCACAGTAAAAGGAATTAGTTAGACAGAATGCGTTGTCCCACCTGCCAGCCTCTGAAGCCCAACCTACAATTTCCATTCAGGATAACGCCCACTGCCACACTGCCAAGTCGAGGAAGGACTTCCTGGACGACGAGCACATTAATGTTATTAACGGGTCTGAATCCCATTAAAAATGTCTGGAAGACACTTGGAGAGAAGTCTAAAGTGAGGAATCAGAAAACAGTTCAAGAACTCTGGGAAATTCCTCAAAACGAATAGAGCAACATTGCTTGGCAAACGTCTCATAAGTTAGTTCGTTCTATTGGGAGGAGATATCAAAGAATCATCGAAAATAAAGGCCTACATACTAAATAATAATTAGATATAAATTGTACAAATGTTTTTCACTGATAAATATATGTAATTTAATCATTATACTCCAATTGAAATTTGTTTCCGGTGTTGTGTGTCTCATTTTTGACACTTTTTAATTTTTCTAGTTAATTGCTTATCTACAGATAACTTTCGTTTTATTTAGCCAAATATGGAGAACCTTGACATTTCTGTAGCTTATACTTGTAAGCTATCGTGCACCAATTTTCAAAACCTTGAATTTTCTCTGGCAAAATATAAGGAAAATATGATGTTCTGAATCTTTTGAAGGTACTGTAAGCATTCAATTTTCGGTAATACTTCAGATTTGGGGCGCACGGTAGGTGGCACTGTTAGTAGGCTACAATTTTGGGCTACAATATATCTCTTATGACGTCAGACGGTAGCTTCAGATGTGACCAATCACGGCGTTATATTTTTTGTTATTTTGGGGATTTGTAACTTTTAGTCTGTATTATTTACTAAATAGCTGCGCCTCTGCTCGTTTATAGTTTTTTCTAAGTTAGGTAAGGTTTCGTGATGTCTTTTATTGTTTTTTATTTTGTTTTTGTATTTTTTGTTTGCTGCGAACGATAACAGCTTCTTACTGGCAACGTCGTAGCTTATAAATAGGACCGGTTTTGCAAATGTTTTTGTTTCGTTATGGTGTTTTCGTGATCTCCATGTGCTTCTTCGTTATTCGAATTCGGCTTTAGTTTGTATAATCGCCAAAAACTTTTAGATTATCTAGAGGCGCATAAACTAATCAAGAAACCTATAAAAGTAAGAATTGTTTGTTATTAGGTTAGGTTTTTCTCCCAGTAAAAAGCTGTTGTGGGGGAAAAAAAACCCAGAAAATTCAAGAAGACTGCTCGTGGGGGAGATATCACTGCGGTGGGACCATCCTGCGATGATCCTGAGTTTCAATCAATTGGGGGGGGGGGGGAGCAGCCCCCAGTATATACTCATATACAAAAAAAAATATAACGCCGTAATTGTTCACATCTGACGCTACCGTCGGACGTCATAAGACATATATTGTAGCCCAAAATTGTAGCCTATAAACAGCGCCACCTATCGTGCGCCCCGAAACTGAAGTGTTACCCAATTTTCCTGTCCTCTATCCGCTAATTATAGTTTTCCTCGGATTTACAGGTTAATAAACTTTGGATTTCTCCAGTATATTAAACGTTCAATGTCAATTAGATGTGGTGGAGAAGTAGTGATCTCGTTTTTTCTTCGTCAAATTAATCTTTTCATGCTGCTTTTAGTATTAAGCAATGTTATATTATAAACACCCTTTAAACACAACAGTTGTTGGTTTAATAGCATCTTCTACTTTACGTTTTAATATGGTTTGAGCTTAAACCACTTCTACGTAATCAGAACAATACGAATAGATATTTAATTCTTTAGTTACCGTTACAACGACTTTAATCGCAACGCTAACAAAATTAACGGATTCGTCCCTTTTAGAATATCTATCAAACAATTAAAACTCTGTTAACAGTTTCAGCTATTATAAAATACGAAGGGTTAGCAAACGCTTTAATATGGATCATAAAAATGTTATGCTCGAACGATTTTTTTAGGTACCAAGTTTTTATTTTTCAATAGGAAGTCAGTGAGAACTAAAAACTTCTTTACTTTTCGATAGGATTTACAACTCTACTACTAGTTTTTAAGTTAAAGCTGTGAAAGATAAAATGATTGATTTGATTGTATAGGTTTATTGTGCAATAGCGTACATTTATACATAATCTTAATACAAATACAAAAATAATCCAATACAAATACAGTAATAGTATGATACAATAATATAAATACACGTAGTATAAGTGTACACATTACACAAAGCGGGGAGCCCGTCAGTGTTGGCGTATCTTATCTGCTACAAGTATGTGGCGGCGGTCTTCATCACCCGTCGCCCGGCTGGGCGCGGGCGGTGATCAGCGCGGAGGGGGTGCTGTTCTCAGCACCCCCAGCTCGTTTGTTGGGGTGTGGTGGACCACCTGGGCGGCTCTTGCCTCTCGCGCCCTGAGTAGGGCGCCTCTTACAGGGGAAGGTGCTGGCGCTCGCTCTGGCCTGAGGCAGGCGGTGGCTGGCAGGAGAGGAGGTAGTGCACCAGTGGGTGCCGGGAGTGGCCACCGCAGTGTTCGCACCTCTCTGCCACAAAATCGGCGTGCAGCTCTTGCCGCGTGGAGTGGCCCAGCCTTACACGCTGTAGCAGCACGCCGTTCGCTCTGGGCTGCTGAAAGGATGGGTTCAGTGGGCGATAGGCTATGGCTGCAGCATACCACGCCGCTTGCCTCTTGATTGCTTCCCATTCTTGGTGCTGCTGGTGGGCGTTGTGGGCGGCCCTGCGTTTAGCCTGTACCTTGAGCTGCTGCAGGCTGGGGAGCACGGTCCAGGTGATGGTGGGGCCGTGGGCGGCTCGCTTGGCAGCATCGTTGCCGCGCACGCCAACGTGGCTAGGAATCCAGTGGAGCCGGACACGCCTGCCCTGAGCTGCCAGGTCCTGCAGGGTGCACAGGATGGTGGTGGTGAGGTGGATGTTGTCCCGGGTGTGGTGGATAAAATGATGAATTTAATCTTTATTAATCATGTTTCTTTATTTTAGCATTAATAAATTGACTAAAATGCTATTGTTTTTTGTTCGGCGGAGAATTTTTCTCGTTGGCTGCGATTCATCCGTTTCCGTATATTAGACACTCAAAAAGAAAAGAAAAGGGCAAACGAAATAAAACAAACTGTAAATATTAAAAAAAATGCATGCAAAAAGCTAACTTCCTGAAAGAACTTTGTTCTGGGTCATTCATATGTCAGCTATTAGCTAAAACTATAGTTAGGAATGTTACAGATAATCGCTTCTAAGAACTCTACAACCCTTATTTTTGGCACGCATGAATCCGCCCCAAGCTCTTAGAGTAGGGGATAGTGACTCCTGATTTCCCGGTGTTCGGCAAGGTAACCTTCAGACTGTTACTTAATACTCAGACATTCGACCAAAATATTTACGCCAGAGTCTGAGGTGCCATGCAGTTCTCGCAGAAGGGCTTTAGAAAGCGTCCAACAGAGGGAATTTGCAACGGGTGAATCCAATCCGAAGGTGAAAAAAACACAATCTGAAACATGTGAGAAATTTGGACTGGAATGATGGAAGGGTTCGTGGAGATAGTCGAAACGCAATGGCACACATCTCACTATTTTGATGGGGCTGCCATGACCCCTGCTATATAGTTAGCGGAAGAACAAAACACTACTTCAGCGGTTTAGTCTGTGTATACAGTCTGATCGCCTCTATATATCCGGCGACTCAACAGAAGATCGTTTCCACATCAACCCGAGTAGAATTAGATGCTACATATTACACCCTGGAAGAGTAAGTGCAAACAATCCAATGTCCAAGGGTATTTGGCAAATTCTAAGTCATTATCAAATGACAAAATGAATAGACACGCCGCATAATCTCTCCAACTGAATCTATATCAGCATCAAATTGGGTTTAGAGATGGGCAAATTTACCAGAAGCACCCCGCCATCTTCTAATGACGCGAAAAGAAAAAGCTATCTTCTAACCACCAGTTATTATGGCACAAGTTAAGTTTGATGTGAGTGGGTTCCAAGAAGAACGAATACAATAATCTCGGTGCGGTGATAGACTTTGGAGCAAAGATGTGGTGAAAAATATCCAGTCTTAGTATTCTACATAAACGATACCTTGGCCAGAACCATCGGGGCTACATGCAGAGAGTTTCCTTGAACATGCCGAATTCTAGATGAGGTTACCAAATTTTGAAAACTGAAAGGTTTACATCTTGGTAGAGTGTGATTAGTTTCTATCTTCAGTATAGGCCTTGTGGTCAGCCGTGAATGGAGTCAGAGTCTTTGGTGAATCGGGAAGCTTCTAAACTCGCACGTACAAGAGACCCATGCACTGTTCATGTCTTAAAGCGAGCGTCCACCAACATACTTTCAATCGTAGATGAGCATAAAATGACAGTTTGTTGGCGGATAATTTTGTGATGAATCAATTCTACCGTCCTCAGTAGAGACGTTTGAATACGAATGAATAGCTATCCAACCAAGAGCGGCAAAACACCAAGGTGGTCAATGGCATGGGTATATGGGGCCATTAAGTCACGAGAACGTATATCTCAGATCAGGCACTGCAACCTTTTAGTCGAAAAATACTCACGAAGAGAACTGGAGAGGAGCTTTCGCTAGCCTAATTGGATACGGCATTGAATTTCTGACGTAGAGCCAGAGATTCAATCCCAACGAGCAAGAACCCGAAACTTTGAGCAGCATTATGAGTTGGCCGCCCATTAGGCAGATACCATCGGGCGATATCATAGGTCTTCTCCAAATCGAAAAATACAGTAGACAAATTCTCTTTCTAAAGTAATGCCTCGAAGGTAGCATTCTCCAGCTGGACCAGAGCATCGGACTTAACTTGTGGTGAAACCTACGGAAATCAAGCTGAATCAAAGAAATGTGACATTGGCTGCCAAACTAACAAAGTAATTTTGCATTTAATAATTTCTCTGTCAATTTACACACGCAGGAGTTAGGAGAATTCCGGTTGGAAATTATAACAATTAGATGGTTTATGTGTATCAACCGCAGTTTGATTAGCACCCACGAATTTTCCATTGAGTTAAAATCTGATCAATTCTCTGGTCAAGATCTCAAAAAATCGATGTTATTTTCAGCCAAAGGACTTTTTATTGCCTTTGTTTTGTGACAAAGTGAGCCATCATACTGAAAAGTATAGTTATCTTTCCAAAATTGGCCTTTAATTGTTTTATAAAAAGGCGCTGATAAAGCATGCGTTGGTACCATTTTGATTTCATGGCAGTATTCTTGGGTAAATTTGTTAATGCTCCAGTTCCCTTAGGTGAGAAATAGCCCCAAGCTTGTAGTGTATTATCACAATTTTTTTTACCCTTTTGATTGCATAGCAAAGCTCCACGGGCTTAAACTCGCTGCCTATAGGAACAGGACCAGCGCACGATTTTAAAATTTATATCAAAAGTAATTCTGCTCTGCTCTGCAATAATGCCAGTGCACTGGTAGGTCCGATACAAAAACACTCTAAGTAGTCGAATCCTTATGTACCACTTCCCCAAACACCTTTTGCCCCTCTCCGTGAAGTCCCTGGTGAAATTTTCTTCTGCCGAATTTACTCCAGCCTATTTCCACAACGCCATCTGGCCCGCCGATTTGAGGAGCGTCGCTATCCTCCAGTTTAGCTGCAATGCAAACTCGGTGACAAAAATTAAACCATTCAACCACTACCTGTTAGGAAAGTCCGGTTACTTTAATTGCTTGCGAATCCCTATCCCCAATTATGAAAGTAAAAGTTAGCGCAACTACATTTATGTAAGATAGTCTGGTAAACAAGTGGTTGCATTTACACTGACGGAATGAACACCGATTTCGCCCTCATTTGGCCTTTCCAGGGGCCAAACATAATTTTCTTTTTGCTTTTCAAGGAACGAGGTTACATTCTTGCACGCAGTGATCCCAAGCTAGAGACGTTTTAATTATATTGCAATACTGAAAAACTACAACAATTCAGCCTTCTATATTAACTTCAGTAAGTCTCCCACACGCATAAATAATCTTGCTCGCTCGCTTCCTGACAAACAGTGATTAATATTTTCAATACAGTTGAGCGAACCGACAAATTTACATAGCAGTACCTAACACGTATATGACATAGGCCAGGTGAATTTGTAGCGCTCACATCGCAAAATTAAATGAGACAACCAAAGAGACCTCAAAAATGAGCACTTTGGAGTTTTAAGAAGTCTTATAATGGGGTAGCTTTAAACAAATGGGAATCCGAATAATAAGTGATATAGAAAGAGCACTGTTCCCAAATTGTATATACTTCTCTTTTTCAATATAATATATATTAAACAGCTTAGTCCTACTTCTCTAAATCAATGTTATTCTCTCAATCACTTTTTTATTTTTTTCACTAACTAAATAATTTTCATTTCCGTTATAAGACTGGAATTTAATAATTTTTGGTTACTAAATATAAAATTCATGTAAAAGTCTATAGATAATACTTTCATTCTTATTTCCTCAATATATTTAACATAAATTAAGTAAAAATAACAAAAAAATAAAGACTTGTTTAAGAGCGCTGAAATTAGAGAAATGGTGACAGGTGGCAACGATGAGAGGTAATCTTATGGTTGCCAACTGTCACTATTTCTCTAATTTCAGCGCTCTTAAACAAGTCTTTATTTTTTGTTATTTTTACTTAACAAATGTAATGGTTTGGTTTTGTTTCTGTAATATGTAGATATCAGTGATTAAAATAATTTTACTATAAATAATGTTAATTTAAGCAGAAATAATATATTTAATATTATGAGAACTAATTAAATGTATAAAAATGAATTCGAGTGAAATATCAAAATACTGCATGTATGCTTGCCATTTATGTAAAATGAGAGATGGGCTGTGTTTAAAGTTGAATTCTCTTATCAAGAAAACAATCTTTGAAGACCTCCCATTTCGTCGCTATCAATGAATTCTCTATATCAAGAAAATATATTTAAAGAGAGATATTACGTATGAAGAGAGACTAACATTGAGAAAATTTCAACGGAATTCAGAGATTATCACCATAAGCGGAAGCTCCTAGTTCGCCGCCATCCGAGAATAGCCGAGCACCTGGAGAAGAAGACCTGTCAGCGGTTATGGGTTTCTCCTCTCCCAAGGAGGGAGACACATCCATAACCAGTGACCCCTCTGAAAGGTGGTGGAGAAGAAGATGGATTGGCCAAGAGAGCAAAGATCTGCTCGCTTTACCAACATCGAAGAAGACCTGGCGAATTCCATTACCATCGGCCTCTCGTCTTGAACGAAGCAGCCGTTACGGGATGGTCAAAAGTCCTCTAACTCTGCTGTTCGCCGCCCGAAACGGTGGATCGAGCCTCCCGTCTTGAACGAAGCAGCCGTTAGGGATGGTAAAAAATCGTCGCCCTTTGCTGCCTTGCCGCCCTAGATGGTGGATTGAGCATCCCGTCTTGAACGAAGCAGCCGTTAGGGATGGTAAAAAATCGTCGCCCTTTGCTGCCTTGCCGCCCTAAACGGTGGATTGAGCATCCCGTCTTGAACGAAGCAGCCGTTACGGGATGGCCAAAAATCGTGAATTTCTGTTGCCTTGCCACCCCGAGACAAAGGATAGAATTATACCGACGTTCAGCTCGTCGCAGAACTACTCTCCTAAACACCAAAAACATGGGGCTCCGAGACTCGGTAGTAGCAAGAATGATTGGAGAAGCTTATTTCTACTCACCAGACTATTTCAAACAACCTGGATGAACTACGATGAATTGCTACAAGTGGACGTGGGTTGAGACCTAACCCGACAAAAGTTTGTCTAGTCTTCATATGAACACAGCATCCATCATCGAGCTCAAAAGGACAACAGTGAATTAAAATGAAACCAAATTACGAAGTAACCACATTCATTCGGGCACAGTGTTAAAAAAATAATAATAACAATAATAGTGCTTAAAAAATTCCAGTGCAAAGAAGTTTAACCGTAAATTCAGTGCTTATTTTTAAAAGTGTAAATAGTGAAAAATCAAGCGCCCAATGATATAAATTAGAATATTAATTTTGCCATACAAAATTAAGTGTACAAAGTCCGTGTAATTATTAATTTAAAGTTAACTCCGTATTCCTCAGTTACGTTTAGTTTAAGAAAAATTATGTGTGCATGCACGCAAAGTAATGTACAAAAAAAAAGAGGTTTTGTTCGCGGTGAGGAACTGCAGCTTCTAGATGCGAACCGCTAAAAATGTTAAACGCTTGCCATAAGAAAGATTAAAAAAAAGAATCTCCGGATTGCTTAGGCCTCTGAAGTTTATGTTTTTCAGTCAAGAATAACAAAATAAAATAAGAAAGTATATATAATGTTGTGGTGCGCGCGCACAAAGCTGTATGCATAATATATAATATATTTAAGTTTGTTTTTTAACAAACGCATTTATTAAAAAGAGATATGAACATAGGACAAGTTATCTACCATCTACAAGATGTAGAAAAAGAACAGTAAGAAAAATAGAAAGTTGCCAAAGGAAATTGATCAAGGCATGGTCTTCAACAAAATTTGTATCCAAGAAAGACTGCTACCCATCTACACTTATATATATATATATATATATATATATATATATATATATATATATATATATATATATATATATATATATATATATATATATATATATATATATATATATATATATAATATAATATATATATATATATATATATATATATATATATATATATATATATATATATATATATATATATATATATATATATATATATGAGAAACTCACAAAGTAGCGCGTGAGTAGAGCAATAAATGAAAAAAATCCCATAGGAAAATGAAAGGCGGATTCCAAGTACTTTCTAACTTGTTCAGTTCATTCTCAAAGAATAACGAAAAAATTTTACAAAGGTGTTATATATATATATATATATATATATATATATATATATATATATATATATATATATATATATATATATATATATATATATATATATATATATGTATATATATATATATATATATATATATATATATATATATATATATATACATATATGAGAAACAACAGAGTAATGCCCCGCCCATGTACAACGAAAGGACACAAAATAGAAAAATATTATCAAAGACGGATATAGTTACATAGATACACAGATCACACGGGCCTTACGGCCCAGACTAAGGTGATCTGGCCTTAAATCTACTGCCACTTACACATAGAATAGTAGAAGTAAAGGATAGAAAAGTTTTAGGCTCTCCCCACCCTCCACTCCCTCCGGCAAAAGCCGTACATGAAATAATTTGGCAATAGTACCTTGCAGGTTTAGAAGACAGTACCTGAAGGAAATTTGCATTGAATTGTAATTAAATGAAATGAATATGAAAACCACTTACATACACCTGAAAGAGTTATATTTTTGTAATATTATTTTATTTTGTAGCTTATGCTAAACAATTCCAATATTTGTTAAGTGTTTGTCTAATCTCATTTTAAATGAATCTATAGTGCTGCTGTCCACTACCTCGTTTGGCAAATTATTCCAATCATTAATAATCGAGTAAGTGAAGAAGTTTTTTATTACATCCATAGTGGCTCTTTTACCCTGAAGTTTTGAATCATGTCCACGGGTGGGACACTCCCCTGTCAGTGTGAACAAGTTATTGGCATTAACGTTGTTAAATCCTCTAAGTATTTTGAAGCACTCTATAAGCTGCCCCCTTAGCCTTCGTTTTCTGACGGAAAATAGATTGAGTTTTTTTAGCCTCTCGTGGTAAGGTTTGTTACGTACTGACGGGATAAGTTTTGTCGCTCTGTGTTGTACAGCTTCTAATTTATCTATGTCTTTTATTAAGTAAGGGGCCCAGAACTGTACAGCGTATTCGAGATGGGGCCTGACAATACTTTTATATAATGGCATAAGGTCTACTTCCGGAAATTCCAACTGTGAGCAAAGAATATAGACATTTAGGTCACAAAAATAAGTACATACACACGTAATTGTAAATACATAATAATAAACGAGAGAAACACAAGTAAATTAATAAATCAAAGGGCTAAGGTTTAAAATTGACAATTTCGTTATAAATAATCCTTTTAATAACAGGGTCTAGTTTAAAATGACAAAGGGATATATTAAAATTAGGCGAGAAATTAATGAATGAGCATTTGACAATATTTCTTTGAACAAAGTCATCAGATTTGTAAATAAATTCAGCCAAATTCCAATTGATAGGTGACTGTTTTCCGATAAATAGACAAAGAAAGAACTACTGCTTTCCCCCCTCTTAATATTGTATTTATGTCTCGTCAAGCTTACACTTAATGATTTACCGGTTTGCTCAAAGTATTGCTTAAGGCAAACTTAAACAATCGACAGAATAACCTCCCTTCCTCCCCTATACTATTGTTATTATTATGATTCAACATTTTATACATGGTAGACTGATATTTGAATATAACAGAACTATTTTAACTTATTCAAAAGGCAGGGAAACAAGGAAAAGGACTTAGAAAACGGTAAAACAAGGGAGTTCTTAAAATTGTATGCGGGAAGGATTTCCTTTCTATAAAAGGATTTCTTTGCCAAATCTAGGCATCCTAAAGAAATTTTTGAGGGTAACAAAGATTGTTACCTATTTCAAAGATCTTAGAAATCTCAAGATCCCAAAATTCCTGGCTGGCGACCCGCAACCCCCGGAGAAACATTGAAATAAATACAGACCGTTTGACTTTATCATTATGACCTGAGTAAAAATTAATGGAGTCCTATGAATAAGTACATCTAAGAAAGGGAGAACACCATTTTGTTTGAGGTTAATGGTAAATTTAATAGTTCAGTAAGAAAACTATTAGCATCCTTATAAGAAGGCCACAAATAAATAATATCGTCTATATATCGGAACCAAACCAGACGATACGATACCACAAAATCATGCATCAGTGGAATTTTTACTGGTAGGACTATGGAAAACCTCAGAGATAACCAAGCCATTTGTCGTAGAATGACTCCCGACGATACTATGTATATATAACACTATTCGTTGAGGGAACTTCCTTAATTATCTCTAGAGTGCGTTTTACTGTCTTGGCGGCCGATATTATGTATCTTCAAAAATGCTTAAGAAGTGGAACTGAGCTCAAGGATAATAATATTGCTATCATTAATAAAATAGAGTTTTATTAATAATAACTATCAGCAAACACAAAAACGGAAAATATTGACAAACAGAATGGTAAGGGTCGTGGAGACTCGGGCTAATCCAAGGATTTAAGGGATCAAAAAAAGGTAAAACAAATATGGAGTTAAAGAGATGGGATGGTTCGATAAACCATTTAAAGCACTGGATAGAATTGACAAATAAGGGATCAATACTCAAAAGGTGACGCTTGGCTTACGTAACTTCATTAGGGTGCAGTGGAAGGTACTTGAAGGAATATTCGGTCCGCTGGCGAGTTCCAGCCGAAGGGGGGAGGGGATAAAAGGATCCCGACGAGGTGTCTTGGAAAGGAGAACCGTTACTCGACGAACGGCTGGAAGAACAATGGCTGTTCTAGGTTGTTCTCTTCTGAACAAAGGGGGGGATGAGAACCGTCTCTTGTCTACGGGCTCAAGAACAATGGCTGTTCTAATGTTGTTCTCCTTTGAACAACAGGGGGGGGGGGGTGAGAACCGTTTCTTGGCGAAGGGCTCAAAACGAACAATGGCTGTTCTAATGTTGTTCTCCCTTGAACAACAGGGGGGGGGGAAGAACCGTTTCTTGGCGAAGGGCTCAAAACGAACAATGGCTGTTCTAATGTTGTTCTCCCTTGAACAACAGGGGGGGATGAGAACCGTTTCTTAGCGAAGGGCTCAAAACGAACAATGGCTGTTCTAATGTTGTTCTCCTTGAACAACAGGGGGGGGATGAGAACCGTTTCTTGGCGAAGGGCTCAAAACGAACAATGGCTGTTCTAATGCTGTTCTCCTTGAACAGCAGGGGGGAATGCCTTGGGGACTTGACGTCACTAAAGGCTCGAACCTTTGGCACTCAAGGAATATTGTCCTCCTGGACAAGTGATGGTGAATCTCGAGGCCGAGGTCCCTTGGCGCACAAAGGGAGAGAGGGTCGTGGTGATGTTTCGCGACGAAAATCTGGATCTCCAATCTGATCTTAGTGGTAAAGTTTCCATATAAATAGCCAGGACATCTCCTTGGCGTGGGGGAGAATGGGGTGGAAGCTTCGAGGGAACGCACAGCTGGGCCGGAGAAAAATGCCTTATCTGTCCATAAGCCTAACTCGATCAGGTGAGGTCGGCGTATGGGGGCGAACGGGGGGGGGATGATAACCTCCTTGTTTAAACATTGACGTCCGGCAGCTGTTGATAAGACTCCAAGCCTCGAATCGAAGATGCACGTGGGCCTCCTCGAGGTTTTAACTAATATGGGATAGGAGTTGAATTTAACACAGATTCAACTCGTTCTATCACACCATTGTCCGTATCTAAAAAAGGACCGATACAAGCTAACAGTTAGGATTTAACGAAAAGTAAATGAAACTATGGGCATTACTGTCTGCGAGGAAGACAATATCACACCGTCTGACGGAAAGATCTTGAAAATCTCGCACACCAGCAGTCAAGCCATTGATCAGCCATAAGAACAAGAAAGCTAGATTATTCTTCGTCACAAAGCAAGTTTTATGGACAGAAGACTAATGGTAAAAAATACACTTAAGCAATGAATCAAGTACAACTTGTTGGGTTCAGATGGAAGGAGGTTCGTCCGTGGAAGACCTCGCAAAAGAATTATCCACGAATTACATGATGAACAGCGTTAAGTTTGGTGGAGGAAGCGTTAGGGTGTGAGGCATAATTTCGGTGAAAGGTAGTAGGCCACATGTTCGCTTGCAGGGTAGAGTGAATACTCAATTGTATAAAGAACATCTGCGGACACATCCTGTGCTCTATATGAGAGCCGCCTCTGCCCAACCTGTCATTTTTATGCAGGATAATGAACCTTGCCACACGACAAATTTGGTGAAGAATTTCCTGGATAAGGAAGAAGTAAGTGTCATGGAGTGGCCTGCTCAGAGCCCAGACCTCAATCCGATTGAGAATTTGTGGAAGACTCTAGGAGAGAGAAGTAAGGAGAGAAACCGAAGCCCTATTGAAGAACTTTGGGAAATATTGCAGGAGGAATGGAGAAAATAACAGCAGAAGAATGCCTTAGGTAAATACGCTCTGTGGCAGAAGATGTCAGTGCGTAATTGATAGTAAAGGTCCACATACCAAGTAATAATGTATTGTAACAACCTAAAAGTATTTGTTCAGTAATTTATATAATTGTACCTACTCACCTGCGTCCGTTGTGTTATCTGTCCGGATCATTTTGACCACCGTACTTTTTCAATAAAAATGCTACTTACACAGTGAAGCTAATTTTGTCAATGACTCTAACAATTTTTACATCAAGAAAATATATACAATTATCCTTTTCCCACGCTACTTTAAAATTGATAGTGGGATGGAGGTCGTTAAGATTTTTAAGGAAATTATCAAATAAGTTTAAACTATCTATAGGCCAAATGGATATGACATCATCTACATATCTATACCATACAAATTATGTTGGGGAATCACAGAAGGGAGTAATAATACTTAGAAATGATCCATAATTGTTAGTCATTGACAAAATTAGTTTCACTGTGTACCGAAAACCAACCTATTCTAACTCTTATATCCATTTCTTTTCTCATCATGATATTTACATTAAGCGAGCCGTTGCATCAAGTATGTTTTTGAGAGCACTTAGGATATGTGACCCTTGCTTTCTAGAAGACGAGATTACATATATAACCTGCAGTTTCATTAAATTAAATTATCCCCTCCGCGTGATCAATGAAAGTTTATCTAAAGCAAAATCTACTCATTACCGTCCCAAGGATAAAAACAAATTTAGTAATACGAAGTGTCTATCCCTCTCTTTTTCTCCCATCCTCAAAGGAGTGAACAAAGTTATTTCTCCAGGTCTAACCACATTTAAATACCCTTTTTCTATCCTTAAATCTTTCCCTTCGACCAAGCCCGTGGATCAGCCAAATGGAGCAGGTGTATATTTAATCCCGTGTGGATCTTCAAACTGTCCCTCATTTTACATAGGAGAAACCGGAAGAACCTTAACAAAATGAATTTATGAATATAAAGGTGATGTCAGACGAGGCAGTACCACATCCAATATTTTTAATCATATTAGCAATTTCAACCACCAAATTGGCTATTCAAAATTGTAAAGATTTCCGTAAAAGAAAAATAGTAGAATCTATATTAATAGGAGAAATTCCCAATTCTAATTTGTCAGATGGGCAATTGAAATGCAGCCCCTATTCCCGTAACCTCATCGTAAACAGCTTAGTCAACGATCTTAGACTTCACACCCCATGATTAATGACCTTTTCCTCCCTTTTTGTGTTTCTTTGTGTTTTTTTCTTTATATTTCTGATATGTCCGCTATTTATAGACTTTTGTAACAATTGCATTCTCAGTATACGACTGAAGAGGGTATGATAAACTACATACTGAAACTAGTCTCGTGATTTAAACTTTTGGCTCCTATACAATGGTTTCACTATCATATATATATATATATATATATATATATATATATATATATATATATATATATATATATATATATATTGTGTGTGTGTTTGTGTGTGTATGAGGTTGATGTAATTAAAATTTTATTATTAAGTGCCCCTTAACATTTTGATCAGCCTAGGAGTGAGGAGGGGATTCAAGAGGTGAAACGCGCGTCATAACAAAGGGGTGATCTTTGTTTAAAAATAACCGTATTCACTCACCTAAGTCTGATAAAGTCTACCCATATTTTATTCTTAACGGAAACTCTGAACATTAAAACGTTCATAAATTACTCTGAATTGGCTCCACTACTATTTAGGGTATCTGATAAAATAATTGTAGGTCCGCTCTTAAGTGGGGTGCTTTTGAAACAAGAAACAGGGACAAAAATCTTTGCAGCAGAAGCACTTCAAGGTTAATTCAAAATAAAGTGTCCTACTGAAATTCTCATCCTTCATCCTTTCCAATGTTCCTTATTTTTGTTTTTAATTCACTAGCTGTCTTGCGCCTTTTTATCGCTGTTTCTCTTGCATAGATATGTCCAACTAGTGTGAACGAGAGCATTATACGTTCTTAAATATTCTTCTGAGTTTTTATTTTTACTATTCATGTTTTTGTTTTTTCCATTTTACTTTTACGACATTCCACCTTTTTATTTCAGCTTTTCTTAGTGAATATATTAAACTATCAAGTTCTCATTTAATTCTCTTTCTTGCAATAAATTAACTTTAAACGTTTAATCTAAATTGATAATTGATGTTTAATGATGAAATTTTGCCGCCATCTTTCAGTGCTAGAATGTTCAATGAATGGATAGCGTAGAACTCATTTCCAGTCTATGTTATACGTACCTCACCATACTGCTTCTAAAACTAACAATTATTATTACTAGTTATATTAAAGTTAACTTACCTGTGGTGTTAAGGTGATACATAGAAAGATGATTAAGTATATGCAGAGCATCTCTGAGCTGCAGGAATAGCTAGACTTATCCTGTTTTTCTGCGTACTTTGTTTTCTAAGATGTTCAACAAAATAAATATCTTATTTGCTTCAATTGACTCTACTTTCCTTTATGCATAACCTGTGTGACAAATATAATAAATGCAAAATTGGTTTACGATAAAAAATCTATAAATTAAGTTTAATAAAAAAAAATTAAATTTACACCCCATCTTAATGATATAAATCAAAATATTCAGTTTTGTAAATAGAAGCGTGAAACAACCATACTCTGGCTCCAAATTCAACTCTACAAAAAAATCTCAGAATGAAGCCATGACTGTTCACCGACACGACTTCATGGTAGCATTAAGGTTTTACTCCTGACGTTGTGGGAACTTTGGAATCTCTAGTTGTCTAATCCTAAAACCGAAGTTGGATGGGCATAAATACTGCCATGCTACTTGCGCAAAGTGAATAGAGCGGCAGCCGTCTGGCCGTAACCAGCATAATCTCAATCTGAAGTGAAGTGAAAGTAGGATGCGTTAACCGGAAAACAAACTTAAACAGCACTCAATATCTTTTCTTTTTACATCCCATACACAATAATCGATAAACACCGAAATGATACTGCGCATGGAAATTACTCAGATTTATCGCACACAGATGCATTACCACCCCTTGAAGCCATATTTTGTTAATTCTTGTCAATAAATTTGCTATATATCTTCAGGAGTCTATATAATTATTGGGGGTAACCAATCTGAATTGAATCACCAATTCTCCCAACACCTTAACACGAATCTCAAAGGAAAACTGATTCCAGCCAGCTTAACACAGCTGCTGATTTATACACGACTTGGTTGACGTAAGACCCACTTTCAATGAATGCCAGATATATGTACATCATTAAGTATTGGTTTATGTCTTTCATCTTTATATGATTGATATCAATGGGCTTATAGAGCAAGCAGCAACGTCTACAGCAATGCCATCCATCTCTAGAGCTACACGAAGAGGTAAGCTGCTTGCATCATATCGCATCACCTGCTGCATGAATCAAAGCAGCTTCGTAACTTTATGGGCAGAGAAGTACACTAAGAGGTAGTACTCCACTAGGATGTACTTATTTTGTGAGCGTGAGTAGATATTTTTGTAACGTTTAGCGACCTCATTCATCCTGTATGCGTCTAAACAGGCGTGTTCTTTTTGATTGGTGGGCTGTTAAAGTTTTCCGAGCAGATTTGTTTCTTTTAAATAATTTATCAGGGCGTTTATATTTTTTTCGGTTCTCTTCTAGGATTTCCTTAAGTGTGCTGTAGTTTTTTAGGTGTTTTCTTCTTTCTGGCTGATATTTTCTGCAACTTAATAATACATGGTAGATAGTTAATTGGCTGCTGCAGGTCATGCAAATTAAAAGTAGAGAGTTAGAAAAACGATAACTGTGCGGTTTGTCCCATACACAAGGGTCCCAGAGCAACTGCCTTGCTTCCAGATTTTCTGTTCGATGTTCTCCAAATATCAGTCGTCTCCTTAATTTGGCGAACGTGTTGGTGTCCATGTATTGTCTAACCATTTTGCCTTTTTTTTATTGGTAATAGTGGATGATTTAGCTGCTTGGTCTGCATTCTCATTACCATCGACGCCCACATGAGCAGGGCACCAACAGAATGGGATGTTCTTTTGATGGAAGGAAGGAAAGCTGGTCTTGAAAGTAAGCGGGTGTTTTGGGTATAGCCAACTGACACAAATTATATATTTGATTTAGGTTTTGCAAGAATGTTTTGAGATATCAATTCATTGTAATTGTATATTAATATGTATATTTATATCATACAACTGTATTATTAACGGAAAAAATGGTATATTTGAGAGAAAAAAATACATGTACAAATTAGCGTTACAAAATATAGTTAATAGTGGGGAAAAAAGTTGAGCGGAGAAGAGAAAGTTACACAAGTACTAGTAAGAAAAGAAATGGGTTCTTCAGGCACTACCGGAGGTCATATTTTTTGTATATTTACTCAGTTATTTTAATCTTTTATATTAAATTGAGTTTAGTTCTCCAAGACATACTGGAGGTCAAATATTTGACATTTTACACTCAGGAAATTTTTCCATGAGAGAGAATAATTATATCTCAGAAACTACATCCAATTTTAATACATTACTATCTTTTGTACAAATTTCACGAAGTCCTTGTTCTTACTACCAAAAAAAATGTTCATTTGGTAAACATGTAGACGAGCGGCCCGGCCGGAAAAAATTATTTTGTGAAAAAATATTATCGTTCATCAGTGTCGGAATATTCATGCGCGTTTGAGTCCTTTTGGAATTATAGCTGGCGGAATTTTTTTTATAAAAAAAAAATGCCCGAAAGTAAACAAACGGAAAACGTTGTTTACGCAGGCCATTTTTTTTTTTTACAAAATTCCCCGAAAAAACAAACGAAACACGCTGTTCGACTCCTATTCGAAATATAGCTTGCAAGATAGGCGTCGAACTGTTCGTTTTTTCTTCCGTATGTAGGGATTGAACTACGGACGAAATAGTACGTCCCACCGTTCGAGTCACTAATCTACATATTTACCACATCTAATGCCCGGCCACAAATCTCGCAATCGCTTTTAATTTTAACTAAATTATGAACGTCCAAAAAGTTACAAATTTTTCTCTA
Organism: Ceratothoa steindachneri; assembly: GCA_963969495.1. Taxonomy (NCBI): domain Eukaryota; kingdom Metazoa; phylum Arthropoda; class Malacostraca; order Isopoda; family Cymothoidae; genus Ceratothoa; species Ceratothoa steindachneri. The sequence goes on along the minus strand of OZ018323.1, from coordinate 14,494,580 downwards.
TCAGAAACTAGAGTTAATAATTCGGAAATAAACGACGACACACTTCGCCAACCGAAACGATTTTGAAACTACGTATAAAACGTCTCTATGATACACAAACAGATAAAAAAAAAGTAGTTCCTTTAAACGAGCTAGTTAATTAGATTTAAATGTATAAAAGAAGGTAATAAAAATAGTAAAATGGGGAAAAATATATTGACAAATAAAAATGACTCCTAATGAGGATAATAAAAAGCTATTAAGTGGAAAAAAAATATAATTGAAATCAAGCACTTCTGACGTCATACCCCACCCCCAACCCCTATTAAAATTCGGAAAACGATTAAAGGCGCTGACATGATGTAGTTAAAGCATTACCTCTGTAAACGTCATAACATTATTCTCTAAACAATTAGGATTATATACTGGGGGGCTGTGCCCCCTAGACCCCCCCAAATTTAATGAAACTCAGCATATTCATAGTGTGGCCCCCCTTGTGTTTACCCCCACACGAGCCGTCCCCTATAAATGTACTCCAAAAACGTGAAACATTTTGGAACACGGACGAAAATAGTACGTCTTATCGGCCGGGCCGCTCGTCTACATATTTACCCTAAGTATTGTGTTCAATATTAACCACTGAACTATAATTCTTAATTACTAATTATTCAAAATTGATTACTGTTTATTTACTTCTCTTGTTATTTCACGAAGTCCTTATGCTTATTACTAAGTATTCATTATTATTCACTGTTTATTATTAGCTACTAAATATTATATACATTATTAACCACTGAATTATTAACTGCTAAATATTCAGTATTGATCATTGTTTATTTAAAGTTATTATTAATTTGCTTAATCGCTCAACTTTGTTATTTTTACTAGCCATTAAATATTATGTTCTTTATAAACCACTGTTTTTATTCACTTAACCACCGACTATTGGATGTTTTTATCATTAATCGCTTGAACCTTTGAATTTTAGTATTATTATACATTTTTTTCCTTTTTCTTTTTTAACCACTGTTTATTAAATTAATTCACTTAATCTATGGATTTACTACTATTAACACTAAATATTTTAAACATTTTTAATCACTGCTTATTATTTTTAATTGTAATTATTCACTGTTTATTAAATGTTTTTATTTTTCCTACGTTTAATCACTAAATTTTATAATTGTTAACTATCATTCACTTTTACATATTTTTCCACTAATCGATATCGGACGTTTTTTGACCACTTTTGATTTTTTTATAGGTTGACATGTTCACGGTGTGTACACACGAGTCTGGGATGTAGATGGCTCTTTCTTCCAACAATCCTCCTATTTCTTTCGGCGACCATGGTCCTTCGAAGGTCCATTTGTAGTTCCCGCGAAGAATTCCATCGATCAGGGCCTCCAGGTCACCTTTCGGGGGCTTGCAGACTACAGCGCCGAATACCTTGAGACCCACGTCAGCGGCGTTAAAGAAGAACCCGCGTAATAAGATGTTTCTTTCCTCCGTGAGGGGTATTCCGGGATAGTCCAGAATGTCGTCGTCCTCGTCTTCTTCCCCGTGAAGTGTATATTCTTGTTCTGCTTCTTCCTTTCGAGGTTTTGTCTTCTTCTTTTTCTTTGGCTGTTTCTTTTTTGGACTTTTTTGAGGGCTTTCGCGTCTTGTTTCTTCTCCTTCTGTAGTTATTTCTTCTTCTGTGGATTTTAGTTGTTGTTGAGCTGGAGTTACTGTTAGCTCTTGTAAGTTTCGAGTTTGGGATTTAAACTAATGAATCGAATGTTTGATTGGATCGTCGTCTTCTTTTCTTGCTTTCTTCAGTATAAGAAGTCTATGGTGCTATTTAGCTGAAGATTTTTATTTCTGAGGGATAATGTTTCAAAGCAGTTGGGTGACCTTGCAGATGGATTTAGTTAGATGAAAGAGGTTTTGCAGGAATTGTATTGCATTCTCACCTGCCATACCCGAGATGTCTTGATGACGGCACAGGCTGTATCTTAGCATGCAACATCCTACCTCCTAGTTTAAAGTGTAATGTGGTCAAGTTTTCGGTAAAGAGTGGTGGTTCCAACCGCAGTTTTTGTACTGAGTAGCACTTGAAAGAACTTTGTCTCACTTCTGTGCAATATTTTGTATTGGTGTTGGTAGTTCTTCTTTAACAGGAATGGTGGTACCAGCAAACCGGATTTTTTTTTGTATGGTATCTTTTGGTGTTTGAAGCAGATTTTAAATATTTTTAGTTTTGTTGAGCGTTGGGGAGTTTTATTAAATATGATGGCAGTATCCACATTGTGTCAGTCATCTTAAAAAGAAATTAGGCCTTTTCTTATATACTCCTCGCTGCTTTTAGAGTCAGGTATCAAGTGCCTGAAAAAGTTGTGACGCCCCTGATTCTCAAGCCTTTCCCATTAGTAGTTTCTATTTCATATACACCTAAGTCGATGAGTGCCATTATTTTTTGGAGATGCTGTGACATTTAGCACATACATACTGTAGGAGAATCGTCACTCCCCTGTTCTCTCTCATTGGAGACACGGGACAGTAACCGCAAAGACATCCGGCCCCGGCACCGTCGGTTAAACTCATAACCACAGCGCCTCGCCACTCGTCGCTATGAAAAGCCGAAAGGTTGTAAACTGCAAGATCTCCCCTAGGAGAGTATATTCAATTTCACCTCAAATAAGAAATTGGAGACGCGTTTCTCTCAAGCTCGAAGGCCAACGGGAGCCGAGGTAAGACTTGATGAGAAAAACCGTTGGAGTAACAACCCTCCTGCGGCCCGTCCACAAGCTCCCCCACCCCTCCTACCCCTACCCAGGTGGGGTGACGAGGTATAAATAACAAAGACTTGTGAAAACGGGGTAGAATACGTAAGTCGCCAGGCTACAAAGTCCCCTGCAAGAGAGGCAGGGCTACCAAGGGGGCTAAGAAGCAGCTCATCCTCGAGCTAGTTCCTAGTTATCAAACCGAACGTTGAGTTAACTTGTTCAAGTTCAACTTACTCTCGTCAGATAGACTCGTCATAGCCTGGTGCATCCTAAAGCCCAGGAATATTCCTCGTCCTTGAGGAATTACGAAAAGAGGAGAAAAAGGCTCCCCTTCGAGCCCGTTACCCGGTGGCCACACCAAACTCATAAGTTAACTTGGTTGAGGAACCAAGTTCAACTTATTCTCGTCAGAGATAGGCCTCGACCTTAAGGAAGACTGGAACTAAGAAGAAACTCATCCTCGAGCTAGTTCCTGGTTACCAAACCGACCTTTAAGTTAACTTGTTCAAGTTCAACTTATACTCGTCAGAGAAATCCCCCTCCTCTATCCTTGCCCTTGAAAAAGACCCCCTCCCGAGTACAGTCCTCGCCCATGAGGAATTACGTAACGAAGGAGAAAATAACTCCCCCTCGAGCCCGTTACCCGGTGGTCACTCCGAACTCTAAGTGAACTTGGTTTAAGAACCAAGTTCAACTTACTCTCGCCAGAGAGACCCCGCTTACCTTGGTGCCGTCTAAAGCACCGTGATTGTTGTCGCGATTGAAGACCCCCCCCTTCTCCTTGAATACCGTGTGGACCCCCCATCTGCTACACTCGCCAAAGTACCTCGTGATCTCGACCACCTCCAACAATCTGGTCGAAGCACGCATCAAAGGCCCTACCAGCCACCAGACCAACCAAGGTATTTAAACTCCAGTAGAGAAAATTAGCCTAATTCTTGTATATTGAAGTGCGTATCGAATTTAGCCAACTTTAGAGGGTCAAGTTAATTGAAGTAATTATTGTGTATTTTAATATTCGGAGTATTTCAGTGGGTCATGTTTAGTTTTTGTGTAGTAAATTGTTAAATTTAAAATATAGGTTTATTTGGGGAATTCCTGTGTGTTTCCTTCTTATCCTTACGTGTTGAAGCGGCTCTTCCTTAAAAACAACAAAATTAGCACTCTTAGAACAAAGCCTACTTCATCAAAGAAGTACTTCACGACCACAAAGAATACCACGACCAAAGTGGTGTCAGGTGTGGAGTGATCAAAAGGGGCATTCTAATACACATACAATTAATTTTGTACGGCTTGAGTTAATCGAGAATTCTGATTGATTTCTCCAATGATGGTTTGTAGATGGTCTCTTAAGGTCATTGCGCAATATGGTTCATCTACCGTGTTCTTAATCATTACATATCTAGACCAGTATTTTGGTCCAAATAAATGCTTTAGCTTGGGCTTTGGTGGAAAATATCTATGATATTGTATTGTTTTTATTTTTATTTGTAGTTTCATTTCTTTAGTAATGATAGACACTTAATGGGCCATTTCTAGTTCCATGGCCGATGACACTAGGGCAGTTTTAAGCCTTCCTCACTACCTCTTGGAGAACCCAGGACCAAATCTTATACGTGGCTTCGTATGCAGATCGGAGCGAGGGGTCCGTTTTGGTGACTGTCTTCGGAGAGGTCGGGATTACCACGCCCGACATCCAAGTGGTAGAATTGCTATATATCGTTGTTCGAAAACAGCGCACTCGTCATCTTATGCAGTGAAAGAGGGGTCCAGAGAAAGGTAGTTAAAGGAAAAGTCGTATTCGAAAGTGTTGTATACCGGATATTGCAAAAGTCATACTACACTCGTTACGACTCTCAGCAAAGTACAAAATGCTAGGTTTGATGCAGTTAGACACAATTTATTGTTTGAACATAGAAATAAGTTTTAAAATTGTAATATTAATCAATGTAGCCGCCCTCGGCGGCAAGCACGCGCTCCAAGCTAGACCTGGTCCGCAAGTAGTTGACGTAGGACTTCAGCTCGTCGACGTTGTTTTGGCGGACCTTATAGGCCTTGCCGTTCAGATGCGCTCACACGGTGTAGTAGAGGGGATTTAAGTGTGCCAACTGCGATGGCTAAAATAAGATGGTTTTCTAAATTGGAGGGAAAAAGCAAAAGAGTGGGAGTGGGGGATAGAGCTCGTGAGTTAGCCCTTCCCTATCGTTTCAAGTATGGAAGTTGAATTTTCAAGTCCAGTTGTCAATATGAAAACCATGAACGTAACTGAATAGTCCTTCAAAATTTAAACTTTCATCATTTTAATTAGTCTGAGAATGTGCATAAGCTATCAGCACTTACTTAGGTGTCCCATACGTAAAGTAGTTGGTTTTGTACTCGTCTTTGGATCTCTTAAATCCCTTCGACGTAACCTACCTTAAGTTAAATTGGGTGTAAACGAAAGAATTCAACAGTAAGAACGAAAAAGGAAAAGAGGAAAGAAAAAATATTAAAGACAAAAACAGTAGATATGATAATAATAATATACACCAACCAAAATAGTACCGAGGGATTCTTTTTCACAAAACCTTTACGTGGTAGAGATAAAATCAGTGATAAATGGGTCTAGAAAAAACAAAGCGCAAATCATTTTAATTTAAGGGTAAGTTGCGATACAAACATACAGGGGGTGGACAAAATAATGGAAACACCTAGTATTGTAATAGTATAGTTTGGAAGATTGATTAAACTGTCTAAACCTTGTCTATGTTTATGTTTGTTGATTGAAAGTAGAAGTACATCATCTTGTGCTAGTATTGTTGGTTGTTTTTGCAGATATTATCCAAAATAAGTTTATTAAAACTTATTAAAGTGAGCGATCTATCTGATTTCCAAAGAGGTCAGATTGTTGGAGCTCGGATGGTAGGTGCTACCATCACTAAAACGGCTAAACTGTTTGGCGTATCGAGAGGCACAGTCTCATAGGTAATTGCAGCGAAGGAATATAAAGGAAAAAACGTCCTCTTCAGAGCAAAACTCAAGAAGGAGACCAAAACTGTTTGATAGAGACCGTAGGACTCTTATATGGATTGTTACAAACAAAAAACATAAAACTACAGCTACCAGAATTACTGCAGAACTTAATGATCACGTCCGGAAGACAGTCTCAACAAAAACTGTTCGCCGGGAGTTACATAAAGCCCGATTCCAAGGGAGGGCGGCAATCCGAAAACCACTGCTCTCAGAAACAAACGTTCGAAAGCGTTTAGAGTGGTGTAAAAACCATCAGGATTGGACAGAGGAGGAGTGGAGAAGGGTCATATTCTCCAACGAGTACTCCTTTCTTATTTCCCACCTCAGGCCGTGTATACGTTTGGAGGCAGCCAAAAGATGCATTTGATCCAGACTGCTTACTCCAAACTGCTAATCATGGAGGAGGATCTATGATGATCTGGGGGGTCCGTATCTTGGAAATCCGCCAGCCCATTAGTCTCCCTTCATGGTAGAATCAACAGTCAGGCCTATTTGAGTATTTTAGCTAATCAGATCCCTTCTATGGTTCAGGAATTGTTTCCAGATGGAAATGCCATCTTTCAGGATGATAATGCTCATATTCATACTGCTAAGGTTGTAGCTGAATGGCACAAGGAACATTCCAGTGAAGGTGAACACCTCATCTGGCCAACACAATCCTCAGATCTCAACATCATTGAACATTTATGGTGCAGTTTAGAAAAACAAATTAGGAGTCAAAATCCACCACCATCATCATCATTGAAAGAATTGGAGACTGCTTTAGCTGATGAATGGATGAAAATTCCCCTGGAAACAATTCAAACTTAGTACCAGTCGATCCTAAGCAGAATTCAATCTGTAATTACTGCCAAAGGTGGTCCTACCCCTTATCAGAATAAAGTTTTCGAAAATTATATGATGTTTCCTTTATTTTGCCCAACCCTTGTATTCTCACACGTTTCATGAAATATAATTGCTCCATTTGCTAGATTAAAATGGAATACGGGAATAAAATTTAATACTGTTTGTGACCTAGTATATTTATTTGTTCCAAACTAACTTTGAACTCTTTGCGGCTTGCCATTAATGGCATTTTGTAAAATAATTGCAACTTATTGATTAGCAGTTTCTACTCGAGAGGTTGAGGGTTTTTATCGCGAATTCGACATGGGGATCTCGTATCCGAAACCTACATTAAAGTAGAACATGTCGGTAACATAAAAGACGTGCTTCACTTATTTTTGACAGTAACGTAACCTTTCATGGAATAGTTAATGCGACTTATTCAAAGTGTAGAGCGGTTTTGATGCTCTAGTTTTATACAACTGGTTAAAATGGTGATTATTAAGTTGGCAAGAAACTAATGTTTTTTTAAACACAAAAAATGTTCCTTAGATTTTTTTAAATTGTTCCGAATTTCTTGATAACTGTTTAAATATAATTGTAGTAATGCCTAAGCTGTTTTTAGGCCTTAGTAATGAAAAAAGCATATTTTAAGTAAGAAAAATGGTGTTTAGGTGTCATATGAACTGTCTGAAGGACAAAGTTTATAATGTGTGAAGTATGCTTCATCTCTAACCTAAATTATATATTCAAAAATTATAGCGTTTAAAGGAAGCCCGTGAACAAAATCGTCCTTCAACGGTTAACCATTAGGGTGTCCTTCTCCGTTACGACAATGCACCCTCTCACGTGGAATGTTTGACTTAATAATGCGTTAATTTGGGAAGTTCTTTCTCTTCCTCTTCTTCTTCCTCTTGCACATTCACTCTACTTTGCACCATTTGATTACCATTTATTTAAGTTATCACAACATAACCTTATTGGCAAAGTTTACTGGGATATTAAGGAGGTGGAAAAAGGATATAAAATCCTATATTTCATCAAAGCAGAATGAATTCTTTAAGAGAGCCGCTGCTTAAACAATGGGAGATCATTGACAGTTATGATGAAACTATTTTGATAAATAAATGTATTTTTTGTATATTAAAATTGGAAATCCTTTTTAAAACGGACATTATTAATTGAAAACCTTATATTATATTTTTTTAAACAACCTTAATTAGGTTAGATTATATTTCGTTGCACTTCAATTTAACCTACATGTAATAAATCTTTCTCAAATCATACTCTCTATTAGAAGTTAGGTTAGGTTAGGGTAGATCAGGATTTTTATTTAATTCCGTTGAAAGTTAAGGAGTATTTTTTTTTTAGTTAAAGTAAAGGTGCTGTGAATTATTCTTATTTTATGTGTGTAAATATAGACTTTAGAGATATGTCTAAAAATTCTTTTAGGCTGCCCCATATATACTCGTTCATATCAGTTTCATTTCAATCCAAATCAGTGAATTTGTCTCAAGAAGACATTGGTTCAAATCTCATTATAAATACAAATAGGCGGCACACATTTTCCGATTTTCTTTATATAATTAAAGCGAAAATAAACGAGGGCATCTTCATTAAGAACTCTGTAAGGAGAGCTCTGTAAAGAGAGTGGTAAATATATAAGAAGCTGCTCCTCCTGTGAATCTATACAGATGAGACGAGAACCGAGAGATTCTTGCCAAACCCTCATCCCGACTGTCGTGTGTGACCACGTCGAGGCTATGTACTGAGAGGGGAAGGCTTCTTACGCACTCGGATTTCCTTTTGACCACACGGGCTAGCCAACGGCAGAAGCTGCAAAGCGAGAAGGCAAGCAGAGCAGGCCCATAACACTAAAGTGCAGGCCCACCGGTGTGTGGACACGCCCTGGCACCTACCAACCACTGGCCCTCTCCCTCTCACTGACTTGTGGGTTCTGCCTTTTTAGGCAAAGGCTCGAGGAAGGATACCTCGATCACAAACCAGGATCGGGAGTGCCTATAGGCGAGCACCAACAGACCAGTGTCTCAGGAGTTCCTACAGCCGAGGGTGAAACCTGGTCGTCTTGAGCCTCTCAGGCCACCAGGGTCATTCTACTCTCGGTCAAGATACGGGTGCGAAGAACGCACACATTCCTACCCGTTAAAACCTAGTGCAAGTTTGATGCTCATGAGGGCATCCGTTATCGTCTACCTCGATGGACTTCCCCAAAGCTTATATATATATATATATATATATATATATATATATATATATATATATATATATATATATATATATATATATATATATATATAGCCAAAGAGGCATTGCTAAGCCTCTTCAGAACTTTTTCAAATTTCCGGCAAATGACTATATCATGAGGGGAAAGAGGTCGTAAAAGATCATTGTAATTATTTACTTAATGCCCGAGCTACCTTTCGACCATACTGGTCATCTTATTTGGCTATACTGATAAACATAATGAAAACAACCTAATAAATGTAATATTGATGTGGACATTGCATATTTTAGAGGAGTAATATTCAATCTACAATATAAAATTAAAATAGAAAATCGAAAGAAAATTGAAATTAAAATGAGAAATTCTACTTCCACCACGGTCTGGAAAAGAAAACAAAGGCGGAGGCTGCGAAGGAGACCGTGCAGGGAGTCCTGGGGATTTGGGAGAAGGCAGGTCTCTATACCATCAGACTGCGTTACAGCAAGGCGAAGCTGCTCAAGTTAGTGTTAGTGAAGGCCTACGAGGATCTTCAGAAGCACAAGAAAACAGCTTCGGAAACGGCAAGGTTGAATGAGGAGATCTTCCAAGGGGACCTTTATGACTTGTTCAATGTAGTGCACAGAAATGCCCTTGAGAAGACCACAAACGAGGAGGACAGGGTATTCCTCATTAGCCATAGAGAGGATCGATCGACTTCCTTCATGATTGGACAGACATTGTGTTAGCGAGGCTCCGAGAGAAAAAGCGGAAGCAGAAAGAAGCGGACGTGAAGAGGAAACAGGCTGCGGAGATGGAGAAAAAGATCGCCTTAAGTGTTGTACCTTCAAGACATATGGCCTCATCGTCTTCTTCCTCTCACGGAGAAACGGATGGAAGCGATGCCGAGTTCAAGTGCCTAAGTCCTCCTAAGAGAAGAGCTGGAAAGAAGTCTGCCATGATCCTGTCAAAGAAAGTGACTACCAAACTGGACTGCTTCAAGGTCTCAGATCCGGCTGCGATGGCAGTGGTAGGAGCCGTGGACAAGGCAACCGGTCAAAACATCGACAACATCACGCTCATACGAGCTCCATCCGCCGCCATAGGAGAAAGAACCGAAAGTAAGTGGCCACTGCAGAGAAGATCTAACTCTCAGGAAGATGCCGTGTGCTACTTCACTGGGATGCCAAGCAGCTGCCTGACATCGCTGGTGGACGTGAACGCGTTGAGGGGCTCACCATTCACGTCACAGGTGGGGACAAAGAGTACCACTTAGAAGCAGCCAAGATCATTCACGGCACTGGGCATCACATGGCGGAGGTTGTCTTCAAAGCGGTATCTGACGCTGGACTGGAGGCGCGCATTTAAGGAATCGTGTTTGCCCTACTGCCTCGAACGGGGGTCCCAATGAAAGAACCTGCATCAAGATTCAGGAGGGTTTCGGAACAAATCTCCTCTAGTTTGCGTGCAGGCACCACATCCTGGAAGTGATCCTTGGAGACGTTTTCAAACATTGTTATGGACCATCTGGCGGGCCTCACGTCCCTCTCTTCGTCCGGTTCCGGGACCAGTGAGACTTGCTCGACCAGAAATCTTAGACGTCCTCCATGGATGAAGAAAGCCTCCTTGCTCTCCTGAGAAGCGAGCTTTCTGATGCAAGGGAGACAGCTTTGAGCGAGCTCAAGAGTGCCATCGAACAAGAAGCCATCCAAGAGACGACTACAAGGAGCTTTTGGTCCTCTCTTACATCTTCCTGGGAGGCGATATTGGGACGAATTTCAAGATGAGGGCAACAGGAGTGTTTCATCAAGCGAGATGGATGTCGAAGGGAATCTACGCTCTCAAGATATTCCTCTTCAGGTCTCGTTTTGGCTGACCTCTCACGAACTTCGAGCCATGGAACAGGTGTCACTCTTCGTTGCCCTGCTTTACGCCATTCCATAGAACGAAGCCATGGTTCCGTCCCATGCTCCCTACAACGATCTCCTCTTCATGAGGGAACTTTGCAGAGGAATCCCCAATAAACGCTGCTGAAATGGCCATAGAGGCATGCAAGTGCCATCTCTGGTACGTGTCAGAAAAATTGGTGCCTCTCTCTCTCTCTTCGAAGAAAGGGTTACAAAGGAACAGAAGGCCTCCATGGTTCAGAACATGAAGAGGGAGGGGAAGAGACTGAAAATTCTGGTCGGAAAGGCCTTTAATCCCAACAAGCCTCTTCCAGGATTTTTCAGTTCCCGGTTGAGAAAGGCGCTGGATCTCCTGTTCCAAGAACAAGGAGAGAAACTAGCCACACTCTTGGATAAGAGCCCCCTCCAGTTAGGAAGGGGATCCTCTCTTCTGCAAGATAAAGAGGGCAATTAACCAGGTGAAAGTGGTCAACACGGCCATCACCCGAGAAGAAGCTCAGAAGCAGTTCCTTTTGAAGGGGGTGGCCAATGACTGGGGAGAGTGCCTCCCCGACCTCCAGGGCAGCCCTACTGAAGTCCGAGCGATCGTACTCCGAATAAAGCAAGGAGGCCCTTTCGGAACTATTTTTTGTCTCATTTCAGTTCTCAGTGATGTCATTCTATTTGTACTTCTCTTCGTGCGAAAGGAAATATATTATACTCCTAACTCCTTTTTTCTTATATACTAACTTTTTGTTTCCTTTTTTTGTTTGTTTTGGAAAAATCGTTGCTTCGTGGGGGACCCCTAAGTAATGTCCGTTTACAATAAAATTTGGCACGAATCTTTTACTTGTTTAGTGGAACAAAAACAATATGTGGCCCAAAAGTGTTTGAAACATGTGACATCATTTTGAATAGGTCTAATATATATATATATATATATATATATATATATATATATATATATATATATATATATATATATATATATATATATATATATATATATATATATATATATATATATATATATATATATATATATACAGTAATATGCAAATTCGTTCGGACAGTGGTGAAATAATACAATTATTTGATAATTGTTCTTTATATTTGAAAAGAATACGTCAATGATAAAGATAAATGGTACATTTAATATGAAATATGACTGCCCTTTACTTTTAGAACCTGCTTAAGCATTGATAACAGCACAAATCATCTTCTTCATCGTCGAACAGTCGGTTTTCTCGACTCTACGTTTGATTATAGCCCATAGATTCTCGATGAGGTTTTGGTTAGGAGAACTCCCAGGTCACTCTATAACGGTAAAGCCACTTTTTTCGAAGAGGGTGTGCATTACTTGGGAAGTATGGCACGGAGCCAGATCATGGTGGAAAATGCCGCCTCCATCAGGAAAGTCTTTCTGCATCACGGGAAACAAGTAATTCTGCAGGAATACCTTGTATTTAACGCTGTTCATCATTCGCTCAATAGTAACAAGCCGCCTTAGGCCTTTAGTGCTAAAACAACCCCAAAATATCTTAGGTGGGTATTTTGGCGCCTGTGTGTCCTGGCTGAAGTGATTCATCTTTGCTTCGTCTTACTACCACTGACCTATTATGCCCATGTAGTTCAAAATGCAATTCGTCTGAAAAAATAACTTTCTTCCAGTCAGCTGCATTCCATCCAACATACTTATGTGCCCAGGAAAGATGTTTTGTCTTCATAGCAGAAGTTAATAAGTGTTTACGTACCAGTTTTCTAGCAAATCTGCCAACTTCAATGAACCTTCGCCGAACGGTTAAAAAAGAAACATTTACACCAGCTAAAGACAAATACTTCTGGATGTCTTTATTGGTTTTCTTGGGATCATTCACACTATTTCTGATGAGAGTCTTGTCATCGTGAAGTGTTGTCTTTCGTTTTCTTCCAAATTTTCCTTGTCGCAGTGTTGAATGTTCACCAGTGTCTTCAGCTCTTTTCACAATGTCCCAACAGTTGACTTTGCTATCTTCATTTCTTCAGAAATCCGCTTCTTGGGTGTGATATTCATAATAAATTTATAGTCTAATAATGATTGGAAGGTGAATATTCCGGCAGAACCAAGTACACGCTCCCAGCAATAATCAACCACGACAAGCTTTGGTGTATCACTGGTAGGGTTAGTGTAGCTAGAGCACAAAAAAACAGTTGCCAGATGTTATCAGTACTTATTCTGTACGGAAAACAAAAAAAAAACTTCATTAGTGTTGCCAAAAATTAAGACCTATTATGAAATAGTCCAAAAATTTGGTACTATCCGAATTAATTTGCACACACACACACACACACACTATATATATATATATATATATATATATATATATATATATATATATATATATATATACACTAAGGTTACAGGGCAACGAGCGCAAAGGGCTTAGGGTATGACTGGCGTCTCTCGGCTGCATAGGCACCATCGATATCAGCTGCGAGTGCAGTTAAAGCTACAGGCTAATTATTCAATGTGCACGGCGTAGAGCGAGTGGCATCTCTTCAGCATCGACAAATAAGCCCTCACTGGGGAAAGTGCGGAATGCACCTGTCGCCAGGCAAAGGCCAGTGTGGTGGATCAAGTCCTTTCGCAATAAACGCTCGGCTGCGGATGCATAAAACTCGCATCCGTAGTCGAGCATCGAACGAACATGACTTCAGTGGATTCAAATCTGACTTCTCAGAAGTGGCACACGAATTTTATCACAAACTAAAGAAATTGAAAAGATTTTCTCTCATGTTCAGAAACAGTGATATTAAAACGTTAAGTTTCCTATCTAATAATCCAGATATTGTCATTACCAAACCTGATAAAGGCAATGGAGTTGTTCTACTAAATCGAACTGACTATGTACACAAAATGGAATCTATACTGGCAGACACTAGAAAATTTAAACTGCTCTCAGAAACACCTACAAAAATATTTCTAAAACTAGAAGATAAAGTTAACAGAGTTCTGTTAAATCTAAAATCCACTAAAGTTATAGACTAGCAAACGTATGATGCTCTCCATTCTAGTGGTTCTGGGCTAGGCTTATTATACGGCCTCCCCAAGCTACACAAAGCTGATGTTCCTCTCCGACCATTTTAGCTTCCTATTCTCTTGCAACTTTTAACCTTTCTAAATATGTTGCTAAATTGCTTTCTGGGTTAGACATAGGTCACACAATTTTGCACCCTCAAAAGTCCTAGTCAGTTACAATGTATCCTCGCTATTTACAAATTTCCTGTTAATGAAAAAATTGATATCATTTTAAATCTAATTTTTAACAAAACAGGCACCTTTCGCAATTTCTCTCGTCAAAATTTCAAGACTATTTTAGAAATGATTTTTAATGAGAATTATTTTTTATTTGATAACAAGGTTTACCAACAGATAGATGGAGTAGGAATGGGTTCACCAATAGCTCCAATAGCAGCTAATATTTTTATGATTCATCCTGAAAACAACTTTATGAAACATTGCCCTTTAGATTTCAAACCCATATTTTATCGTAGGTATGTTGACGACTCCTTTGCTATTATCAATAATATAGAGCATGCCCACTATTTTTTTAACTTTATAAACTATTATCATCCCAACATTAAATATACCATTGAATTAGAGAGTAACTATCAACTTCCTTTTTTAGACGTCATTATAGAAAAAAAAAACGACAAATTAACTCCCTCAATGTACAGAAAGCATACCTCTAGTGGCCTAGTAATCAATTTTTTCAGCCATTGTGACTTGTCACACAAACTCAGTGCAATTAGAATCTGTAATATATAGAGGTTACCATATCTCCTCCAATTATTCTCTAATGCACAATGAATTCCAGACTCTAAAGTCTTATTTTAATAATAATTGTTACCCCCCACCTTTGATTGACAAGCTAATCAATAATTTTCTTACCAAAATTTACTCTCCATCTTTTCTCTCATATAATGTTCCCAAAAATGAAAAAAAATTCGTAGTACCTGAAATGAGACCTTACAATAAATTATTCACTAGAAAATGCAACAAATTACTCAAAAAATATTTCTTTCATATCAACTTCAAAATCACTTTTGTCAACCCACTTTCCATAGGAAGTTTCTTCTCGTCATAAGACAAACTTCCTCTAGAAATGGTAGTATGGTTCGCTCAGTGAAAGAGATGTTTTGTTCTCACATGGGGAAAAGGAGAGCGACTGCGAAGTCCTCACTTCCCAAAAAGCGGCAGAATCCCTGAAAAAATTCAACTTGAAACCTCACACGCCACCACAGATAAAAATCCACCGCAACATCATTCTTCGCCGCCTCGATCCTTGGGTCGGAGGCCACAGCATCGAAGAAATTCATGCTGAGGTCGAAAAAAATCACTCATGGGCTAAGGTAGCGGAAGTCCTTAAATTTAAGGACAATACGCACGTCTTCAAAATCGTGTTTACTGATTCGGCAATGGCGGTAAAGGCCACGGAGGGCGATATGCTCTTCTTTAACGTTTGAATCTGCCCCGAGCAGATCGAGCATGAGAAGTTTATCGAACTCCAAATGTGCTTCAAATGCTACAAGTATGAGGAGCACACTACAACCAACTGCCCCAGAGGGAATGCTATCTTGTGTTCTATCTGTGCGTCGGACACCCATTCTTGGAGGAGCTGTAAGAGCACCTCCATGAAGTGTCTCAATTGCACTGGAGAACATAAGATGCTCTCCATGGCTTGCCCCATCAAGAAACAGATTTTGAAGAAGAAAGCTAACCAAAAGAAACTGGAAGATGAAACAAAGGCTAACACAACCTATGCCAAAGTTGCAAAATCTGCGGTAGCGGAGTCGAAAGGAAACCCCACATTTCTCCACGTCGAGAATGAAAACTCGACAAAAATTATGTGTTGCATATATTATGCTCATATTGCGAATCTCTCCTCCCTGGGGTGCTTTGCAGATGAGCTTAATAAGATGCTAATTCATAATGGAATGGAAAAAATGTGGTTTCCCCCAAATCCACGGTCGGAGGAGATCCTGAAAATTAGTCTCAAACCCCAGTGCGAGACTAGTTGTCAGAAGCTCCCAACTCCCAGCAGTGCCACAACCCCAGCCTCCTCCAGGAACCCCAGGATCCAGGCTGCAAAAGCACGCACGGAGCAACAAACAACGCAAACTCACCAGAAAAAAACACAAACGCACACACACTCACACAGGTTGACAATGAGGCTACGGAGACTGGAGCTGCGAGAGCCGAGGAGGGGGGGGGGCACGTTCGCCCCACTCACGGAAAACCTCGCAGCCCCAGAGACGCCCGATATCGTCCTCTTCTTGCAAGAGGGAATCTAGGCACGCATACCATTCAAGAAAAATTAACTTGAAGGTATTCGCTGCCGAAAGGTCCCCTTTTCCTAAAGAGATGGATGCCCTTGATGTATCAGAAGGTATAATAGCCGGAAGATACAAATGGGAATTTACCTCGGACGAGTACAGTGAAAAGCAAGTCGAGGAGGCTTTACTCCAAGGCTTGATCAAACTGACTCCGGATACCTATGTCACTCTTACTGACGGCGAATTCAGAAAGAAACGTACAGGTAAAACTATCACGCCACCTAACACTCCACAAGGAGCTAAGCTCGTAAGAGAATAAGTCCTAAAAAACATCATATCACACTCAAGAACCCTTAAGTGAACTATACAATGAAGACTTTAAAGATACTACACTTTAACTCTGACGGATGGAGAAATAAACAGACAGTGTACGGAAATGTATTGAGACAATGCGATCCAGACGTTATATTTATTTCCGAACATGGAATAAATGACACAAACACACAAAAAAAATTACCTTACGAAGTCTTGACGAAAAATCACAGCGGAGAACGTTTTGACGGATGCGCTATAGCTGTGAAAAGAGGTCTTGACTTCAAATCAATAAGTGGACTCGACGAATCTTACCTCGCTGTGGAGGTCCGTACGGCAGTGGGACCCCTGGCCCTGGCAACGGGGTACCAACCCTCAATGAGAGGGTATTTGCCCCTTCCCAACTTCTTGCAGTTATGTGGTCACGGCAGAACCGTTCTCTTTGCCGGTGACCTCAATGCAAGAAGCGCTGCCTCCGGTTATACGTCGACCAACCCAGCAGACAGGAATCTCGAGACACTTATCGATAGACATATTATGACTAGAATTGGACCAGACTCTCCCACATTCATCACACACAGGTCAGCCACCAAACCAGATATTGTACTAATCAGCAATATGTTCCCATACAATTACTTCATTGAGCCGGGCCCCCCTATTCCCAGCGACCACCAGGCTATCCTTATTAAAGTTTCAACCTCCCCCATTCAAATCCCTATCCCAGAGCTAAAGAGCTACGCTCAAGCCAACTGGGATAAGTATAAACAACTCCTCGTAAGTTATAACCCAGAACCGTTAATTAATACCTCCCTAGAAGAAATTGACAAGGAGTTGGATAAAATGAATGAAAATTTATTAAAAGCCGACAAGGAAGCCGTCCCCCGAGTTAAATATAAAACTCTCCCTGCCCCCTCATGGACCCCTAGAATGAAATCCCTCGCAAGGGAGTATAGGGAACGGATCAATGAAGTGAACCTCACTGGCCCCAACATCAACACACACCGACAAACACAACTCATTCGTGACGAACTAATGACTCTTATAAGGGACCAACAGAATGTACTCTGGAATAATTTAATTGACAGACTGAACGTAGAAACCGACTCACGTACATTCTGGCAGACTTTTAAACGACTAAAAGGCGGACAACCACCAAATACTATTAAGCTCAGACGTGATGACACTGAAATTTCGGACGTGGAAAGAATCGAAGAGGAATTCAGACTCTTTTGGGCATCTATATTTAAGATATCCCCGGAAGAGAATGATGACTTCGATTTGGACTTCGAAGACGGAATCATTAACGACCTGAATGATCAAATACGCAGAACCCACCCTCACCATTGCGTATCACACGATAGGGAAATGGAAGGACTCGGCGGTAGAATTACTGCCAAGGAGCTCTCAATAACCTTAAAGTCCTTTCGACAGCGAGCACCGGGGCGTTTAGGACTGACAAAGGAGAATTTTATTCGAGCCCCGCCCAAAATCTTATTGGGGCTTATGAATATCATGAACGCGGGCCTGAGTGTGGGTTACTTCCCTGACCACTGGAAGGTAGCAAAAATTATATTCATTCCAAAAGCCGGTAAACCACCGGACATTCCAGCTAACTTCAGGCCTATATCTCTCTTAGAATTTTCAGGGAAAGTCTTGGAGAAGATATTGGCCAATATGGTAAATGCGTTCCTCGAGAATAACAATTCTCACAACAACCAGCAGCATGGCTTCCGAGAGAATCGAGGAACTTACACGGCACTAGCCGTAATTACCGAGAAGTTGGCAAAAGTAAAATCAGAAAAACGCCACGTAAATCTGGTGCAACGCGATGTTAAAAAGGCCCTTGACAAAGTATGGAGGAGAGGCCTACAATACAAGATCTTACAACTGGGCCTCAATCCCATACTTGAGAGGATCCTTTGTGACTACGTAATGGAGAGGAGGGCGTTTTTGAGTATTAAAGGTTATAGTGGCCCTGAGTTCGAACTCGAGGCGGGGGTGCCGCAAGGCGGGTGCATAAGTCCCCTGCTCTATAACATTTACACCATTGACCTTCCCCAACCTCTGACTGAAGGCTCCTTGTACGTCCAATTTGCGGACGACATAACAATGATATGTACGGGGCCTTATCAGAATGCGAACTTCATGGCACAGAGTACGGCAGCGGAAATCAAAAACATCAACTCTTTCGAGAGAAGATGGAAGATATCCACCAATGCCCCAAAGTTCCGTGTAATTCCATTATTCCGATGGACACTGGCAGACATCCGTGTGGGGGATGCACGCATCCCATACCGCACGGAGGGCACGGTTCTGGGACTGCATATTACGCCTGGTGGGTATAGGAATCATGTAGCAAAAACTACACAGAATGCACGGAGGGACTTGGGTGAATTTTTCAAATTCGTAAACCTGAGCACCTCCAACAAACTCCAAATTTACAATGCGTGCATTCCCTCAAAACTCCTGTACCCCCCGGTCCCTATAAACGCAGTTTCCAAGACCCAAGTCCTTAAACTGCAAAGGGTCCAGAATAAGGCAGTATACATCATTGCGGAAGCCCAAAGGAGAGAAGGGAGAAGGAAGAGTGAACTCCATGGTGAACTGGGGAAGACCCCCATAAACGTGGAGCTTCACCTCAGAGCAGCCAAAATCTGGGACAAGGTGCACCGGTACCTCCCTCTCGAGTTTGTGCTCGGGCACATTGACTTTGACAACTTAAACAACATATGACGACCAATATCGTTTAAAAGCAGCAGACTACCGATTGACATTGACGTCGACCCAAGGTTCACTTAAAGTAAAAAAACCCAATTCACAACACAAATCACGAACAAAGCCAAGCGAAATTAGCCACTATATTAGCATTTGTTAATATTAGTTTTTATTAAATACTTCCCCAAAATTTTTGTGCGAAATATCGCCAAAAAACAACCACAAACAAACAAACAAAAACAACACAAAACCAAAACCAAAATCTGGGTGTAAAATACCCGGAAAAGAAGATGGAAATCTTCAACAAGCCACGTAGAGAGTAAAAAACACCTACTACTACAAAGGCTTGAATGCCCAGTGCATTACCCGATAATATATTTATATATTGTCACAAAAAATATAACCAAAACTCAAAGAAAGCCAGGGATACCCTTTCACCAGGGATCTGTCTTTCATACTTCTTTTCATTTTCACTTTCCTACTATTTTCTCCTATTTCCCCACTATTTCTCCTACTAAAACCCTCTTCTACTATATTCCTCACTTTATATGTCCAATGTCCAATGTCCAATACTGTAATTATTTACCTTTGTGTTTTTGCTTCTTTTTTTTCGTGTCAATAGTGGTTACATTAGATTGATACCTTGATTCTCCTGCCTTTTAAATCCCTGAGTTATTTTTTAATTTTTGATTTACCTACATAGTCTTAACCTGATTATTTTTAATATTCTTTAACTGTATTAGATTAATTTATGATTTTAGTATCTGAAGATGTTTGATACCCCCGAAACGTTGTTCCATAAATAAATCACATGTACCTCAGCCTCCTGTGTCCTTACCTTCACCGTAAAATTGAAGATTAGACTGGTCAGCAGCAACTCATGTGATTATTTATATATATATATATATATATATATATATATATATATATATATATATATATATATATATATATATATATTTCAGTTTTCATATTCCTATAATTAACTGATTTTGTAGGCATATACCGAACGCTTCAACAACATGTTGAGGATTCGCAAATATGCTACCATTAAGTAATTTTACCCTTTACGCGTTATTTATTGTCCAGGATTGTTTACAAGTTTAAAAAAAATAATATTTATTAAAAAACATAATAATGGCAAGAAAGATTCACAACGTAATCGCCTATATTTGCAGAGCCTAGCCTACGCATAATGATATTTAAATAAATCAACTGGATTTCCGTAGTCATAGACCAACTCATAATTACCAGAATATGTTTTTATTCATGGGACAAAAAAACTTTGTAAGCAATCCTAAATTTTCAATTTCCCCCCTTTTTTTCAAAGTTGAAAACTTCTGGCACATTGCATGCCAATATTTTATTCCACTTCCTGATAAAATGCAAACCTCAAAATCACCTGACGCTAAAAAAAACACTCGGAAACAACAAACTGAACGAACTGGCAACTGTACAGCTTTTTGGTCTCCGTTTTCATATATTCAGTTATCAGCGATGGATTTGCGTCTGTACTTGAGTTATGATAAGATTATTCGATTGTGATGAGACGATTATATATAGGACAAATACCATTGTAGGAAAATATACTGTACAAAGGGAATGAAAGAAAAATATCTTTCGTGGTTTATCTTTCTTATACCCCCGTGGCTCAACCTATGTATATAAATGTGAGAATTAACGGGAAAGAACTGAGAATAAAGCTTTCAAAACTATAAACACCGGAGTAACACATGTTAGGAATAAAAAGAACTTCCTTAGTAAACTTGCCACATTATATATTTTGTAAATTAGAACTTTTGTGATAAAGTTAAGGGAAAATTGTCCAAATAATTACATTAGAAAGAAAAATGAAAAGAAAAATTTTAAATACCCTACCACGGATTTATCAGGTCATCCCATAAGTAATGTCCAAATTTCGGATAAGAGAAAAATGAACTTGAATTTCATGTTTTATTAAAATTTACTTATTAACGTTAATCTCATCATTATCAAAGACTTCCTTCTGACGATTCAAAAGCTTCTCAATATATTTTGCACAAGAACAGTTACAAGGATATCCTTTCGAAACGAAGGACTCCAAAATTGTACGGCATACTCCAGGTGCGGCCGAACCAGGGAGTTGTACAGACAAAGTACTATCTGCTTGTTACGGTATCCAAACTGGCGCTTTATGTAGCCTAACATCCTTTGGGCTTTCTTCTCTGCCTCGATGCACTGTTTCGAGAACTTGAGGTCGCTAGTGATAGTTACACCCAAGTCCTTTTCAGTGTCACTCGATTCAAGAGCAGTGCCCTTAAGGATATACTGAGATTGGGGGTTTCTGTGGCTGATATGCATCACTTTGCATTTGTTCACATTAAAAGGCATTTGCCACGTGTCCGACCACTCCCCAATCTTTCTAAGATCTTCCTGCAGGCGGGCAGTATTTCCATCATTTGCAACGTTCATACCAAGCTTGGTATCGTCGGCAAATTTGGAAATCTTGGCAACCATGTCACCGTCCATGTCGTTGACGTAGATGATGAATAGTAGTGGTCCCAGGACAGAACCTTGAGGCACCCCGCTAGTAACGGGCACCCACTCAGAAGCCTGTCCATTCACCACCACCCGTTGCCGATCCAGGAAAAGATTGTAGAGGGTAGTTTTTTCACCTCCTCGGGTGTTGTATTGTTGTAAAGTTTAGTCTGTCAAGATGGCTCGGCCAACTCCGGAATAAGTGGATTTAGGAACTATGAAGGTCTGGAAAGACAAAGGGTGTAGGAGTTTTCCCCACCTGAAACTGTACATTAACACATATCTGATCTTTGCTGGATCGAGCAATGCATTATCAAGATGTAACGGGATGCGTTTGCGAGTGATCAGATAAGTCTTATTTTCTTTAAAGCAGTGTATAAACGGTCTAACATCAGGCAATAGATGTTTGTTCTCATCGTTTGTTTAACTGGTAGCAACCTAGAGAGGATCATACAAACAAAATGCTACCAAACATCAAAACTTTCATTAAATGGAGGTCCCTTCTGGGTTGCTCTTTATCAAGTTTGCTACCACTAAACTCCTATGCGTGTCTCTTTTCTATTCCTGTAGAATATCCGTGTTTCATCTTCTCTTACCAATAGTTCCAGAAACGAAGAGAGGCGTTAAAGAAAATGCAGAGCAGTGCAAATGTCTACACTTTCTTTCCAGTGGCGCCCATAAGATATTGTCGATGGTCTTAGGGCCGGACAATACAAATGAAACCTCGAGGCTGACATACCGGAAGATCTGGTAAAACAGGCTCTCTTCCGCGACCTTGTCCAATTCTCAACCGACGCTTACGTTGGGGTACATCTTTCCTTTAAAGGAAAGGCATTTCTGTCGAACATGATCCAGGATGTCGTAGAGAGGACCGAAAGGAGTATCCGGCCCAGAGTGAGGGCGGACGTACGCCAGTACGCCCGTGTCACTCCAGGAACGACCTTCTCAGAGGTCGCAAAAAGGGGTGCCTCGCCAACAAACAAGCCGGAAAATGGAAGAGCGTAGGGAGTCCTACAGTCGGGGACTCCCTGAAAGTTCTTCTGTTCAATGCGAGGTCAATCAGGAACAAGTTTCCTGAGCTCCGTGGGCTCGTAGCGACGGAAGAACCCGAAATGGTAGCCATAACAGAATCATGGATAAAAACCTCAAACCGAGACTTTGAAGGTGAATTCAGGGTTCCTGGCTACCAACTCTTCCACAAAGATAGGCCAGACAGAGAGGGTGGCGGTGTAATGTTGTATGTCAAGGATACAATCAAATCTACGAACTCCAACATTATATCCGATCACGAGCTTCTAGGCGTTGACCTAGAGATAGGTCCTGTCAGATACAGGACCCTGCTGCTTTACAGAGTTACAGTTACACAGAGTTACATAGATACACAGATCACACGGGCCTTACGGCCCAGACTAAGGTGATCTGGCCTTAAGTCTACTGCCACTTACACATAGAATAGTAGAAGTAAAGGATAGAAAAGTTTTAGGCTCTCCCCACCCTCCACTCCCTCCGGCAAAAGCCGTACATGAAATAATTTTGGAAAAGTACCTTGCAGGTGTAAGAAGACAGTACCTGACGGAAATTTGCATTGAATAGTAATTAAATGAAATGAATGTGAAAACCACTTACATACACCTGAAAGAGTTATATTTTTGTGATATTATTTTATCTTGTAGCTTATGCTAAACAATTCCAATATTGGCTAAGTGTTTGTCTAATCTCATTTTAAATGAATCTATAGTGCTGCTGTCCACTACCTCGTTTGGCAAATTATTCCAATCATTAATAATCGAGTAAGTGAAGAAGTTTTTTATTACATCCATAGTGGCTCTTTTACCCTGAAGTTTTGAATCATGTCCACGGGTGGGACACTCCCCTGTCAGTGTGAACAAGTTATTGGCATTAACGTTGTTAAATCCTCTAAGTATTTTGAAGCACTCTATAAGCTGCCCCCTTAGTCTTCGTTTTCTGACGGAAAATAGATTGAGTTTTTTTAGCCTCTCGTGGTAAGGTTTGTTACGTACTGACGGGATAAGTTTTGTCGCTCTGTGTTGTACAGCTTCTAATTTATCTATGTTTTTTATTAAGTAAGGGGCCCAGAACTGTACAGCGTATTCGAGATGGGGCCTGACAATACTTTTATATAGTGGCATAATTATCTCCTCGCTTTTATAAGTAAAGTTTCTTTTTATAAATCCTAGTGCTGTGTTAGCTTTGTTTGCAGCAGCTGCGCATTGGTTTGATGTTTTTAAGTTTTCTGTAATTATTACTCCTAAATCTTTAACCTGCGGGGTTGTGTTTATTAAGCCGCCTTGCATTGTATAGGTGTATTTTTTGTTTTTTGTTCCGCACTGAAGGATTTGGCATTTGTCGATATTAAATGGCATTTGCCATTTCTCAGACCATTCGGTAATTTTATTTATATCAGCTTGCAGGCTAGCCCTGTCCTCTTCGCATAATACTGAGTTACCTATTTTCGTGTCATCTGCAAATTTAGATATGATATTATTTATTCCAACGTCTATGTCATTGATGTATATAGTAAATAAAATAGGCCCCAGGACTGATCCCTGGGGAACACCGCTGGTAACAGATACCCAGTCCGATTCCACGCCATTTATTATCACTCTCTGCTTCCTGTTTTTTAACCAGCTACTAATCCATCCATATATATTACCGTTAATTCCTAGCGTACGCACTTTGTTCATGAGTTTCTGATGGGGAATTTTGTCAAATGCCTTTTTGAAATCTAGGTAAATTATATCTAATGATTTAGTATCGCTATATAGGTTGAAAAAGTTATGGTAAAAGTCAATTAGGTTTGTTAAGCACGATCTCTTAGACCTAAAACCATGCTGGCTATCTCGTATAAGGTTATTGTTTTCGAGCAACTCTACTAGCTTGTCTCTAATGATCGTTTCGAGCAACTTTCCAACTATTGAGGTTAAGCTAATGGGTCTGTAATTACTGGCCTGGTTTTTACATCCCTTCTTAAAGATAGGTGTGACGTTAGCTTCCCTCCAATCATCAGGGACGACCCCATGCTCGAGAGATTTGTTAAAAATGAGAGCAAGTGACTGCTAACTCACTATGGACATGTTTTAAGATTCTCGGGTAAAATTTATCAGGACCAGGAGTCTTGTACGAGTTCATTTTCTTTAATTTATCAATTACTAGTTGCGGATTTACTTCCAGGCTCCTTAGTGATGGGTGTCTGACCTGTATAGACTGGTTGTTATCGTTATTAGTATATCCTAAGGTGAAGACTGAACTAAAAAACTCGTTTAAGATATTAGCTATACCCATATCATCTGAAATAATTTCACCCAACTGGTTTTTCAAGGATCCAATCCCGCTTCTCATTTGCCTATTTCTATTGATATAAGTATAGAAGTGTTTGGGATTAGTGGTGTTGAGAAGGACAGGGAACTGTACCAGCTGCTGGGTGAGCTGGTTCAAGCCAGAGTGTGCATCGTTATGGGCGACTTCAACAGACAAGTTGACTGGGAAACCAGAGCAGCCTGTGGCGAGAGCGCGCTACCCCTGGAGTTCGCCAACAACGAGTTCCTCACTCAATGGGTTAGAGAACCGACGAGAGGAGATAATATTCTCGACTTGGTCTTCACCTCTGAGGATGATATCGTTGAGGATGTCTCTGTAGGCGAAGAGCTCGGTGGCAGTGATCACCAGCTAATTAGATTTAGCGTCAAGATCCCGAAGGTAAGGTCTGTTGCCAGTCAATCAAGGAAACTTGACTTAAGAAGAGCAGACTTTGCGAGCCTTCGTGCTGGGCTGACCGATGTAAGGCTAGCGGTATGCGAAGATGTTGAGGATTCGTGGAAAAATTTCAAAAATAAGTTCATGAGTCTTCAATCGCGTTTCATCCCTCTGAAATGCTTCCGTCAGTCTTCTGTTCAACAAAAGTGTTTTAATCGAGAAATCGGCTAACTGCGTAGAGAGAAGAGAAATGTGTACCGGTGATCGAAGATCTCGGGTCCTTTGACGAGTACCGGAGGCTAGCCAGAAGAGTAAAGTCCAGCGTAAGGGCGGCTAAGCGGTCTGAGGAACTCCGAGTGGCGAGACTCTGCAAGGAGAATCCCAAGGAGTTCTTCGGCCATGTAAATAGCCGTAAACCAATCCATCTTAGGATTGGGCCCTTAGTGGACGAGGAGGGTGCATTAACTCAGTCAGATGCAGAAAATGCTAACCTGCTCAATGACTACTTCTCTTCAGTGTTATCTAAAGAGTGTGGTCCCATCCCACAGCCCACGGATTCCTACTCGGGGGAAAAGCTGGAGGTAATGGACTTTACCGAAGGGGAAATAAAGAAAAAGATCGCTGACCTAAAGACGAATAAGTCCCCCGGACCGGACGGGTTTATATCCAAGGTGTTGAAGGAAGTGTGCGATGAAGTATCACGACATCTGTGCGCTATCTTTAACATGCAATCAGGACCGGATGCGTTCCTAGAGGCTGGCGTGAGGTGGAGGTGACTCCGATCTTCAAGAAAGGAGACCCCAGCCATTCGTCAAATTACCGACTCGACTCATGAGTCTGACTTCGATAGTCGGTAAACTCATGGAAAGCATGATAGTTGACAAGATAACGTCTTATTTAGAAGCAAACCTGCTACTGAAGAGTTCCCAGCACGGCTTCCGAAGGCAATGGTCATGCCTGACGAACCTTGTGGAATTCTTCCACTTCGTGTTCAGTGAGCATGATCGAAACAAGGCGGTGGATGTTGTGTACCTTGACTTCCAAAAGGCCTTTGACAGGGCCTTTCTCCGGAAAGTGCGTGCGCAGGGCATAGGTGGCAAGGTAGCAGGCTGGATAGAGAGCTGGCTAAGTGACAGACGGCAACGCGTAGTGGTGAATGGTCGGGCCTCTGAATGGGCGCCCGTATCTAGCGGTGTCCCTCAAGGTTCCGTCCTGGGACCACTACTGTTTATTATCTATGTCAACGACATGGACGGAGACATCGTTGCTGAAATCTCCAAATTTGCCGACGACACCAAGCTTGGTATCAATGTGGCAAAGGAGGGGAACACTGCCAGCCTCCAAGAGGACCTTCAAAGGATTGGGGAGTGGTCGGACACGTGGCAAATGCCTTTCAACGTGAACAAATGCAAAGTAATGCATATCGGCCACCGAAATCCCAAATCTCAGTACTTCCTTAAGGGAACTGCCCTTGAATCAAGTGACACTGAGAAGGACTTGGGTGTTACTATCACTAGCGACCTCAAGTTCTCGAAACAGTGCATCGAGGCAGAGAAGAAAGCCCAAAGGATGTTAGGCTACATAAAGCGCAAATTGGATACCGTAACAAGGAGATAGTACTTTGTCTGTACAACTCCCTGGTTCAGCCGCACCTGGAGTATACCGTACAATTTTGGAGTCCTTCGTTTCGAAAGGACATCGCAAGGTTGGAACGCGTACAAGCTAGGGCAACCCAACTGATTCCCTCTATCCGACATAAAAGTTATGAGGATAGACTAAGGGAATTAGATTTGTTCTCGCTGGAAACCCGTAGACTGCGTGGTCAGCTCATCGAAGTTTTCAACATACTTCGAGGGTTCGACAATGTTGACTACCGGGATATTTTCACACTGGGTGAGAACAGAACGCGCAATCACGGCTTCCAACTTGAACTGAAGCGTTACAACCACAATCTGTGTGGAAATTTTTTCACCTACAGTATTTGTGGTAAGTGGAACGCACTTCCAGTGGAAGTTGTTAACAGTGAATCTGTGGACCAGTTCAAGTCAAGACTAGACAAAGTCTTAAAGTGGCCGTTTAGGGACGCAAAACAATTGAGCAGCCATGTGCCTACTCAATTGCTAGTCCAAAGGTGCCCTCTTTGAATGGACCGTAATGTCTCCTAGGGTACTTTCTTTCCTTGTAACTCCTTGTAACTCTTCTTATAAGAAGTAGTTCCCGCAAATACTAGTCTGGAATGGGGGAAAATCCAGCTTGTAATCATGGTTACGGGGCGGATTTGTGTTCAACGTGAACATCCTTCTGTAGTCCACGTTTTCGAGACCCCTTAAAATTTTGAAGGTCTCTATTAGCTGGCATCGTAATCGGTGGGCCTCCAAAGAGAAAAGCTACAATTCTTAAAGCCGACGCTAATAGCATTTGTGCCTAAGTGAAGGAATTAGCTCGGTGGCCCTAGCCTGGACACGTTTAAGTCTATCTATGTCCTTATTCAGTGTAAGGGTCGAGAATTGAACGGCGTATTCCAGGTGAGGTATGAATAGAGAGTTCTACAATTCGAGGACAATCTCCTTATTACGAAAGCGAAATTGACTCTTTATGTAACCCAATAGTCTTTGTGCCTTTTCTTTATACATCGGCACACTGCCTGGAAACTTTAGGTCTTTCTGATTTGCTCGCCCATGTCTTTTTCCAGGTCTTTCACCTCCAGAACTCTACCTAACAAGTGGTAGTCTTCTCGAGGATTGGTATAGCTGATGTGCATCACCTTGCATCTCTCAAAGTTAAATGGCCTCTTCCAAGTCTCCGACAGCTCACCTAACCTCTGAAGGCTGCTTTGTAGATTTTCCACTCCTTCGATATCGAGCAAAACAACCCATCGTCTATATCATTTATATAGATGATGAACAAGAGAGGGCCGAGCACGGAACCCTGGACTACCCCACTACTCAAGGAGGCCCACCTCGAGGCTACCCCGTTTATTCTCACTCTTTGTCACCTGCCTGACAACCAGTTCTCAACCCAGTTGGCCACACTACCCATAATCCCAACCGCGCTTTCTTTGCACAGCAACTTGCGGTGTGGCACCTTATCAAAGGCCTTTTGAAAGTCCTTTTGAAAGTCCAGGTATAAGATGTCCACAGCCCGACTTCGATCATGCTGACCGAAAATGCCGTGAAAGAATTCTGGTAGATTTGTGAGACACGATCGGTTCCTGCGAAACCCGTGTTAGGAATCCAGGATCAAGTTGTTTTTTTCTAGGTGCTTGACTATTTTTCTACTATCATGCTCTCTAAGATTTTGCCTACAACGGAGGTCAAACTTATAGGCCAGTAGTTACCCAAGTTTTCGCGCTCTCCCTTCTTAAATATGGGAGTCACGTCCACCGTCTTCCAGTCCTCTGGTACTTCCCCGGTTTCTAAATATTCGTTAGAGATTGCAGTAAGTTGCGGATCAACCTCACCGCTCACTTCATGAAGGACTCTAGGAGAAAGTCTACTGAGCCTGGAGACTTATACGGGTTAAGGTTCTTAATTCTAGCCTCCACTTCCTCATCGTCTAATATTATCTCCCTTAGGTTCTCCCCTTCATTGAGATACATCCCTAGCCTCTGGTGGGACCATCTTCTTCCCTTGTAAACACAGAGATAAAGTAGTCGTTCAACACGTTAGCAATAGCTTGATTCGACTCTTGTAACTCGCCAACGTCATCTCTTAGAGGGTCTATGCACTAGCGAACCGGTTTATACCTATTTACGTTCAGGAAGAATTCATTTGGGTTCTCTTTGCAGATGGACGCGACCATATGTTCCTTGTTGCGTTTAGCTTGGCGCACCGGTGTTTTAACTCTTCTAATATTTTGTCTATAATGCATGAGATTCTCGTTGCTACCACTACTTCTCCAATTAGCGTAGCTCCTTTTTCTGTGTGAATTGCTGAGGCAATGCTGCGATTGAACAATTCAGGTTGAACATATTATTCATTCACCTCTTTTTGGGGAACGAGCCTGGGCTACTGGTTCATGAAGCGGTTTTTGAATTTCAGCCAATTGGCTGAAGCACATTCACCACTTACAGGTTCCAGTCTGCTCATCGCATCGCGAGATGGGCCACCACACGGAGCGCGTATGGTGAATAAGACTGCTCGGTGATCGATACCACTCAGATATTCACCTAGGCTCATCCAGAGACCATGTCATCCTCGGTAGTGAACACCAAGTCCAACAAGTTCTCACCTCTCATCAGCTCTTCGACCCGCTGTGTCAAAAATTTATTGTCATCGAAGTCGATGAGTCGTCTCCCCTCCCCGTCGCACGATCTATCACCCCAGTCAACTCCACGACAGTTAAAATCACCCATAATCAGGCTTGGGCGATTTTCCACCAACTCTGCAAGTTTAGCGTACAGGTTCGAGTCCGCTTCCTCGGGCTGACTTTGCGGTTGGTATACCATCATGAGACTATATTGGGAGCTGCCAAGCTTTATGCCTACTCCTAGGATATCGTAGACACTTCTAACATTGCGGGAAAGCAGTTACGGATGTATAACAATACTCCACCACCCTCTCGATTGGGTCTATCGTGGTCAAACATCGTGTAACCAGGAGGAATCATATATTCACCCTAGAAATCTTGAGTGTCACGATGAAGCCAGGTTTCTACGATGGAAACTACGTCTATTCGGGTGTCACCGGACAATACGACCACAAGGTTTTTCCACTTGTTTCGTGTCGTGGAATGGCCAGACTCTCTCTCTCTCTCTCTCTCTCTCTCTCTCTCTCTCTATATATATATATATATATATATATATATATATATATATATATATATATATATATATATATATATACGTAGGTACTTTATGGGCTTTGAGCCGAAGTGGGTTGAAGACCGTTAGTGAATGGGGAAATTGTTATGAGTCCAGTGGGGATGGTTTATTATGAACTTTGCGGGGTCTTTTTTAAACAAATATTTCAGAGTGAAAGTTAGCCAAAGGTTATCAGCTACTGATACGCGTTGAGATTGCAAATGAAAAAAAAATGACCCAAAATATATCTTTACTAACAACAAAATAATATTTAAATATACACAAATATTGAGTTTAAAGGGAATGGTCGCATAGACGGAGTTAAATGTCTACGCGAGATACAGGTGGGTTAATTAGGGGATTAAGGAGGTCAGATTCAGGTCAGTGATTTAAAGGGGTGTTTTAAAACAAGGCGCACACACAAAGAATGGATCGATTGGGCAAGCCAGATTCTAGATCAATCTGCAGGTGGCAACGGTTACAATTGCTTACGTTCTCGTTGCAGAAACGGGGCCAGTTGGGATACGATAACTGCGAAGGGAGAAGTCGGGTTACCTCTCGCTTCAGATGAGGGGGCACTCGTAGATGGCCTTCGGAGATGGGACAGATACTCGCTGATTGACTATGGTATAATTGACGAATGTCGATTTAGCCTTCGTTCTCGAATCGAAATCATCGGTCTCCGATCGCGGGGGAGAGGCGAGGGTCCTTCAACTCGTTCGCGGTGGTAGGTGGGAATTCTATTAGTGCTCCTTACTAAACTGAGTCCACGGATTATATAGAAGCCCGGTGAAGTGGCTTTTGGTGGCTTGGCGTCCGCCTCCACACACATGTGCGATTTTGGGGAAAAGTTGGTGACTCCTTTGTGTGTGTGTTGGTGGGGGGAATTATTATAACATTGGCGTGTAATGTTCAACGAACTTCGATCTTATGACGGAAGCCAGGAATGTTGGCTGAAAGGCAGCCATAGGAGACGATTAAATCAGTCCATAAGCAAATACCACTAGGGTGTGTTAACGGCGTAGGCTGCACCCTCACCCTGGTTTAGCCGTGCTTTCAAAGCTCCATGCGGTGATCTCAGGACCTCGTGGGTACAGAAGGTCACGTGGTCGCCCTTGGACCTTATTCTGCTACATTTTATCGACCTGGCGTTAAGGAATAGGCATTTATGATAACGCGGGCTATTCCTCACGTCCCATACCCTTAGGCGTTTCCTTGCTGTACGGTCGAGTTGTTTTACCCTGAAGCGGGCACAGCACCTCGAGCGACCCCTGAGTTGCAGAGACTTGCCCCGTGGGGACCTTATCTTCTTCACCACTAGAAGGCTCCGCACTTCCCCCCCGGTTTGAGATAAAGTCTGTTTGCCAGAAACAGTCGCACCGACGTTTATCTTCCTAAGCTCTAAACCTGCCCCCTTCTCATGGGGGCCCGGTTCCTCCTCGGTGACAGAGTTTTCTATATTTTCCTCTGCTCAAGGTGCGTTAGGTTCACCAGTGGCGTGTGCCTCCACGCCTATACCTCTTGATCCTAGCCCTGTTCTGTTCCTCAAGTGCTCTACCGGTAATGCTCATGCCACCCTCATAAGTCAGTAGGCGTTCTGGTCGGTGAGATCGGTTAGAGCGATCTTACCTCGGCTACTGAGGTGTACACCATCCTCTGTGTACAGGTCGTCACATCCAAAGAACTGATCAAATGGACCCAAGAATTTGACGCCTATCATTGCACATGCTGCCCTAATCTCTCATTGATACCAATAGGTTTGCTATTTGCATGCACATTCGCAAACTTTCGGGGTACAATCCTTACTAACAATCCCCGATCGGTCTTAGCGCGAAGATCATCTGCAGTCACCATTGCACTCATCAGGATGGCTTCAGTGTTACCGACCCATCCTTATCTGAGGAAGAGATGGTTCCCACTCACCATCGAGATGAGTACAGAGTTCCTAGATATCTCCACCTCTTTAACCTCTGCCAAGTGCCTCGTCGCCCCGACTCGGTAGGCATCAGAGTTCCCATCTGTATTCATAACCTTCTCCAATGTGGCTCTCTAGGCCTAGGTCCTAAGAGTCCCCCACCACAACGCCTTGCACTTCCTTATTTGAACGCAACGCAAATCAGTTCAGATGCGTTGCTTTCTCCTCCGAGGTTTCGAAGCTGCTTCACTCGTGGCGGCTGCAGCAAATCCATTTTCCTACCTTTTTTTCTTTTTCTCTTCCTTTTCTTCTTGCTTAAGTGAGGCCCACTAGAGGTTGCAATGTGGTTTCCACTACTTATATCCCCAGCCAAAATGGTGGTTTCCACCTCTGTGCCTACCAAGGTGGTCGCCGATTCACCCGTGGCTGATTCAACAACTCCTCTTCCCTTTCTGTTTTTTTTCTGTTTCTTCTTCTCATTTACAGGAGCCCCACCAGAGGCTGCAACCTGGTCCCCAGCATCCAACCCCTCAGACTGCGCTAGATTCTTGCCGGGAGAAACCGACGAAGCCAGGAACTCCCATAGCTACCAGGAACAGCCGCATAACTGCAGTTGGAATCGAAGTTTCTTCCGCCATCTCCCCTAGTAGTTCTCAAGGGATCTTTAAGGCGAAAAGCAACTTGGTTGTGGTCCCTCCCCTGCACTTTGACCCCTTACCGCTTCTACTTCATTTATTTCGTACCCCTTCACACTTTGACCCGTTTCCGCTTCTACTTTGTTCCTCTCTCCATTCCCCAAACAAACTGTACCAACCCTTCCCTGCCTAGATCTCTTACGATTATTTCCTTTCCCCCTCTTTATCATCTCTGTATCTCTCCTACGGTCTCTCGTACTTTCACCCGTGGAAGTCGCCGTTCCCGTCACGTGGTTAAGGCGCCTACCCTCCTTTCAAAATTCACCGATCAAGTTTTTCAGTTCCCTCAACTCCCGGAGGCAATTTTCCTCTAAGAACCCCACGTGATCCCTTACAACAATCATCTCGCGATGATGTCGTTACTCCACATCCCTGAACTTTCTCTCCATTCGCAAATAAATCTGACAAAATATGCAAATGCTATCTCTAGTAATATCTTTAAAATTCTCTTCTCTTTGCACTTACGGCATTGTACCTTCAATTTCTCTGTTCCTGGCATATTGCCTCTATCCCTAGAATGTGTGTGTGTGAAACCTCTCACCTATGGGACTGTCTGAGGAATGTGTATTTGTGTGATGTGCGAGAATGGCTGAGCGTTTGTGTATGTGTATGTGTGGAAGAACGTTATTTATGTGGGTGTGCGCTTGAGTTATGTGGCTGGATGATAGATGTATTGGAGCGAT
Source organism: Ceratothoa steindachneri (assembly GCA_963969495.1). Taxonomy (NCBI): domain Eukaryota; kingdom Metazoa; phylum Arthropoda; class Malacostraca; order Isopoda; family Cymothoidae; genus Ceratothoa; species Ceratothoa steindachneri. The sequence goes on along the minus strand of OZ018323.1, from coordinate 14,461,221 downwards.
GTGTGTGTGTGTGTGTTTAAGGTTGAAAGAAAAGCTGAAGTGAGTGTATGTTTGTGTGAGTATGTAATTTGTATGTATACCCCCTACTTGTATGAATGTAATTTGTATTTATCTTACCTATTTGGTCGTGTGTTGGATGTGGTTTGTGCGATATGTGAGTATCGGGCGAGCGGAAGTGTATATGTGTGTGCTTGATGGATTTATATTAAAGCGATGTGAGTGTGTATAAGGTTAAGAAAAGGAGAAGAGCTAAAAGGAAAGATAGATGGGATAGAGAGAGGGAGAGAGGATAGAAAGAGGGAGATAGAGAGAAAGGAAGCGAGAGAAATGGAGAGATAGAGATACCAAAGGGGAAGAGAGGGAAGGAGACAGAGGGAGAGACAGTCACAAGGAATAGTAGTACCACAAAGGACATTGCTGACTATACCGAGTGATAAAAATAACGTAGTGGCCCGGGCCGGGACCCGGGCCGGGACCCCTTCCAGTCTGGAAAACTTTAGGTCGCCGCTGATTTGCACACCCCAAGTACTTTTCCAGGTCAGTCACCTCCAAAACTCCACCAAATAAATAGTATTCTTCTCGAAGATTGGCACGGCCAGTGTGCATCATTTTGCATTTGTCAAGTTTGAATGGCATCTGCCATGACTCTGCCAACTCCGTTATGGGAGCAAAGGATGC